>VZTJ01004371.1:108503-240155 GCA_013397795.1 Orthonyx spaldingii | reverse complement strand
AGGGCAGCAGTGGGGCGGAAGGATGGAGGGGGGCAGTGGGGTGGGAGCGTGTATGGGGGGCTTTCCAGGAGGTGAGTGCCTGGGGAGTGTGCGGTGGGGGGCAACAGTGGGGTGCAGGGCGAGGGGAACGTGGCCCCAGGGGGTGCCGAGGGGTCCCAAGTCCCGCGCCCCCCTCCCCCTTGGGACCGCTGTCACTTTCCCTTGTCCCAGGCTGCCCCCCTGCACCCTGAGGGTTTGGGGGGCACCCGGCCTCCCCGATGGCATTGGGGGGGGGGTTGGCTTGGGGCCCAGCCGCGCTCGTAAAGTTTATTATCCACATATTTCACCGGCAAAATTCATCACCGCGATCTCCGTCAAGTCTTTGTGCGGGGGGGATCTGAGATCAGAGCTTTACAAATGTAAGAAAAGCATCAAAAAATTTCCTGCTCCCGCCCCCCAGTCCGCTAAACCGCATCCCTGCAGTGCCCGGCCGTTTCCCTGCGGACCCCCCCGCGGCCCTGGAGGGGTGCGGTGGCTGCACCCCCTGCTCCCGAGATCTCCCTCACGGGGAGCATTAGTGGAGGTGCTTTTTGTTTGTCCAGTGCAAATGAATTAAAATTGCTGAGCTGTTCAAATGCGCCGAGGCTCCCAGCGCCCAAGATGAACGCGATGCCGGTTTTGGTTTTATTTTAATTCAATCTCTCCCAACACATTTTGCTCCAGGTTGGTTCTTTGCAAATGCTAAGAAAGCCTGTAAGTCAATGAGCTCAAATATTTGCGCTCTTTGTCCAAAAACTGTTTTTCTTCCTCTGTGGGTCAGGCCAAGTGCCAATCAAAGTTGTTTTTCAAGCCTCTCTTCCCTGCAGTAGGACTACTTTTTTCTTTCTTCCTTTTTTTTTTTTTTTCCAGGGTTTGGTTTTTGGAAAGGAGGTGTGTGTTTAGGGTAGGGGGAGGAGAAACGTTAAAAATCGGTCAGAGAGAGAAGCAGGTCTTAAAAATCATGTTTCTTGAATATTTTAATGGAAACAAAATCTTATTAAATGTGCATGCTTGGTATGTGCAGTTATTTTTTCCATAAACTCTTGGATCATATTACAGTTGATACTTGGTGCTCAGCTCTTAGCTCAGCTTGCGAGAAATGTAATGGATCAGAGAAGCACACATCAGCGGAGTCTGATTTTTAACCATTTCATTGCAGGATCAAATCCCTTCTTGGCTTTAGCTTGCTGCTGTTCCTGCTTTAAGAAAAACAAGTACTTAAAAGAGAGAAGTTCTGTACGGTTAAAGCCTGAAACAGCTTCAGACTTGACATATGTCTAAAGACATACAAATTAACCAGTGCCAAATACGTCTGTAGAAAAAGCAGGGAGGGAGCTTGCTTTGTTCTGCCAAATAATCAAATGTTTTGTTGACAAATAAAGTGGTGCTTGGCAGCACTTGTAGATCTAAAATTAAATTTAAGTTATTGAATTTTTTTGAAGCCATATTCCCATCCTGCTGGGTAGAACTTTTTTTGTATACCTCTTTAATATCAGTGGGAGGTAGGAGGCGGGGACAGGGTTAGATGGTACTTTTCTGGTAACAGGAAACTTGCTGGATTTATTATTGTATTTTAATTTTATTTTAAAGTATTTTAGGGGTGATGGTGAAATGTGGGCACCCAGTTGGGTCTGTTGAGGAAGGCAACATAGTGCTGCTCTGCTTTGGCTATGGCCATTTCAACCATACAAAATTGGGGAAGAATAAAGAAACTGAGCAACAGCCCATGACACCCTCTTGAAACATAGGTATCCTGTGCTTTCTGTGGTTGTACTGGGACATCATTCCAACTCTGTTGTAGGCTGGACAATAAAAATAGAAGTACAAAGCTTCTGACTACATCTGTCATTATTGAAAAGTTGGTGTAATAAAAATCACTGTAAATTTTAAGCTTTTGCACCTCATTGGCAAGAATGCAAGTAGAAAACATGAGAGGAAAAAAAAAGAAATGCTTGATGGAAACGCAATGCAAATTTGACCTGAGTCTCAGAGTGATAATCTTCAGATAAGTGCTGCCTCATCTGTTCTTTTGATGGTGTTGGGTTTTTTTTTTTAATGCTCATGTGATAATATACTGGAAAAAATGATTGGCCTTGAAACACATTGAATCTCTTCTGCCCTCCTCAGTCTTACTTAAGTCTTTATTTGAAGTCATTTGAATGCTCACAGTTTAGGTAGTACTGTTGTCAAAATCGTAAGGGCAAAGCAAGCTTTCAACTCAGTGTGGTATAATGAAATTTAAAATAGTGTAGCAGGTTTTGGAATCTCATGAGTGAAGGTAAGTTTCTCTTTCAGCTGGGAAACAGGAAAAGCTAGATGCAGCACTTTCTGCTTCGGCCGATTTCAGATGAATCAAAGTTACATTTTATTATGGAAAATTCTATGAGGGCAGCACTGAGAATCTTGCTAAGGATTCATGGATTGAATTTGCCTGCGAAGAAGGTTTCTCACACTAAAAGGATACAATTTCCAGTTGAGTTTATTGTTATGGTACTCTTTAGATAACCCAATCTACTTGGAGAACAATTGTTGCTAATCAGAAGAGCTTAGTCATAGATACAACAACTGCATCATTATTTGGTTTAGGAGAAAAAAAGAAAGACAACCAGTAATAGGTGATGCTGTCTTGGGTTTGCTGAGTGAGTTTGTTGAACAGACAACCAAGGCTAATACTTTAACTCAGTTTAAAATAAATGGAAGAATGACCACAACAAGATGAGTAGCTCTGGTCCATGGAATGAATGGGCAGCCCTTGTAACAAAACTGTGGCATACCAGTAGGGAAGAGTTCTTAACATGGTATGTGAGTGCTGTTGCCAAGTCTTTCCTAGAAGTGGCTGGGAGTTGCTGCCACTTCGGTAAAAGGACAGCTCCAGCTCTCCTGTTTGAAAATGCAACATGTAGGGGAGTCCCTGGGCAGAGGAGCTCCAGGGTGTTATCCTGGAGCCTGCTAGAAACCCAGGGTTCTCACACCTAAAAAAAATCAATATCCCAAGCGAGAAAGAATATATAGGAAGAGCTTAGTATTTCTTTGGACAAATAACTGCTTCAGGAAGACCTTTAGGAATAAGCAAAAAGTCTTCAGGGGATGGAAGAATCCTGATATGTCAGGGAATGTAGGAACAGGGAGGATTTGCCAACTGTTCAAGCTTAGTTGCAAATTGCAAAGCATGTGAAGTAAAAGGTTCTTTTACATGTACATACAAGTCAATAGAATAGAAAAGAAGTATAAACATGGTTCCAGGATTAAATATTTGGTTTGTGTTAGATTTCAGTGAGGGAGATAGAAGGGCAGTGGCAAGATGGGTGACGGAGGAGTGTGGTTTATAAGCAACCTTCAGTGTTGCCAAGGTGGAAGTGGACCTGACTTAGTGGACCCTCCTGTATTGAGCCGGTGTCTGTGCTGGAATGCAGTGTAAAGGCATATGAGATTCAGGATCTTCTACTAGTGTTCATAGACCTACCCAGTCAGGGTGATCCTGTGAGAGGGGAAATACCCATAAAAGTGATGGACACAATTTGCTCCTCATCCTCCCATGCCAGTTTCTTTCTTTAGTACAAGTCTCAATACTGTACCAAGTAACAAAAGCAAATATGTAAAAAATATGTATGACATGATATCACCAAAAGTAGGTCATGCTAAACTAATATAGTGGTCTTCTGTTGATAAAACAGCTGCTAGAGTGTCCTCTTCCAAAAGCTTTGAATGGCCTAAAACTGCACTGTAGTCATAAAACATCTGAAATAACATCAAAGGTTGAACTTGACACTGCAAGTCAATGCAAATTAAATGTTTGTATTTACTAACATCAAATGTTCTATATATCAAAAAGTTTAACTGGGTTTGAAAACTGTTTGGGCAAATTCATAACATAAAAATTAAACAACACATGTAAATATGAAATAGCAACACCTCTCAGTATAGTTGCTGTATGCTTTCCTGGCTGTTACATTTCTCCTATTATCCCCTAGCAGTGACAGGTTACTGAGCAGGAGGAACCTTTCATCTGGAACAATTTGTCCATTTTTCTGTTACTGTTAATTGCAGTGATTTGGGACTGATGAGAATGGGAATTATGGTGGGCCATGCTGGAAGAAGAAGTCACTGTGCTGAGAGGAGAATATGACTGGTAAATGTTGTTGGTCCAGTGAGAGAGGGGCATTTCATGGAGATCTGGGAGACCTTGAGCACTGGCATAATTAAAGTGGTGCAAAATCCAGTGGTATGAAATGTGAGAGTTACAGGCTTGGCTGTTTGTTACTCATAACTTTTAATAAGAGCAGCTCCTTGGAAGGAGCAGGGAGAAGGATGTCAATGCAGGAGGACCAGCAGCTTACTGTCACCCTGCAGAGCTGTGCTATTGAAGAGGAGGGAAGCTGGGAAGGATAGACCCTAATTAAACAGGCACAGAGGGGAGCTGGCTGAGTGCTGGGAGAAAGGGCGTACTGATTTTGCAGAAGCAAACTAAAAAAGTTTGCTTTTGTAATCCAGCAAAAACAAAGGCTGGGAGGGGATATGATCCGTGTCTATAAATATGTCTCATGGTAAGAGCCAGTGAGGAAAAATTAGCTGAAGAGTAGATGGATGTAATATGGTCATAAATACATTTAGGCTGGAAAATTGAAGTGTCCACAGGTACGAGGATCTGGAAGAGTTTGTTCTGGGTCTGATGCTGCCAAAAAAAAGCACCCGCTTTTAAGATAGAAAAATGTGTGAACATCATTAGATGATGTGGTGCTTACAATAGCACTAGTCTAAGCTCGGGGAGTTGAGGTCATACCCAAAAAGAAAAAAGAAAAGACACACTTTCATTCACATTATTGTTCTGTGTGGGTGAGTAAGAAAGTAGCCCAAAAGTGAACCAAAAATAGTTTAATGTCAGGTCTCATATGCCCTTGTAAGCTAAAATATGTGTCACCATGAGTCATGAAGATTCATGGAGATGCTGTTACCTGCACTGTAAAAATCAAGAGGACTTTCAAGGATTTCTCAGCTATTTTGAGGGAAGTCAACCTGTTTCAATCTATTCGGAGTATAGGCAAGTCAAAGTTGCTATGCCTTTGCTTGGAAAACACTCTGGTTTTTCCACAATGCAGAATCTTTTCTTTATTTTTTTTTTTTGGTTGGGTTGCATAGTCTAGTTGACTTTGAAAATCTCATCAGTAAACCTTGGCTGTCACAGAGAAATCTTAATTTGTAAAATCAAATTATATCGTCTATAGTTTGATACCCCTTAATAATAATCTCTCTTCACATTGTACAGGATCTCGCAGACTGCCTAGATGGCTTTAAATCTCCAATGTGTCTCTTCTTAAAAGAGTTCTCAAAATGATTTGCAAAGTCTGTCATGACAAATCAACTCTGTTTGCATTGGTTCTAATTTTAGCAACATTCTGTTGTGTAAAACATTGTGTCTGCCTTCAGTGTTTGTGTCTTCCAGTCCCCTGGAGCACTGGTCAAACATGGTGAAACTAGCTCAGGTCACTCCTCCAGCTAATCCTGCATGCACAGCTGTGGGGAGAAGATGGGTTTTTTAGGATCCAAAAACGTAAAGCTATAAACCAAGAGCAACAAACCAAACCTTTTAGGGCAGTTAAAGTCAATAGCAACAGGCCCCTCACTCTCATAATTCATTCTTACTTTTTCTTGAAAGATTTGATAAAAAAACTCCCAGCAAACTAAAAACTAAGAACAGGGTTCTTTCCCATGAAATAAATGCAGTGAAAATCCAGAGTTGACTGGTTTCTCTCCTTCCCCATCCTCACGAGTGTTTCAATAATTTGTATCTTTTCAGAATCTGATCCATTTAAATTATTGTTCTCCCATCCCCTGTGTAATTACAGTCTTTGTACCCTGAAATCAAAGGGCGGTATTGCTTTTTGCACATGTATGCTGGTCCTGAGGCTTCCTGGGTTCTCCTACTTTTGCCTTAAAAACTACTGTAAAGAAATTTCCGTGTGTTTTCCTAGTTTTACGGGCTGAAAATGAGATGGCAGAACTATTAAATTTTCATTAGACCTGTAATGAGAGTGGCATGAGTGAAATGAACCTCTGGTGAACGACGCTGTTTTGCAATGAAAAGCTGTAAGAAGTGGCCTCATAGAAACCATGCTCATTTAGAATAGTCATTCTATTTAAATAAACAAAAGCAAAAACACAGTCTTCCCTGAATTACAGGGAGGGAATGGAGGTAAGAAAGGAAAGAAAGTCAGCAGGAGGATTTTCTTCAAAAGAAACTTTGGGGTTTAGTGTTGGGAATGGGTTAGCCAAGCATGGAGGTTGCCGTCTGCTAAGACTTACTTCTGCTGGTAGGAGTGGAGCATTGCATTAGCCAAATCACAGGCTGTGGTTTGGAGATGTGGACTCTGTGAACATTTGCTTTAAATTTATGCATGTTACTTAATTAGGGCTTCAAATCTCACATCTCTTTACGTGGCAGTGTTTTGAAATCTGAAAAAAATAATGTGGTTCATTAAGTATCCTTGGTTTTTCCTCTGTCTGTCATTGGTGAGGGAGCTGCTAATACTCATTTAGTTCTTTATTTGAACCTTTTTTTTCTGCCTAGGGAGATTTGAACAAGAGAAAATAGTGGTATAATTCTCACCTGGCTGTGCATAGCTGGGGTCTAGAGATTTTATTATCAGATTTCCATTTACAGGGCTGGAGAATAAGGAGTGATCTCAATCATAGTTTGCGTGGTCAGGCTGAATATTGGCTTTTGTCTAAGTGGGTCAGGATGGACCAGAGGGAAATGGGGCATTTTCAGTAGAAAAGAAATTTGAATTGTCAGGAGGGAGACCTCAGTTAATGAGAAATTGCACCTCATCAGCTTTGGAAAAATCTGTATGGAAATAATTTATGCTGTTTAATATCTCTGTTCTTTGCAGGTGTTCCTGTTTGCATGCAGAGGTCCTTCTCATTGTTGTCTCTGCAGCCCAGCCTGGTAGTCTTTGTGCTTTGAGTAGAAGCTATAGGGAACGTAATGCAGATGAGTCAAATTGTGAAATCCATTACAGGGAGGTAGGGATACTCTCCACAAACAATACTTTTCTGATTGTTTGCCTATCAGTCAGTCCATGAAATACACTACAGATAGGTCAAGAAATTTTATAGGGTTCTTGGTATGCCATCCTGGGCATACCAGTGTTACTGATAATAGGGGAGGCCATGATCAAGGGGTATTAATTTTAAATGTCTCTCCTAACCACTAGTTTCAAATTTTTATTATAGGATACTTCTTGCATATCAGACATTAGATAACTATCACTTGGGGCAAAATACTGGTATAGATGGTAGTTAATATGATGTGTTTATGAAGCTGAAAAACTATTTTGTTCCTGTTACAGACCATATCAACCATAGATTTATTCAAATATCTTCATTCTCACGTCTTACTTAAATTGAAAGGAAGGTGTTTTGAAGAATGGGATTTTTTTTGTAGGGCATAATCTTTGTGACAGTCATGGACTTAAGTCAGGGAGAGGCTGAACAGGGTGTAAGTGATGTTGCTCTGGGTAAAAGACAAAAGTCAGTGCTCTTAATCTAGCAAGATATCTTAATTCTTTCCTGAATGTCCCTGGTTACCTGAATTAGGGTAAGATAAATAAACAGATACAACCTACTGATTAAACACTTTTTGTTGTTAATGACTCTCATATTACTCTCAAGGTAAGCATCTTGTTTTGTTAGACCAGCAATGAATTTCTAATGGATTCTGAGCTCAGCCCCCAACCTCTTGAACTTGGTAGTAGTGTGAGACTACCTGCAGTCCCCTTCCTCAGGGAATCAGGTAGTAAAATAATAATGGAGTGGAATATGAAGTATTCCTGGCTTCATGTGTTGGGAATAGGCTGGAACAGAAGTAATAAATCTTTATCACAAGGGAATATGGTGTGGTCAGTGTGTGGACTACCCTTTGGCTTATGCTTTAATTCTCCCAACATATACAAATGTTGGGTTAACATGTATGAAAGCCAGAAGAAATTGCATTCTTGAGAATTCTTTAGAGTCACAGGTCTCTTATCTCTGCAAGTGCAAAAGACATTTGGAAGAAAAGTAAAAGGTAACTTGAAAATCAGGTTTTCATCTATTCAGAATGAGCAATAAAATCATAAATACAGTCAATATGTCTCAGTTGCTGCAGTTTGGAATCAAAATGCGTAATTGTGTATCTGTTTTAAAGCATATTAAATCTGAAATTAGTTTTGTCGTGAAACTGGAGAGAAATGTAAACTCTTTCAGATTTATTTGACACTTTTTAGGATGGATTAAAATTGGTCCTTAGAAAGAAGGAATGGTTGCAAGAATGACTCCTCACTTAACATTTTCAAATGAAAAATTCATGCTTCTGAGCAATTGCACATAACCTCAGTAAAATAAAGTTATGTTGATTACAGTGAAGAAGTACAAGCTGTCTTGGTGTAAGCCATTCTAGAGCAGTACACAGCTGCTTACTCAAAATCATCTTTTATTTGTCTCTGGACAGTTTTTTGTTGCATTGGATTTGCTCTGGCTGATACTAACAAAACAATTGAAAGCCAGCATATGTCCTCTCCTCTGTATGAATTCTGCAGTTAAAAACTGTTTAATAAGACAGTATCTTACCAGTGTTGAACCTAATTTAATAGCACGCTTGTAAATATATTTAATATCTCCTGCTTTAGCATGTGGTAAAGGGAATATAGTTACATTATTGTCTAAATGTATCTGGAGGGGTTTTGGCCATATGGTTCTAAATCTGTTTTAAAGTAATTATGCCTATTAACTAAAAAAATAAAAAATATTCCCCTCTGAGTTGATTGACATTCCTCTCAGTAAAGCACCCTCATTGCTGATTAAAGGTGTGGAAATAGTAATTTGTTCTAGCATTTAGAAATTTGATTAGACCTCTAATGAAATGGAGTGCCTACATGCTGTCTAAATATTCTACCTGACACCAGCTGGATCTCATCCAGTGTGGAAGAACACTTGAAATGTTGCTTTACTACAATATGTTTTGTATCTTGAAGTCAATGTGCTGCCTCCATGCAAATACCCACTGGCTATTCAGCAGGCAGAGCACACCTTAAGCCTCCCTGGAAGTCGGCATCAGGATGTGATTATTCCAGTGAGCACTGATTGCCTGACTATAATATCTGGCTTAGAGATGGAAAATTAAGGCAACTGTTTATAGAGAAGCACCCATACTACTTACTCTGTAAGCTGGGCTTCAGGTGGTTGTGCACATTATACACAACATGATGTGTATATGAGGTAGAAACCTGTTGAATTTCCCAATTTGTCCCTGTTTTTTAGTAATAAGGTGACAACAATACACTATAAATAAGAATTTAAAGCTAAAGCACCACATTTCTCTCCCCATTGTGAGCTGGCATATTCAGTTCCCTCCAAAAATTGATTGCAACACCCATTATGTGCAGTGGCAGCTGGTTGAGCATCCATGTTTTAAGTCCTCTTTAATTCAGTTGCAGCCATTTTCACTCCAGACCACTATGGCTAGAAAACTCTAATTTGGGACTCTCTTAGTGTCCTGTGGTAGAAACTGCCAGTCCCTAGTGGTAGGAGACATATCAAAACTCTTGAGGAACACTTGAGGTGCATGGTGTTCATTAGTCAACAGTTCATTTTGACTGGTTACCTTCTCCCTATGAAATCCAGAAGATAGGCTCTAATGCATCTCACTAGACTCAGACATGGCCTTTTGTGTTCTTCCTTGTGTTTCGTTGTTTTTCTTTTTTTTAGTTCTGTTTCTCCACCATATTTAATATTTTTGCCTTTTGCAGTTGCCACATTTAAACAAATGCAGTGGAAAGGCTGAACCAGAAAAAGTCCCAAGTAGTTTATGCCATATGAATGCTTCAGAAATTATTTTCATCTTCTGTTCCATCCATAAAACCAAAACAAACCGCTCAATTACATTTATATTGTAAGTTTTGCATTACCAGGGAAAGACTGGATGAGGCGGTAACATTTGGGGTCATTCAAGTAGAATCTGCTTTGAAATAAGTGACTTTTATTCCAGCAATTTAAAACTTGTCTTGCATCTGTGCTGGTGCTTCACAAGTGGTTAGGAGGAGAGGTGTGTTGGTTGAAAAGGTCAACTTAACGTAATTAAAGGTTGAAGGAGCCTGCAGCCAACATTGTAGTTCTTCAGGAGAGATGGAGCTTGGTGCCTCTTCCACCTGGGCAGAGTCCAAGTGGAAGGAGAGCAGGCTGCAGCCATGGAGGGTATGTTGAAACCATCTTAGCTGTGGAGGGTATGCTGAAACCACCTTTCACACATGGCTGAGAAAAGCAAGAGGGAAGTGGAGGTGGAAGGAGGGTCTCCCTCCATGCTCCGGTTCTTTAGGCCACTTATGCAAAAGGTATTAGATAAAGGTATAGTTACTTGACCTATTTATCCAACAGAAACTTGCCATACGAGCAAAAGCAGTTTGACTATCCAGTGCTGTTGCTGTTTTGTATGGGACACTCCTTTTGAGTTAAGCTGTGCCTCATGAATACATAGAGGCAGCATCCAGCCATCCAAAATGATTAATTTGTCTTGTTTGAGAAGGTAGGTCTGTGGCATTAGTTCTTGTTTTCCAGAAAAGGTGGACAAAAAAATTACATGGTCCAACCTCTGTCTGTATAGAGGTAAGACTGTTGCAAGTAAAGGGTGTGAATGTGTCTCTTAGGAGCTGGGCTTACTCTGATGAAAAGGTCTCGGTTTGGGTTTGGTGACTTCATTAAGAAAAAGGGCAAGTCGACTGGAGGGCAGTGGAGAACCTTATTAGGCAGTGCATGTTAATCACTCTTCCATAGCTACGGAAGTCTTTATTCAAGCAGGGTATAAAATAAGTGAGTTTATTATTTCTTTATTATTTGCTGGTGGTGTTTTTCTGTAGAGTCGTTAAGTCGCCAAACTGGAGCAAAAGCCCTCGTAGTAAAAGTGTACACAGTAATCTGAAAAAATGGTAGCACTTGGCCGCAGAGGCTGGAGGTAAATCTGAAGGTCTGTCAATCTGCTGGCCTGTGTGCCTGCAGAGCAGGAGTAGCTGATCTGTCTCTGGACAAGTCCTGTATTTACATGCAGTAAATCTTCTCTAACCGTTAGGATTCTTCATTTTTGAAAATCAGCATCTCTTTTAAGCTCTGTCATGAAAATACACTTGTATCTTAGGTCTTTGCTGCCACCAGCTCAGCTACATTAAGTCAGTGTGTTTTGGAGATTGTATCTCAGTAATGACTCACTTTGGTAAAATGTAGCTTAAGATGCAAAACAGTCTCAAAAAAAAAAAAAAAAAAAAAAAAAAAAAAAAAAAAAAGNAAAAAAAAAAAAGAAGAAGAAAGGGGAAGAAACTGCCTGACTGCAAGTATTCTCATGGTCTTTCCAGCAAGTCAGTGCCTTGCGAATGTGCTACTGAGATGAAGCCTTTCCCCCGTCTGTCTCTTGGCCAGACTCTTCCAGGCTAATCAAATGTAAAACAATGTGTCAGCTCCCTGCTCATTGTAAAACAGTGTCCTGCCTTTGCAAACAAGACTCCTTGGAGAAATAATTTGTTCTAATTGGTGACCATTTTAGGATTTCCTATCAGGTGGAAAATCAAAAGGGTTCATCTGTGGTTTTCTATCTGTGGCCCTAGCACCTATTAGATTTTTCTGAACTTCCTTCAAGGAGACTGTGTGAGAAGACTTACTTCAGTAAACTCAGAGGCATGGTGTGGATGCCACCTCCGTCTGAAAAATGCTTACGAGTCAACTAATCAAAAGAGGCTTAAACTCCTGGCTTAGACAGCAAGGCGCTTGCTCTTGGAAATTGTACCTTTAGGCTAGAGGTAAAGCGTTTTAGGGAGATTTTATTTTTCGTCTGGCACATTCTCTCTGTTTGAGTCATCAACCAAAGAAGGATGGCAAAAAAAAGTGCTTCTCTTAAAGCAGGAGGATATTGCTCCTTTTGGATATCCAGGAGGGCTGTCCCTTCCCAGGCAGAGCTAGGAGAACAGCATCAGTGTGCTTTACATTATTTGAACTGTCCCAAAGATGGTCAGTGAACATCAGTTGTATATAAGTATTTGTCCAAGAAACTTGTGCCAAGGGGGCTTCTCATTTTCTTTTAAAAGCTTTTCAATGGATTATCTTCAAATTTTAAGGAAATTGACCACAAATTTTGTTTGCTATAAATTAGAAACCTTATAATAGGCTCATGTTTTAATATTTTGATATTGTCTTGAATGTTAATGCCAACAGCTTAGTTGAAATTCTTCATGGTGAGATAGCATAGGCAATATGTGCTTATATTCTTCCAGTACCATCTATCTAAACAAACATCATCTGCCCATCAGGTGAGTAGGGAGGGCTCATAAGTATATTGTCTTTATGTTTTAATGCTTAGGCATTTTTTTCCTTCACCTTTTTCAAATCTAAATTGAGGAAACATCTCATGAGGTGAATTCAGAAAAGGGGAATAATAACACTGGCATCCTAAAAGCAGTGTTAATAAAGAATTGAAGTGTAATGTAGTTAAGATTCTGAAGTAAATTATATGATACCACCTGTGTTGAATAGGCAGTGTAGGAATGTGCTCACCCAGGCACTAAGGAGCTCCATAACATGGCCTGCATCATCTACACTGGATTAGCACAGTGCTTCTTTCTGTAATGGTCCAGTTTAGCTAAAATGTCTCCTTGCTTGGGGCATGCCAATTCCTATCTCTAAATAGGTTCCATTTTTTAATAGGACTTATAGAATAAGTAGTATTCTTGAACCAATCTGTTGCAGATACATGACAGCACTAGGGCAGATACAGTGGGTTGGATTGAAAGTCAGACTCCAGTCTGTGACAGTGGCCAAGGGAAGATCTTGAAGAAAGGTGGCACTAAATGGAGCAGTTTGTTATGCACTGCCACAGCACTCTCTTCCAGGCTCCAAGTATTTGCCATTTGAAAACTTCCTGAGCTAGAGGTGAATTCTCCATATTTAATAACTGTTCTTGCATTTCTCTTCCATGAACTTGAACACTTCACTTTTAAACACACTCTGGCTTTTTGTCCACAGCATCTCACAGCAAGGATTTCCACAGCTTAGTTGCACATTGTGGAAAAGGCTAAGTACCTCTGCTTGAGCTTGTCACCTGCTGGTTGGTTCATAGTCTTTTTATTGGAGGTGGTAAAAGCACACTATGCATGGACTCTGACAGCAAAGAGGCAATCAATTAAAATTATTTGACATGCTTGTGACAGCAACCCCAGCAGTTCAGAGTTGCTGTTTCCAAGATTCAAGTTACTGTGTTTCACAATCCTGTATATAAAACATAGCAGAAAACTAGCTGGGGGGCTCCAGTACTGAATGGAGCACATTTCTCTCTTTAATCTGTGAGAGGATTTTGTTTTCTGAATTTTGGCAAATTACCTCCGTGACACTTAAGGTAGTTCCTGCACAGAGATTCAAAATAACTGCTATGATCATTTGGTACATAAATGTGGGAAAAGCAATTTGAAAGCCCATGGTTGTGCCATTTGCTTGACTTTCTTACGTCTCTGAATAGAATTTGATTTTATGTAGTACTTGGTAAGTGCAAGGTGCTTGGGAGCATATATCTGCAGCAGCATTTACTGCTGAGCAAATAGATAGTGTCCTAGAAGTTTTTATCGCACTGAAAACACAAAAAGGACACAGACTTATTTAAAGGGACTGTTGGCAGGGACACATGCTAAGTTGAGTTCTGGAGTGTGGGGCTTCTACTCATATACCTGTTCCCTGAAATGCAATGAAGAAGCACCTCTGATATGCTCCAGATAGTGAAATGTGCCTCTACAGCAGGTTTGCTGCTCTTCTGATAAAATTCAGACTTTCCACTTAAATGTCCTGGTTCAATGGCCAATCAGGGGAGCAGGCAGAGTGCATCTTCTACTGAATTTTAAAAGAACAGCTACGAGAAGACTAAGCTGTACAGTGACATTGCAGGGTGAAAAGTAGTGGAAATGCTTGGGAAGCTGAACTGTATGATCTAAAATCTCATTGTTACAGGTCAAACAGGTTTTCCCATTGAAAAGGTCGTCAACCTTTGCCTTCTTGAGTTAAACTCTGTGGTGGATTGCCACCACACTTGGCTTGTGCAGATTTTTCAGTGTTTGGTAGTCTGTAAACATGTAGTGTTTGACAGTCGCAAACATTGCTTGACTAACACCTCAGGCAGCAAAATACTTTGTGTGGCCAGGAGACCGTGTTGCTTTTGATAATCTATCATGCAGGTAGGTTGAAGCTGGGAAGGAAACAATTTTAGTGAGCTGGTGCAGAGGTCAGAGCCCAGCTTCCTCCCCTGCAGCTGTGGGAGACTGAGATGCTAATCAGAGGAGGGTAATTGTTATTATTTTTTCCATTAAAGTGCAAAAGTAGGACTCCATACTTGCTGTGAGTCGATCTCTTTATGGTACTGTTCACTCTGAGCTGCCAAGCTTCATCCTTTCAACTGGAAACTCAGCAGTGAATGACTTAACATTTGTCTGGTTTCTCAAGCCAGTTGTGCAGCGAAACTTCATGTGCCTGTCTGACTTAGGAATTATTAAGCAAGGACTTCTTCAAAACCAGTGAAGCCAAGGACTTCTTTAAAGCTGACTTGTAGAAGAACAGCAGTTGTACTAGTGACTGCAGTGTAAGCATAACCTTAAGAGTCTTACCTTGGTAAAAATCCTAATCTTAATGTTTTAGGGCACACTGTGCCTAAAATGTCTCTCTCTTCACTTTGTCATAATGAATGCAATGCCAGTATCCAAGAGGAGAGATGAGAGAATGAAGCCTTGATGACGGTCTCTAGTTAAAAATTCACCCAGTCTGTTTTTATGGTGAAGTGCTGTTAAATGCATCTTCTTTTCTATAAACCCTTGGTGATGATGGTCACTGCTGAAACACTGTAACACTTGAGGATTTTCTAGCATGAATTGCAGTGGAGTCCTTTCAAGACTTTCTTTAAAAAATTGACAGAGTATTGTGTATTGTACTGCCCTTACACTAATCTAGTGTTTCAATCATTTAGCATCTTTGAAATACTTCAAATAACCAAAACCAAACAACAAAAAACCACCACACCCTGGGCCACTTTCTTAACAGTAGGATGATGCCATTATGCATTTACAGTATGGATGAATACCATTCTATTTTTCTTGCTTACAAGGCATGTCTTTTTAGACAATACTTCTATTAAAAATTCGGTAGAGCATTCTTGGGAGACAGTTCTGCCAGAGATACATGATGGATTTGCATAACCCCAGGGGTCTTTCTCTCTTTTTGTTTTTTAATCTCCATTTGGTAGTATGCCCAATAAATCCAATGTGTGTGTGTTTATGAATTGAAGTATTTAACCATTCAATTACTGTGTTGTAAAGAGGCTCTGCTCTCAGTCATTAATTTAGGTGTTAATTCAGGCCTGCTGTCAAAGCAGCTGCTGTTCTATCTGCACTTTCTAGCAAACTTTTGTTGTACCTATTGGCAGTGTTCCGCTGTGTGGGTCGAACGGGGAAGTCGATAAGGTCTCTCCGTAGGGGGATGGAGGCCACACGCGTGACCACAGTCGCTGCCCTTGCCCACACTGAGCCTGCAGCCTCCTGAGCACAAGGGACCCTTCTGGCAGAGCGAAACCAGGCTTGGTTAACATGGGCTGTGCTCGGGCAGGACAAGGCAGCCCTCTGCATGGAGGCAGCAGATTAAAGGATATGTTGTGCTGCTTCAGAAAGTCTTCCTTAACATGCAGTGCTCCTGTCCTGGCTGATGAGGAGGCAGATTAACTCAGTGCAGTTTTGCCAACTTAATGGCTAAAGGCTATGTTCTCCAAACTAGATAATACCGGTCTGTCTCTGTATGTCAGATGTGGACTAAACCTGGAGGTGGAAGGGAGCCAAAGTACAGATAAAACAAGTCCCAGCTAAAATCACTGAAGTTTTTTAACTTTTGCTCTTAGTATCTGGTGCTGTTGAAACACAGAAAATACTCTTCTGCCATGCTTGTAATATAGAGTCATCTAGACATTCACTCACAAGGTCTTCTGTCCTGAGGGCAGTTCTTTTTTTTTTTTTGAACTCCAGTGTTACTGTTGGGTGTCCAGGGAGGGAAGGAGGTGAAGTTCTCCATGGATGGATGAGAGAAGCGTTGTTTCTCTTTTTTTCTATTCTCCCCATAATTTTGGCTTTGGTTTTTTTGTTTGTTTTTTTTGAGGGTTTTTTTGAAGGCTGAAGTAGACCGGAAGACCATTTGTTGTCTGCTGGTGATATGTGCCTTGCTGGTCTTCAGACCAATACCTGGTTAGCCATGAAGTCCTCTTAGTCTATGGTGGAAATTCAGGCTTTTCCATAACACAGTTGATCTCATCCCCAGTTAGACATCACCTTCCTTTTTTCATTTTAACCAGCATGCAGCTGGCTAACTCTGATTTGGGTGTCTGTGTTTGGTCAGCTGAGTTTCATCCTTGATATCTGAGAATGATTGGGGTATGAATAAGAAGTCAGATTTTGAGATTTGGCTTATATTAAATGAAGTGATTCTCAAGCAACAAGGAAGTAGAAAAAGTAGCTGTTTGTCTCTCATCCTTTTCAGGTGTTAATAATCAATGTTTAGGTTTGACTTGGCACCATTAGTTGAGTAAATTTTCTTGTGAAGGTCTTTCCATTTTTCTATTTAGGAACCTCAGACTTAGCTAGATGTACTCTGAACTTCAGGCAATATTAAGTTAAAGGTATGTCTTTAACTTGATGCATTTAGGTCTATTCTGACCAAAAAAATTTGTGAAATACAGTTCAGGTTTCTTAAATAAAGAAGTGTTTTTCAGCATTCTTGTTCTGACGTTTGACTTGCAGTCCTTGTCTGTCTCGTCCCACTTGCAGTTGGAGGTTGGTTTTGGTTCATAGGAATTATCTCCAGGACAAGGACAGAGATACAACTGTAGGATTCAGATATAGGTTTGCTTTATGGAAAAGGTGATAGGCTTTTCTGCCAGTAATTTCATGTTCACTTCTGAGTTTTTCTCCCGTAGGCCAAGTGTACCGGATATCTTTCTAAGATCAAGGAACCATTGTGGGACTTCTGCTGCCTTACCATCCATTTTGGGTTGGATAGAAATTGCTGACCTTTGGTTTCTAATTAGTGTGGATTGTGTTCTTAATAGCTGGTGGAGGGATGAGAACTTGGGATAGGCTTCCTTTTATTGTGTGAAATCCAAAAGGGCTGTAACCTGTTGCCAGAGCTAAAGCTCTCCATCAATTGTACTACATTGGCTCTCTGCCCAGCTCTTTGCACCACTTCATCAGCTGTGAGGCACAAAGATGCCAAATACTTAATGTTAAAAGTTACTGATTTAAGTATTTTGAAATGCTGTTCCATTAAAAAAAAAAATCCTGCTGTTTGACTTCCTCTGCTAATTTTCATCTTTATGGCTTAGTTTGCATTTTTGGAGTTGGACAGTCTGTTAAGAGGAAGAAACTGTTGCAAAATCACTTGAAATACCCCTAAAAAATGACCGTAGACTAGGACTTTTGCTTTGTGAACTCGTAACATTTTGACAATTTTTGTTCTGAACATTGCTTTTATTGCTTCTGGAGTTATATCTTGGGTTTAATTATAGGAATGGGTCAGCTGTAAGGAGGAGTTCTGCACTGTCAGCAAATAAAGTGTTGTGCATCATTCAAATAATTGCTCTTCACATTTTTGTCTTTTGGCTTTTCTTTTTTTGCACAAATTGTTTTGAATAACAGGACACCAAGGTTTACCCTTCAAATGTGTATCTAAATTTTTGAAGTTGCAATGCAAGCTTCATGTGAGATGAATTGTAGATATAGTTCTGAAACTATAAAGCTCCCAATCTGATTATGACATTAGATGCCATAAAGAGATTTTTTTCTTTAAAAAATGATGCATCAATAAATGGTTGACAATAAATGTCAAAATTTCACAGCTTTGCTGAATATACTTCTTTGTTCTTGTCAATCTGAGTCTCCCAGGAGTACTGACATGTGAAGACAGATAAACTGTGATTACTGAGTTTTCATTTTAGTCAGCAAGACTATGTATAGTTTTAACTATTATATTAATCCTCTGCAAATTTACAACAAATAATAAAGTTGTCACCTAAAATTAATTGGATGCATCCTAAACTTCTGTCACATTTCTAAATTGCTCTTCCTCTGCCAAAGTTGGGTGGCTAAATTAAAATGCAACTTGGCATGCACAGAAATAAACAAAATCCCTTCCTCCTAAGGAAGAGTTTGGATAAAAGTAGATGCTAAGACACAACTAGTGTTCAGATAACTTTTTTTTAATGCTTTCTTCTGTTTTCAGTTAGGATGGAATAAGCAGATGGTCCAGTATGACTATATGACTAAAACTGGGTTACAATTTACTGAAACTCAGAGCAGTTGCCTGTGATTAGAGCCAGTGGAGGTAGACACTGTTCCAGGATCCAAGAACCGGAAGTGAAAATGTGTTCAGTAAGCAACAGTGGGAGTAGGAGAAACCAGTTTGTAGGTAGGGTTTTAACCAGCAGCAGCAGCAAATAATGTTGCTTTTAATGTGAACTAAAAATCAAGGCATTTATGCCAGTCAGCTGAAAACCAAATGTGGGCTTCATAACATTAAGTCTGAGAGATTGAACTGGTGTATTTTGAGTTTGAGGAACTGTAAGACAAAACTGAAACTGGAGAAAAAAATTATTCCTTTGGGAAGTTTCAGCCCCAGATAGGGAATCCTAAATCCAGTTCTCCACTCCCACCCGGTGACAGACTTGACTCAGATTATTGCTGCAGATGATAATATGTATTTTAAAGAGATAGACCACTGAATTTAAACAACAAAGATCCCTATAAATGCTAGATGGTAGCAAAATTGCTTATAGATTATAATATAAGAAAAAGTGTCATAAATAATAAGTATATACTCATTACCTTCCCCCCAAAAAACATTTCTGCTTATTTGGGAAAAAGAGTTTGTTCCTCAGGAGAAGCTAATTTTGGGATACCCTTAGGATTTATATTTGATCTGGTGCTGATTATTGTCCTAATGTGTTGACAGTGGTGGCAGGTGTTGTGAGAGTGGGGGCTCTGAGCCCCTTCATGAGTGTTGTTGCACTGCTCTGGGAGTTTGCAGGGACACTAGTGGCAGCATTGCCATGGCTCACAAAATTCCCTCTTGAATGTTTCTTCCCTGTGATTTCCCCATCCCCCCCATCCTGTTGAAGCATGACCACCTTGACGTCAAGTACCGGATGAATTAGATTTTATGTGCTGTGTGTGTAAGAAGCCCCCGTGCATGCACAGCAGTGCCACCACTTGCTTCTTGCCTGTGTATTCTGAATATGTAGATATTTAGAAGTACTTCCAAAAGCAGCTGTTTGATCAGCCCCACCAGCTAGCACTTCCATTCTCAAGCAAAACAGCCTCCTTTTACAGCTTGCTAAAAATAGCCATTTCTTTAAAGTCTGAGGACACGGTGATTCATATGGTGGTGAAGAGGAAGAAAGGTTATTTCTTTTGCTTTAGGCTTTGGGAGGAACGCCGCTGTGCTATCCCAGCGCCAGCTGGGCTCATGCTTGCTCCCACTTGGCCTTCGTGGCCACATCACCAACCCCAGAGGCTCTGGCATTCCTTGCTCTGCCACTGCAACCTGTCAGCTATTTGAGATGCAGGTGCCACATCCCAGTGCCCATCTTGGCTCTGGAGGGAAGGGTGTGCTGTCACTGCCACAACTGAAAATAAACCCGTGAGATGGCAAGTTGCAAGTTTGTGTTTGTAGGTTTGTGCAAAGCTTGCTCAAGGACAAAGGTATTTCTTACAATTTATAGCTTGGCAAAGGGGAAATGCTCCCACTTTGTCATCGTTCATATTTCTGATGAAGCTCCTGACACCATTGCAAGTGCAGTTTCAGGGCAGGAGGAAGTCACAGGTAGAGCTTACATAGGATTTTTCATGGATTCCTGTGTCAGCTCTCCTGTGGTCTGCAGAGGTCTTGTTCTGCTGTCTGACGCTGCAGTGTGCTGCTGCTAAACCTGCTCCAAGGCTCTGGCTTGCAGCAGCTCCTCACTCAGGAACATGGTCAGGCACACTTTTTTCTGGTTTTAAGCCCGTCATCATCTCGTTCCTTCTGAGGAAACAGCCCTCAAAAAGGTGTTAGTCTTAATGTAAATGGAAATTGTTCTTACTCCAGCAATGTGTTTTTGGAGGATTGTGAAGCAGAAAATGACTGGTAGATGTGCATACAGCATTTTAGTTGCTGAGCAACCTATTTCTTGCCTCAGCCTCTTAGCATAAGAATCCAATTTCAAATAAGATACTTGGGACCCTGGCTGACTTAGTTATAGCTAGTGTAACCTGCAAAGACTACTTGGACAGGAAAACAAAATGGCTTTCTTGGAAAACAAGAAGCTTTGCAAGAACTTTCACCATAAAGGACCATGTATCTGCACTGTTGCTGTCTAATTTCCAATACTGTTTTTTATTTTTGGGTTCTTGGGTGGACCTTAAATCACTGTTCTAGATAAAGTATGCCCAGAAGCAGTGGTTCTTATCTACAGCTCAACAAAGCCAACATTATCTTTCTCAAAGCTTGTAAACTTCACATGTTTTTATTAATAGCATCCTGAGAACTTGTGCAACCAGATGATGTTTGCTCCTTTTCTCCTCACAAGCTTGTTTTAACCAGTTTTAATAAAATAAAAGCTTTGGCAGGAAGGCAAAATAATCTTTCTTGTTGATGGAAGGGAAGAGTATACACTTCTAATATCAAAAAAACCCAACTCCCTGGAAGTATGCAGTGATAATGCAACTTGAATGATCATGTTCAGGCTTTTGGGGTTTTGTTCTTGCTTTGGTTGTTTGTCTTTTTTTCTTGGTTTTATTTTTTTTTTTTTTTAAGAACCACCACCACCCAAAAGGAGCTGGATTTTGTTCTTTTTGTAGTAGATTTAACACACATTTTTCACGTCTGACTATCTCCTAGGCTTTCTGTCATCATTCACAGGAATTAACTGTTGATACTTGTCTATATTCATACACCCAAGTACCATTTCCTCCTTTCCTCAGCAGTAGCTTATCTGCAGGCTCAGAGGAGTAATAGCAGTCACACTGATTGGGAAAACAAGGGAATAGACCCCAAATCCTGCTAGAAGCAACATAAGGATTTTTTTGCAGTGGTCTGGCCTCAAGGACCAGCTTTGCAGAAGGTACAGGTCAGAGAGCAGGATGGAGAAGGTTCAGCTCTGGTTTAGACCAGTGCTCCAGCGAGAGCTGACAGTGTACAGCTATCCAAGTTGTGTCACTCACATAAGCCAAATTATTGAGTGTGAAATAAAGATTTTAAATTTTAATTTCCAGATAACCTTCATAAAACAAGTAAAATCCAAGCTTGGATCCAATCTTGGAAAGCATTTCTTTTTTTTAACGTTGGCAGAAATGACTGGCTGCTGGCAAGACTGTGTATTTGAAGGCAGAAGAGGTCTTCCTGTGCCTTGTGTAATTGTGTGAGGAAGAGGTTGCATGTGCAGATACCAGGACTCTCTACACCTTTTCTTCTTATTTTAGATTGAATACTTTTTATACATGAGAAGTATTTTACAGGATTTTTGGGGCTGTGACAGTAGGCAGCAGATGCAGTAAGTTGTCTCCTGGCTGCTGGGCTTCATGCGGTTGATCCAGCTTATTTCTGCATCTTTTAGCAGCTAATTGTTCCAAAGTCACAAATTCAATTGTCCTACGAGAGTTTGCTTTGGAACATCTTTTCTGAATAATCATTGCTGATTTTTGCGTGTTATTTCTTAATCTAATTTAGAAAGGACAGGATGTTTTTAACGATCAGGACAATAGCTATGCAGCTCCAGTGGCTTAATTTTCCTGTGTGGAAATCAGTGGCACATTCGTTATGGGCCTGGCACTGCTGTTTGTGCACATGGCAGTTAAGCATAAAGGCCCTCTGGTAGAGGTATTTAAGGGTCATTTGTTATGGAAAATTTCAGACTTTTATGTTAGGGGCACGAAATATTTAGTATGCAAATCCAATACTGCTGTTTATGGATAACATATTAAGAGTCACCAACACTGTGGTTGCAATTAGGGACTTGAGACAAGTGTGCAGCCACCCAGATAGGTGGAAAATAACCATAAAGAGGAAAAGAAGAAAAGAAGCAACTGCTTTAAATTATTGCAAGGGAAATTCAGGTTAGACGTTAGGAAAACTTTAACAGTCTGAGGAGTTAGTCACTGAAATAAATGACCCACGGAAAGGAAGGAACCTCCAGGAGAATTGGACCAACATTGGTCAGGAATCATGTGGATAGTGTTGGTCCTGCCCCTGATGAGTCGGAGGAGCAGGCAGCCTCTGCAGGTCTTCTTCACTCCTCTGACTGGCAGCACAGTTTATCTTAATCCAGTTTCTTATCCCTAATAAATCAAAAAAGTCCTCTGGCTCTTGTTACGCTACCAGCTTGTTCTGTACTAAATATATCCTCCTGCTTTGTAGCTGGGGTTTGCACACCAAGGCTTGTGCTGTGTGCAGTGTGCTCCAGGCTCAGCAGTGAGCAAGTTGGCTTTTTCATCAGGTTTCTAGAAAATGCCTGTAACTGGGTCCTGCTGGTTTGCTTGGACTGTGCTTTTCATGCCAATATTTGGCACACAAAGTGCTTGTGCTCTTCCCAACACTAAAGATCTCATCAGATGCTGATATTGAAAAGAAACCAGCCTCTTGCTTGTAATTTCCTGAGTGTGGCTTTTTTCCCCTCTCTGTTTTCAAACTTCCATTCAGTCCAGTCCAATCATGCCAGATGTTTTGTTCCTATTGTCTGTGTGTCTTCAAACTGGTCTGTAAACCAACTGGGAATAGATTTTTGGGGTTTGTTTCTGCCTTACCCCTGCCCAAAATTGTTGCTGCTCCTTGCCAAAATTGGTGCCATTCCATCATGCAAAGTACAGGGGATGCAAAGCTGATCTAATGTGGTATGGTGCCATACCTCCTCAGTGGACACCAAGGTGGCTTTGAGAGAAGAGAACTGAATCCAGACCTTGAAGAGCTTATCTTGTGAGGTGAATATGTAATTCCTGACTGGCTGAACTATGTGACTGTTTTGCAGGAAAAGAGAGTACAAGTCTCCCCGCCGTTGACAAGAGGACCAAGTGCCTTTATACCAGAGAACGAAGTAAGTTTGCAGTTAGCTGGGCTGAGTGATAGCTTTGAAAATATTGACATTGAAGGATGGTTCTATGACCCTGCTTGTTTCATGGTACCTGGATGAGCTCCCTTGAAATCAAAAGCCATGGTTTCTCTGAAGCAGGTTCCAGTGGGTAAGAACCACCCCATCCTTTCACAAAAGTAGTACTGTTTGACATCTTTTCTACCACCAGCATTCCTGAAGACAGCCATGAGTGACAGCTCTGCACTTCTCAGGTGCGTGTGAACACATTGCTCATAATGCCAGACCTGAGGGGAGGCCTGTCCAGTATTGCAGCAGTGTGGTTGTATACCTCTCAGAGCAGTGCCTGACCGTCAGTTTGAGAGAACCTACAAATATGACTTCACTCCTTAGACTGTAGCTGTGGCTCTTGAGAGAATTTATGGTTGAAAGGTATGGTTGCATTTCAGACTTGAGATTCCTGCCATGACAAATGCCAGCTGTGGTTTGTTAAACAAATGACTACCTGTCTCCTTCATTCCTTGTCTTGAAATAGTACAGTGGGTTTAGCAACAGAATAGTAACATACTGAATGTCTCACGGACCTTGATAACACCACTCATGTCAAAGGCAGCTTTATTGTTGTAATGGAAGGAATATGGGCAGAGAAATAATGACTTAATTGTAAAGGTTCCTATTAACATGCCACAAGGATTTAAAAGCAGAATTTAAAAAAAATATGTCTGTGGATGGTAATAAATCAGGAGGAAGTACAGGCACAGTATGAAGAGGATAGTAATAGAGATGGAAATAAATCTTAGAAATAATCATATGGCATATTGCTATGCCTAACATAGCAACAGTACAGTCCTACAGGATTATATTTTGATTCTGTCAGCAGAATTTCTTTCTATAACTTGCACTGTTACAAGGAAAATTCCTGACAAGCTGGAGAAGATTAGAAACTTTACCAGAGACACAAAAAATATTATTTCCCCAAGAAACCACTAAATGAAACAAGAATCTCTTAAATACTTGGGAGATACACTTGCTGAAGAATAAGGGGGACTCCAACAAGTGGAGCGAGGTATATACAGGGAGATAAAATGGTCTCTAATGTGTGAACAAAATTCTGATAGTAAAAACATTATTAAGGAAAGCTGAGAAGGCATCGTTTTAGGTACAAAACACAGAAAAGCTGCCATAGTGAACATATACGCGTAAAAATGATGGAGGTGCCTAAATGTGTAGCTGCTTCTTCCCTTTCTTTCTGGGCCCACAAATTAAACCAGGAAAGTACGGTGGTGAGAAGTGACAATGTAGTATGTTGTTTGTGTTTCTTTGTATGTAACTTCTATATAAGATCTGATAGAAAAATATTTGAGACATGGTCCACTCATCAGCCCATCATAAAGAAGAAAACATATTTTAAATAGAATATTTCAGCAAAATTTCTTGGTTTTAGGCACTTTATACTTTCATGTGCAGTAAAACACCTAAAATATGTTCTCATTTCATGGTGTTTGCAATAGTAAGCTCACTGGTTTATTACTGCACAGTGTCAGAATAAATACTGGGTGTTCTAGTCTTGTGCTTGTAACTTCAGTGGTGAACATGTTGAGAATGGCTGTTCCTAGTGATAAACACCGACTAATAGCACTCATACTGTGTCAGGGCTTGCAATGCAAGAGTTACTTACTCTTCTGCTGTTTCATTTCATCTCGTGCCCAAGGTTTGGATTGGTTGGAATAATTAAAGAACAGCTTTTGTTTAAAGAAAGCATTAAATTCCTTTTCTAAATAATACCTGAATGTTATGGACAAATTAGCATTTGATCTTCTCTTCAATTATACATGCACAGAAAGGGTAGATTGCCAGGCTGTTTCTATAATTTGGTTACATAATCCAGTTCCTCTCCATTAATCTTGAAATTGATTTTAGGGCTGAACACTCAGGTGGTGTGTGTCTATACAGGCTGTCTTCCATAAAGAATTTACTTTCCATTTAGCTCTTACTTACTTCCAGCTCTCTGTACAGGTTTGACTTTCAGCATCTGTGACTTCCACTGTTTTGAAAATATCTACAGAAAAATGGTTTGAGGTTTTGTAGAAACATAAAAATAACAGAGGTGCAGTGTAAAGTGCTCTTCAGTCCTCAATATACAAGTAGGATCTGTATGTGTGTATTTGCATGCAGGTAGGCATGTATGTTTGCAAATATATATCCAGTACTCCATCATTGTCTTAAAGTCTGTACACAGATAAACCTTTCATACCGCAGCATTTTTCTCCTCAGAGCTAAAACTGGAGAAAATCTCTCTGTTAATATTTCTCCATCTTATTTTCAAGGTTATGCAAGCAAATGGTTTGGATGAACGTACTAATCTTCTTGTGGAAGAATATTCTACGTCTGGTCGCCTGGACAACATCACACAGGTCATGAGTATCCATACTCAATACCTGGAGTCTTTCCTCCGCAGCCAGTTCTATATGCTGCGCATGGATGGGCCTCTTCCTTTGCCCTACAGGCACTACATTGCTATCATGGTATGTACCAACAGGCTGTGTATCTTGTCCTGCAACCCTGACTTGTGTACTTAACAAAAAAAAAAAAAAAAAAAGAAGAAAAAGAGAAGAATTTAAAAAGGAGAAATTAGTGTGGTATCTGGACTGAGGCTGAATTTTTGTAGTAGATTTTTATCAGAATAAAGCATGCCCAGCTGGACGGTTTTCAGTGAGAAGGGAGAATTGGCAACCTTCATCATTCCCTGTTTCCCACAGTGACACACCTTTCACATGCCCCCATCACTGTGCAGCAGTAGGATGAGATGCAGTGGACTTGAGTCACAAGAAATTCCAGGCAGGCACTAGGAAAACAATGCTTACTGTGAGGATGTTGAGACATTGTAGCAGGAACCAGGAAAGGTTCTGTGATCTCCAAGGATGAAGATCTTGTCTGGACAAGGCTCCAAGCAACAAGTTCTAAGTCAGCCCTGTGAGCAGAGGGCTCTCCTCTAGTGATCACTTTCAACCTAAATTATATTTTGCAATTCAGAGTAATCAAATGTATTTTTATTAGAGAATCCTCCATACTGTATAGAAATGCATTGCAATGCTATTAACCTGTCTCCCACCCACAGCAAAATCAGATTACACACTAATGTGCTGTACTGTTCACTCTGTGTTTAATTATTCCAGGCTGCTGCCAGACATCAGTGTTCCTACCTAATAAATATGCACGTTGATGAGTTTCTGAAGACTGGCGGAATTGCAGAGTGGTTGAATGGTTTAGAATACATTCCCCAAAGACTGAAAAATCTGAACGAAATAAACAAACTTCTTGCACACCGGCCCTGGCTGATCACGAAAGAGCACATCCAGGTACCTCTTCAGTCATGCCCTGTAAATACCAGTAAATGTCTGGTAAAGAGAACTGCCAAGAACTGTGCAAGTGCCTGGTTAGGCTTCATTACCCTGAGTTTAAAAGTTCAGGGAAGTTTGGAAGCACCAAACAAGCTGATCCTCCTGTGTGACAAAGCCAATAAGATTTTCTTTTTAGGAATAGCATTGGCTAAAATAGCCCAAAAGAAAAGAAGTAATAGGTGTCTCTTTTTTTATCCAGTGAGAGTTTGTGTGCAAGGGGCATATGGTATTACTGGAAGAAAGAATTGATCCCTTTTTAAAATGTGTAGTGTTTTATAGAAAAGCTGGGGGCCTAAAGAAATTTTATATTTACACTTTTTTTATTCTCATTTCAGAAACTTGTCAAGACTGGGGAAAATAATTGGTCTCTTCCTGAACTGGTGCATGCTGTTGTCCTGTTGGCCCATTATCATGCCTTGGCAAGTTTTGTATTTGGTAGTGGTATTAATCCAGAGAGAGATCCGGATACATCTAATGGAGTCAGACTTATAGCAGTCAACAACTTCTGTGTCTGTGATCTTGCCAATGACAACAACATAGAAAATGCATCCCTCACAAGTAGCAACTTTGGGGTTAGTGTCGCAAGAAAATTCTTTTGCTTGCCTCTGTTTTGCATTAGAAAACTTTTCTTCCGTTCTTTCCTGTTGAAATGTTAGGGTAGTTTGAAATTTTTTTGTCTACTTTACAGGAATGCTTGAGTCTGGTAATTCTTACATACGCTCTGGCAATTTCCTAAAACCACATTGTAACAGTGGATGGAAGTCAAACCAATGTGATTTTGATAGTTAATCTCACCACCTATTGGGCAAGATTATAACTTTACTTCAGCAGAAAGCTTCAAGTCCCAGTTTCTTCAGACAGTGTGGTATTGACTGGAGCATTGGGCCATCCATATTCCTAACATAGGGAATGATAGGATTAAAAAAAAAATGGAAAAAAATGGAAGTAGTAATAACAATAATAACAATAAAAATAATAATAATATTTGCTTCAAGGCCTACAGTCACAAAACAGTTTGAAACACTACCATGTAGATGGGAGGAAATGTCTGAAATAAAATTACTTAATTCCTCATGCTGGTGTTCCAGTCTTGAATCAACAGAGAACTTTGATTACTAGTTAATTAACTTGATTAATTTGAGTACTAGTTAATTAACTGGACGTTTTTTCCTGAGAGGTGCTCTAGAATGCTTTTGAAGATGTGCCCTTGACTTAATGCTGACAGATGAATTAGCCTCATTGCCTTTGATGGAAGATCAGGATTATGAGCAGAGTTGCTAGATACAATTTTTACAATTAGCAGTAGAATGTAAGCATGTCCTCACTCAGTTCAATTGCTGTATCATAAATTTCTGGGCTTTAAAACATGCCAGCTCATGCCATGAAGGTGCCTTAGTCCCCACTTGTAGTGAGCAGAGGGCTGCTATTGACTGTGGTTTTTGCTAAGCAGTGAGGAGTCTACTATGGGCAAAAGAACAGACTCAAAAAGATGGAATAGAAAAACCAAACCATTTATCTTAGGAAAAATCTGAATGATAGGTACAGGGCACCCAAAACTTTGATGTATTTCTGGTAAAAAAAGGTCAGTTTTCCTCACAAAAGTAAAAAAAAAAAGGGTCAACATAGTGGCTATTTTGATCACGCGTAATGAAAAGAAAAGCACTGATTTGCCATCTCAAGTTGTGTGTCTGTAAGGCAGCGTTGCACTGCATCTCTTCAAAAACATATTTCGCATTACCAATGGACTGAATATAGTTACTTTAGTATGAGAAGTTATTTTATGAGAGATGTAGGGCACGCAGATGGATCTTCCTGAGCTATCTACATGGTGGAATATGAGTGACTGTGGTTTCCACACTCAAACACCACCTCTTTGCTGTTAATTCCACTGCAGTAAATTACTGCAGCAGGCTACATTAACTCTTCCCAGCTCCTGTCTTCTTGCTGTCTGAAAGCTGTTTGTCTGTGCTGTATGTGATAAAATGCATTCTGGCTTGAGTTTTTGTGTTTGCCTCTGCTATCTGGTTTTAAGAACATTTGTTGTCAAGCATGAAATCCGAAGATGACACACGTTGTCTATCTTCTAATTTTGCAGAATGTCATGGTATTTTTGCAGAATTCAGATTCTTTGAGTGAGCTGGAGGCCCTGATGGAAAGGATGAAAAGACTACAAGAAGATAAAGAGGATGAAGAAGCCTCTCAGGAAGAAATGGCAACTCGCTTTGAGAAGGAGAAGAAGGAGAGTCTGCTAGTAATTAGTGGAGGTATTTATGCTTTTCCAGTTCAATTTTGTTTGTGCTTTGTAAGAAATAAATACTTGAGGCTAGTTCAGTGACTGAAACTTTTTCTGTCCATTTCTTTATTCTGGCTCTTCATGTAGGAGGAGTGTAGTAAGGGTGGTCTTACCTCTTGCTTCATCAGCTTTAGATTTATTGATTGATAAATAACATCATCCTCTTTACTACTTGAAAATTAGCTTTGGTATATTAAAAAAAAAAAAGCCCTGTAGACTTCCTTAAAAAGTAGGTCTCTTTCTTTATATGTTCTGTATCTTCAAAATAATTAATTTATGTAAATATTTAGTCATATTTCACAGATTTAGGTTCTGTGGTGCTTAGAACTTCAATGACACTCATAAGTAACCTTCGGTTATAACTTTTAGTTTAGGAATTAGATGATGAGACTCAACTACTTTACCATTTACTGTCCACCTGGAAAGGACATTTCCAACTTGCTGTTCTGAATGATTGTACTGCTGTGCTGTTCTACTGCCTATGCTGTGATAGAGTTTCATAGCATTTTTTTATTCTTAAATAATTTTCCAAATTTTGAGCTTAAACCTTCTTTTCCCATATTCTTCATATGCTCTGGAGTTCTTAATCTCTAATAAACCACAGAATGAAGTCTGTTTCCTACAGACAGGAAGGTGGGTTTTTTCCCAAAGAAAGTGTTAGAAGAAAGAATATTATTAAGACAATCAGAATCTCTAACTATTTCCTTCTAGTAGAAGCTACTTGAAGATGATTGCTTGTGTCTTTTTGAGAAATGACCCCTAAAATGCTTCACATTTTACTACACTGTTCTTAGTGAATTTACATCTTGGTAGCTTCAGCAAATGTGTTTGAAAGAATCAATGGTTTTGTGCAAAGAGCCCCAAAGGGAGGAAGAATTTACTGAGGATCAGCAGAGAGATTGTTTTGTGGCTCTGCAGGAACACGGAAAAATCTTTGAAAGAAGATAGATCCAGCAACATCAAGCTGGATTTTTTGAAGTGAACACTGTATATTCTTGCCATATTTTCCTTTGGTCAGGCAGTATCAGCAGTGCAGATAAATGGACACTCATTGCAGTTTCGTTATCAAATCAGGACTTCCTGAAGTCTGTGCAACCTCAGGTGTTTAAAGAAAAGGGGTCATTCAAGACAGGAGGGGTTTTTGGATGCGGTTGCTGATAGTTTTGTTGACTTTCTTCCCTCTTTACCATTTGCTGGTTTCACTTGAGGAGTCTGTGTGTTGGGCCTTTACCCTTTCACAAAATCCAGTCCTTGTCAGGGGAGAGGAGTGTATATGTACATGTTTTTTATTCTTTGCAGAGGATTTACTGTAGCAGATGTTATCCAAGCTTCTTCCTACACAGTTATGTTTTGATTGTTTAACGAGGCAAAGAGGAGATAAAGCACTTCTGCAATTCTTAGATTAACTGACTTTTCAAGGTTCTAATAGTGGACATATGGCAACTGTTCTGCCAATGCATGTGGAAGCCAGTCATGATTTTAACATCAGGGTCAAATGCAGTCAGCTATGCAGTAGTCAACTTCTGCAGAGGTAGTTACACAATCAAGCCACCTGTTTATTCAGGAGGGAAAGATTGATTCCTGATAGAGAACCTGCGCTTGCTTAGTGATATGTTTTGGAGCTCTTTGAAGATGCTTAGTTACTAGAGCTTCTGGCAGAATTTCACCCTGATGTACTGTAGAGCTCTTTGCTTTCATATAATTTTCAGCTGATATTTACAAGTGGAGTGTTGCATTGCTTTCTGGTGCTCCTACTCCAGCTTATGGAACAGAGCTGGTGTGATTCCTGACACAAAGGCTGCTCAGTACAACAATCCTGCTGCCAAGGATCCTTTTTTTTTTTTCTTATGCGAACACAGTGACTTTGCTAATGATGTTCATCTTCCTGAGTTAAGATACCTAGCCTCCCTCAGAAGTCAGCAGAGAGAAAAGCAGATCTCCAGACAGAAGTGTAGCCCATCTCTTGCCTTTTTTGTAGAAGTACATTAGATGTCTGGTATAGGCTGACATTTAATGGGCTCAATGAAAGCAATGTATCCCATACAAGCAGATGAGAATTGAAATGTTTCTTTCCTTTGTACCACTCTTCTTTGCATAACTTCTAAAATGGTCCTCTAGTCCTGTAGTAGAGTGGTAGTTGGAAGTCTCCATTAACTCATGTTCTTGCCTAAAGCAAAGGATTTTTCTCTTTTATTCCCAGCATTTGATGATGAAATAGTTTCTACAGACGTCTCCCGTTATATTGAAGATCCTGGGTTTGGGTACAAAGACTTTGCAAGGCGAGGAGAAGATCATCTGCCAACATTCAGAGCTCAGGTACCATGTCTTTAAAGTACATTCACTCAAAGAATGTTTATATATCTCACTACAGGGCATAAAGTGGTTATAGTGGGGTATGTTTGTTGCATGCTTCTTTTCTTGTCCTGGTTCATTGAATAACTCACAACCTTCCATAAATCTCTCTGAGATGGAGTCTTCTACTATTTGTCAGTTTCTGGCAAGGTAATACTTGGCTTTCCATCTCACTTCAGTTATTACCAGTATTAATGTTTGAAAACTGTAAAGCTTATCTAAACTAAAAGTGAAAGGTAGAAAAGAAAGAATTTCTTTCCCATCCCTCCAGATGTTGTAGAAAAAAAATCCATTGGAGCAACTCTTTATTCATGTCATTTTACCAAGTACTCTCTGCCCAGTGGTTATCACTACCTGGATACTTATAGGTCTGTGAGAGTTATCTGGGGAGTATTATTCTCATATGTGCACCAAATCTCTGCCCTTGGAATGCTAGGAAAGAAAAGGAATTCCTAAATATGATTACTGACATTTTTGCTATATTTTAATACATTTTTCTCAGTGCTGTTGAAAGTACAGAATATACATTTTACCTGTATATTGTCTTATATATTAACATCCTTTGCCATGACCAGAATCATGAACTCTACCTATTGTATGTAGCAGGAAGGACATTCTAGGTGGTTCTGTTCTATCTTACAGATTACATTAATAAGCAGTCTAGAAATAAATGGACAGCAATGGAAGAAATCTTCAACCAAATCAGAGAACTTCAATTAAATCACAGTGGGTGCAGGAAAACTCCATGGTCAGAAGATGTATTTAAGACTAAATAAAGTAAAATAAAGAATCCACGATCACTCTCAGGAGATGTATTTAGCTGTATAGCAGTCTCTGCTGAACTGGATAATTTACTCTGTGGTCTTTATATGAGCCTGAAGTAGGTTATTACTGCCAAAAAGAACAAGGCATAGTCAGTGCCTATAAATCAAACAATCTGCCTAACTACTTTAGGAGCAGCAAGCTCCCTTGGAAAAAAGCTCCAAAGAAGTTGAAATTGGAACTAAAACATCTCTGCTCCTAAATAAACAGGACAGCTTCTGGCCTACCTTCAAAGGAGTGACCTTGATAATTTAGCTTTGTTATGTCCTACTCTTAACAGTTGAATGTATATACCTACAGCCTCCCAAGTGCTCTGCTATTAATGATACTTAAATTGCAGTAGCATCCCAAACACCTGCAATAAATCTAATCCTTATTCTGATAAAACAAAACTGCCTTTATAGTTTTAAATTCATTGATAGAACAAAAAGGTATTCTATATACAGCAGAATGCCCTTAAGCTTGTTTTTCGGTGGGGGATTTCACTGATAATATGGATCAGTTGTGTCAACAGCACTTTCCCCTCTCTGGGCCTTCTGGCTTTCAGAGGCTTTTGCGATGTCCTGGACACCTTTCCAGGGCTGGATGGGTACGGCATATTTCTCACAAGCTTTACAGTCTTTTGTACTGGTAGCCAGAGGCTAAACATGGTGCTGTGACATGTTTAGATGTCACTGATGCCTCCATGAGACAACGGAGCACTGTCCTGCTCTTCCCTGCTGTCCTACCCAGGGGGACAGGACAGCAGACATGCTCCAGAGTGCTCAGGTGAGGATGCAGGCCTGGCAGTACCTTTGGAAAACAGCCAGACACAAGAAGGATGTGGAGATGATGCCCCCAATTGTAAAGATGCCATCAGTGATGGGATGATGCAGCACTCAACAAGGATGTGGGCACACTCTCACTTTCAGTGTGACGGCAGTGTGGAGCGCCCTTGCACCCTGCTCCAGAGCAGGATGGTCCTTCCTGCTGTGCCACCGTTCTGCAAAGATTTCCCATTCCTCATATGAGCAGGCAGGCTTTTATCTTGCAATCCAGGTGCTTGTCTAAGACTGAAGCAGCCTGAATTTTATCCATTTTCTCAGGGATGGTTCAGCACTTTACCCAATGATTATACATCCTGGCTGGAAGTAAAGACTCCATCTCTACTCGGAGCTAAACATCAAAGCCTCCAAGAGGAACAAGTTTTTAAACTTACAGGTCAATCCTACATGGAATGATACTGGTCAGAGTGGCAAAGCAGAAAAATATTCCCTCAGCATTTCAGGAGAAGCTTAGTGTTTTTTCCACTATAGGCTAATGCTATCCAGGATTGGGGTGTCGCAACATGATATTCACTGCCAAGAATTCTGAGGGAATGGAGCAGGTCACATGGACGAAGGATTCAAAATGCAAATTTTTGGAAGATAATAAAGTCATAACTATCAGACAACAAAAAACTGTTGAGTTATAGAGAAGATGACATAGGGACTTCACTTCATTTGTACTTTTACGTATTTCCTTCTCTTCCTGCAGGACTATACTTGGGAAAATCATGGCTTTTCCCTTGTAAACAGGCTTTATTCTGATATTGGGCATCTCCTGGATGAGAAGTTTCGGATGGTATATAACCTCACATATAACACTATGGCAACACATGAAGATGTTGACACAACTACGCTAAGAAGAGCTTTATTTAACTATGTCCACTGTATGTACGGAATCAGGTACGGACAAAAATTCCCTGGCTTAGGAGTACATTTTAAAACTATGCAAACAGGAAAATAAACCATGTGTATAGCGTTATTTTAGACTCTGGGTGTTTAAAGTGGAGGTGGTACTTCTGTCTTGAAGTTAGAGTGGTTTTGCTGGTGTATCAGTATAACTTTTCCTTCTGGTGCAGAAAATGAGTCAGGATGGAAATTTTTACAGAAATGTCTTCTCTGAAGCCAGCCTGTATCCTTCATTCAGGAAAGACAACATCCCTCAGCAAGTTCACAGACAACACCAAGTTGGCCAGGAGTGTTGATTTGCTGGAAGGAGGTAGGAAAGCCCTACAGAGGGCTCTGGATAGGCTGAATTAATGGGCCAAAGCGAATTATATGAGGTCAGTGTTGCCTAGTGCTGGGTCTTGCACTTGGGTCACAACAACCCAAGGCAGTGCTACAGGCTGGGGACAGTGGCTGGGAAGCTGCTCGGTGAAAAAGGCCGTGGGAGTGCTGGACAACAGCAGCTGAACATGAGCCAGGGTGTGCCCAGGTAGCCAAGAAGGCCAATGGCATCCTGGCCTGGATCAGCAATAATGTGGCCAGCAGGACCAGGGCAGTGATTGTCCCCCTGTACTCGGCACTGGTGAGGCCACAGCTCGAATCCTGTATTCAGTTTTGGGCCCCTCACTGCAAGAAAGACATTGAGGGGCTGGAGCGCATCCAGAGAAGGGCAGGGGTGCTGGGGAAGGGTCTGGAGCACAAGTCCTAAGAGGAGCAGTTGAGGAAACTGGGGATGTTTAGTCTGGAGGCTCAGGCACCTTATCACTGTCTACAACAATCTGAGAAGGGATTGTAGCCAGGTGAAGACCAGCCTCTTCTCCCAGGTAACAACTGACAGGATGAGAACAAATGGCTTTGAGTTGCACCAGGGGAGGTTTAGTTTAGATATTAGGAAAAATTTCTTCGCGGAAAGGTTTGTAGAGCATTGGAACAGCCCACAGAAGTGGTGGAGTCACCATCCCTGGAAGTACTCAAAAAACGTGTGAATAGGGCATGTGGTTTAATGGTGAACATGATGGTGGTTCAAGGTTAACCATTGGATTTGATGATCTTAAATGTCTTTCCCAGCCTTAACAATTCTATGATCCTACTAAGCCTTTCAGATCCTCTCTTAACACTTGGCTTTTAGTCATGTATGATAAATGTTCCAGTTCCCAGGCTTCAGAACATAATGCTGCAAAAGACAATGCTTTTAGAAACTTCCATTAAACAAAATGATTGCTTGTGTTATGTAGGTATGATGACTACGATTATGGAGAAGTTAATCAGCTACTTGAACGCAGCCTGAAGGTTTACATAAAGACAGTGACCTGCTACCCAGAGAGAACTACCAAGCGCATGTATGATAGTTACTGGCGTCAGTTCAAGCACTCGGAGAAGGTGTGTGTTCCAAAGCGATTTCACAGAGACCCCTGTGCTGTTTGAAAATTAAAATATGGGGACATCTAAAATGGCAGTATCTGTCAAATGAACTGTTTTAAATCAGAGAAAAACAAATTATATTCATTCCTTGAGTGTTAGATACCAATTTGACAAAAATACTAGTGGAAATACTTTATTATTATGATTATTATTATTAATAATAATAATAATTGTTATTATTGACTTTTTCATAAAATTGAATGGACAACTGTAAAAGAAAAGTGGGTAAACTTGAAAATGCAGAAGTGGTCAACTATGCCAATACTTGGGATTTGAAAATCAAGAAATACCTAAACTCATATATAGAGAGAGAGAGATAGAGATACAGATATAGATATAAAGATAGATAGATAGATAGATAGATAGATAGATAGATAGATAGATAGATAGATATAAATTTTATGGTGTTTTTCAGCAATAAAAATGTCAACATGCCTTCAGATATCACATTAAATGCTTCCTGAGAAGGGTTAAGTGCACGTGTGCCTGCTAGCCTATCTGGCATGGAAACTGTTCCTTATTCTGTGATCCTATATAATGATCACAGGTGGTAGTAGTAAAGAAAACCAAATATAATTCAGAAAGATCTAATGCCATTAGGATACAAGAAAAAGATTTAAAGGGGACTTCTCAGATGGAAGATTGCTTAAAGAAACAGTTGAGGCTAGTTCGTTGCAGTCCTGGGATGTTGTCCATATTGGCATTACTACACAGCTGTCTCTAGAGGAGCTGTAGTCCTGTAGCAGGGTACGGGGAGAAGAGACAAAATTTTGTTGCAGGCATACTTTGCTAAAGGTTAGAAATTTCAGCCTGAATGAATAAACCATGTTGCATTCAGAGGTGAGCTCAATGGCTGATGTAATTTTTTACAGGTTCATGTCAATCTACTTCTAATGGAAGCTCGGATGCAAGCCGAACTTCTGTATGCCCTTCGTGCCATAACTCGTCACTTAACCTGAAGCACTCGCTGGCCAGGAGTACAGGAGCTTTTACTGAGTATGTAAAGACCTTTCGAAATAGATACACACCAGAAGCTGTTTGTGATGTAGCATCAGGTTATTCAATTCTCTAGTGTCAAAGTTTAGCCGTGCTTCTTGGCGGCTGTAATGTGCAATGACGTGTTTTATTTTCTTGATGCTTAACATTACTAATGATAACAAAAGTAACACTGAGGAGCCTACTCTGCATTGTTTCCGGCTGGATTTCTGCACAGTGGTCAGGATCCTGAAACTGGTTTTATTATATCCAATCCTAGCGCTTTGTTCTTTAAGCACTGGAGTGAAGTGCTTAGAGACGTCTTTTTCCAAGCAATCATTTTTCAGATTAGTGGAGTCCAGCAGAAGGTCAGTTCTGCCTGTCCTGAGAACGTACCACCACGTTGTGACTCGTGACAGAGACGCGCGGGCTGTGCTGCATTGAATTGCCCACTGGATTCTCCTGTGTGTCCTGGAGACTGCTGCCAGTCACTGTCTTACTACAGCAATTGGAGGTGATGCAAGATGTGGGTGCAAACATCGAGCACACTTTAATGTGAAATTAATCTTGATAAATCCTACAGCATGCTACTGAAGTGCGAAATTCATCCACTTGGTCGTGCCCCTTCACAAAGAGAAGAGGCCTCACAATTTGCCATTTCAGCCACACTTACTGTGTTTCAATCATGCATAGTCTTGTTTTACTGACAGTCACCCTCAGTTGTCCTGACAATATCCATGCTCATCACGTGTTGCAATTTGTTTAGTTGGCACCTATAAAAGTAATACACAGGCTGACCAAAAATAGGGTTGTGGGGTTTTTTGCACTCTCTTCTTTATCAATGTTTTAACTAAGGAAAGTAAAGGAAGGCTAGTATATCTATTCTTTCATATTGGATGTATAGAAATTATTTCCCATAACTTTTTCATAGCATGAAATTGTAATATTCAAAGTTTAAAAAGTTTCTATGCATTAGTGTGAGTGAACAAAAGAAAAGTGCAATATTTAAAAAGAAAGCAAGCTTTTTTCCCTGACATGCCACTGCTAAAGTGTCCTTCTCCTATAGCCATAAAGAAATTTTAAAACCAAATTTCTTTATTGTCTAAGGCCTAGCAGTTTTGTTTTAGCTTTTATGGCTTAAGACAACCTGATACTGAGATGCCAAAGCATCCCCAAAACTAAGCATTTTTGGACAACCAGTAATATTGGGGAAGGGAAGAAATAAGCTGCCAAAAATGTCACACTTTTGTGCTGGTTTCTGTTGCTTTTGACTAATTTTTAAGAGCACAAAATGTTGATATTTATAGCTTTATTTTGTATTGCATTTAATGAACCAGTGAAGTGCCTAAAGAGATGCTTAAACTTACCCAGTAGAACACAAGTTAACTGCTTCAACTTTTGTCTGTTGGTTTGGACTTTTCATATTTCTTTTGAGGAGGGTGACCTTTATTTCTGTGGTATACATTCAAAACTAACTGGACAGGTTTATTTTCAATGTTCTGTTGGATTGTAGAAGTTAATGCAGGACATTTTTCATTGGTGATTGCAGAATAGTTAGAAAAAATACTACCAGTCATATTTTGACACTTTTCATTTACAAAACCATGGACCAGTACTCTACTAAGGTTAGTTTTCTCTTTTCTTCCCTTTTCCTGATCCTTGCTTTGACTTTGCATGTTGGTTTTTCTGCTTTATCTGTCTTTTCCAGATTTGAAAGCCCAATGATTGTACACTTTTCTGCACTTTCAGACTGCAGACTGCATGTGAAAACCTTTTGAGGAAGAAATCAGTAATTATTTTTTTAAATGTCATGTTGGCTACTTAGAAAACTACCCAACAGACAACCCTGATCTGTCTTCTAGAGAACATTGGGTAGAACATCAGATTTATTTATCTTGTATAGCTAACTGCAAAGATTTCTCAGAAATATTGAGATGCTCATATCTATGAACTTAGATTTACTTTCTGAATTGTTATGATCTTTTTTCCCCTCGCTTGTGATTGTAGTGGCCATACCTAGTGGCTTTTGCGCATAAAATAGTTCTGCTGAGAGAAGTTTTCATGCAATACTTTTGTTTTTTTCAAGTGATGGGAACTGTTCAGTACTACTTTAAATTTCTTTGCATTGAAAAGTCAAGTAGTTCTCAAGAAGCACAGTCGAGCTCTGGAAAGGAGGTGAAACTAGATTTGGGTAACTAATATGATGGCTTCGTTTCCCCTCAGAAATGCAAAGACTTCTGGAGTAGGTTGAGTTTTACATTTGGAAACATGAGTGCCTTTACTTCTTTCCTTATGAAATATACTTGCCAGCTCAAATGCCTTCGTGAGCAAAATACATGAGCAGATTTGAAATACAGAAACCATAAAGGGATTGCTTCATAAAACTTGTAGTAAACCAATGTTTTGTTTTGGCTTTCTTAAGTGCCATATCAAGTCCCATATGGCCTGCAAGACATTCCATCATAGGAAATGTCATTGTACAACTAGTTTGCTATTTTTCTCTTCTTTTTTTCCTTTAATATTAAATGCAAACTTGACACATCTGGAAATATTTTCCACGTGGCATTTTTTTTCAAAGTATTGCATTTACAGTGCAACAATTTATAGCCCAGTTTTTATATACAAATTTGGTATTTTTAATAGATGTTTGTTCAGAATAGGTGTTTAAAGTCAGACAACACTATCATACACTTTATGCACCCTTTAGGTTCACACTGTGCCAGATTTTAATGTGCAAGTGTTCTTGGAATTTTTTTTGCATTTTTAAAGCACGCAGGAATGTGAATCTTCACACTTTGTTCATTAATATTTTTCTTAAGAGTACCATAATCATTGGAAGTGTAGATCCTTTCCCTCTGTGTTCCTTCATTGGAATTGGTAATTACCAGCATTCATGTTAGTCTACAAAATGCCAGCCGTGACCAACATAAAAACAAAGTGTACAGTCTCCTGTCTACTGAAGAGAAAGCTTAATAGGTACAAATTAACCAGCTAGCACAGGGAACACTGTGAGTAGGGAACACAGCTTTTGAGCATGAATAGCTTCTTATCATTACAGTGACTTAAAATGTGTGTTGCGATAGAGTATGTCCTTGCTGAGATTGCTCTATTTTTTTTTTGGTAATGAAGAGAAGTGAAAAAGGTGCCAACTGGAGAAAGCATTTGCATTTCCCAGAACACTCAACCCACGGCTGAACTTCATGAGAGTGTCACCGTACAAGAACAGAATTAATTTTTAAAACAGAAATAATACTTTTAAATTTGAGTGCAGTTTGTGCAAATAGCTACTACAGCTAGTGCTGTGGTATTCTCTGAGAATTCTGGTTAATTGTAGAAGGATTTATTTTCATCAAGGCTGAATTGAAACATATATCCTTTGTCCTAAAGTCTTCATTAAAATGAAAATCACAGAATCATAGAATTTTTGAGTTGGAAGGGGCCCACAAGAATCATCGAGTCCCTGCACAGGACACCCCAAGAGTCACACCCTGTGCCTGAGAGCATTGTCCAAACACTTCTTGAACTCCGTCAGGCTTGGTGCTGTGACAGCTTCCCTGGGGAGCCTGTTCCAGTGCCCAAACACCCTCTGGGGGAAGAATCTTTTTCTAATATCCAACCTAAACCTCCCCTGACTCAGCTTCAGGCCATTCCCTCAGGTCCTGTCACTGGTCACCACAGAGATCAGTGCCTGCCCCTCCTCTTCCCCTCATGAGAAGATTATAACTGCAATGAGGTCTCCTGTCAGTCTCCTCCAGGCTGAACAGACCAAGTGACCTCAGCCACTCCTCAAATGGCTTCCCCTCAAGACCCTTCACCATCTCTGTTGCCCTCCTTTGGACACTCGCTAATAGTTTAATGTCTTTCTTTTATTGTGGTGCCCAAAGCAGCACACAGGACTCGAGGTGAGGCCGCCCCAGTGCAGAGCAGAGCAGGACAGTCCCCTCCCTTGACCAACACCTTGATCCTTGAAAAGGATGTACTTCAGCTGTAAGAGTTAAAGAATTGCCACTATCAGCTCTTCCTATGTATTAAAATAAAAAGCTTTAAGGACAGGAAGATTGGTGTTCGTAAACAATTATAAATGTAAGTACAAATTTAGAACAGATCAGAAGAGAACAAAAAGTAAAACATTTTGCTGCTCTGTTACTTTAATGCAGAAAGTCAAAGCACCAGATTTTTCAAGTGTATTTTTGTTCTTAGTGATACTGATAGATACTTTCATGGGATTTGGAAAAAGCAGCTAGCTGCCTAAATCTTAATGGGACTTTAAGCACCCAGGCACTCAGGAAAATCCTAGAATGTGCCCACTTCAATTTTTGAGTCAGATTTTTAAAGAAACTGAGTCACCTAAATAAAATAGAATAAAATTAATTTCCATAGAAACTAAAGGAATAATATGTGCCAGACGCATGTGCTTTGCAGTGATTGTTAATGAAATGGGTTGTTTTGGGGACTTAAGGTAGACTTAGAGGAACCTCTCCTAAAGCAGTTAAACTGTAAGCCACTGCACTTGCAGAACAGGTTCTTGATGTTTCTCATGCATGTGTGTTTTCCATGAACATAGGCATGCATTTCAGGCTCATGATCCAGAATTTGGACTCCCTTTCAGAAGAGCTGGATTATTTAACCTCTACCTGCAGAAAACGTTCATTGGTGGTAGTAAGTGGATAGTGTGTGTCTGAACTAAAAATTTTTGGATCAAAAGAACTACTCCATATCTTCGTGATCTCAAGTGATGTTCTTTCAGTTACTTTCTGTAGATGTTTAGATCCTTCTCCCATAAATAAGGGGTGCTGTTGCACAAAATAAAGGAAGAGGGGAGTGGATTCATTGTAAATGAACTTTCCCAGAGTGGATCTGACTATAAAGCTGTAAGAATTAATTTGCTGTTAGCAATCATTCCAAGAGCTGGACAAAATGTCAGTTTTCATTATCTGAACTTCAGATTTACTGTTCCTCATGTTCCCCAGTACTATGTTTGTCTGCAGAGATGCAGACCAGCTTTCCTATATTTGGGAATTGTAAGTGAAACATTTTATCTCCAAATGAAAATTAATTTAGCATTTCATACCTACTGCATAGATTACAGGTGTGGGAGATGGAGAGAGCACAGTAGTATGAGGAAACTTTAGGAGCATCTTGATCAGTGTTAATTTATTCCTTAGAGCACATTTCCTGGCAGGTGGTCGTGCTGCTGCTCCCCCAATATGCATCAGGTCTCTCTTGCAGATATTTAATCCTTTGCTGCTCGTCAGGGGAAAAATTGTAATTTTCCAACCTGCCACCACCCCTGTCCTGCATCAAGTGCTTCCTGTCTTCCCAATTCCCAACCCCAAGCCGCCATGCATGGACAACCTCCCAGCCTTAACCTTGAAAACAAGGTTCCTCTATCACTGTTTGTTTTTATGTGCAGAGGCTCTTTCTCATGTTTAGAAACACTTAATTGCCGTAGTAGGTTATTTCTGAACCGGAAAATTCTAAATGTGGTTCAAAAGGATGAAATTCAGTATTTGCTTACATTTAGGTAGCATTTGCCAGTAGCATGTTAAAGCCTATCTTTGGAGTTACAGCAAAAATCCAGTGGATCCACTAAGGAAATGCTTGCTTTGGTGAAACGCCCCATGCTTGAGCTATTCAGCTGTGCAGGTTTCTCAGAGGGATATCTAACAGGGAATTTGAGGTCCCCTTCTGCCAGGCAGGCTTACAGGGCCATCAGGTTGGCAGCCTCTCAGATGCCTTGCAGCCAGGCAGACTGCATCCAGCCTCTGGAACAAGTGGGTTTGGGTTTTTCATTTATCTATGGGAAAAAATCCAAATGCACCTTGTGGAGAGGCTGCTGAAGACAGAGGCAGAGTTGAGTGTTCCTATGGTTACTGAGTATCATCAGGGCTTGTGGAAAATAGAAACCTTGTTTCTGACACTAGTTAGAGGTACTGGAGATGCCAATTGTTATAGTAATTGTGGGGAGCAAGCCACACTATCGGCAGTGGGAGGTACAGACCACAGGTGTTCCCGAGGGAACACGGCCAGCCCAGGAGGAGTTGAGGTATTGGTCAGTTGAAGAAACTTCACTGATGTGTCTGAGAGGTTCTTTTGTATGCCTGTGCACAGGGGAGGTGGTGGAGGATGCCTCCTTCCAAGGTGTCCAGAGGGCTTCTTTGGGAAAAGAGCTGGGACCCTTTCCTTACTCCAGAGATGGAGCAGGGGAAGGGAACCATTCTGCCCAAGAAAAACTTGCTGCTGTTGAATTGCATTTTCTCGCTCCCATCAGCGCTTTGAAGGGAGTTTTGAGGCAAAACAGGCCAATCACTGAGCATTGTATCTCCATCTGAGGAGTCTGAGGGGCAGCGACAGCAGCAGGTCCAAACACCAACAGTCCAAAACTGTGTGTCATTCCTCACTTCATGCTCATGTTGTGCCACCAGACCCAAACCTCTTCCCTCCAGCCTGGCTGCCACATGCTCAGGTGGCTGCAGGAGCAGCCCGCTCATGGTGGTGGATAATGTGGCCACTTTTAGGGGGAAAATAATAATATTTAGGCTACAGGCCTTGGACTCTGTGAGGCAATGCAGTCAGAGGTCTTTTCACGACTGTGACCAGAACTGGATATGAACTGTAGCTTAAAAAAAAAGAACTTTGTAAACTTGAAATCTCTTGGTTTTACCCTTTCCTCCTTTTGCTGGAAAGCCACACGATGAATGTATATGCTTTATCTTTCTATCCAACATAACTCAAAATCAGACTGCCAACTCCTTGTTTTGTATTAGCCTTTTTTTTTTTTTTAAGAAAAGTTTGTGAGCAATATATGTAGCATGCTGTGAACGTCTGTTTTGATCTTTATAGTTACTCTTTAATCCATCAGTATTAACACCAGTTCTTTTTTGTGTTCCCCTTGGTACTTCATATGCAGTGTAAGCAGAAGCTGTGATCGGCTTTGCAGTCCTGTGCCATGTTACTGTAACTCCTTGATTTTTTAGGAAGCATCTGACTGTGGGCCACCCTGGGGCAGGTAGCGTGCCCGTACACGACTGCCACTTTTCGGTCTCTTGTACTATGTATAGTTTTAAGTAGAATAAGCTTTTTAACAGAATATTAATGCGGTTTATGAGTCACGCAGGCTGCAAGTGTCTGGTGTGTGAGAGTCTTTGTATTTATAGTTGTTGGGGTTTCCTTTTTTGTTTTGTTGTTTTGTTTTGTTTTGTTTTTTAATTCATAAAGTAGCAAACTTGATAAACATAGCCACTTTAAACTGCTCTTGCTAAACAGACCCTGCTGTAGATAAAATACCACTGTAGATACAGGTAGAAGCACCAGCTGACCTCTCTCGACTGTGGGTGAGCTGAGCCCCTCTCTGCACAAAGCACGGTCCGAGACACATGGCCACCCTGCGTTTGACCACACATGGACTCAAACATGGCGAAGGCTGGGGCCTGGCATCTATTTCAGCCCCCTGTGTCCATAAGCCTGCTGCTGGCTGCCTCCCACATTCGGCTCACCAACGCATGGGGCAAGCATGAGCCTTGCTGGCATGAGAGGGATGGACAGATGAGCTGCTGGACCACAGGCATGGTCATGGCACTTCTGCAGCCAAAAAGCTTCCAAGCCTCTCTGGAGTACAAAAATTAGCCCTTGATTTGCTGAGTGCAGAGCCGGGCACATCGGGGTAAGAAGCAGTACTTGGTTCCCCATTGGCAGCTGTGGGTCTGAGCCTCCTTGGCTGGGGCAGCAGGCAGGGCAGTGCTGTGCCCAGGGAGGGGCATTTCATTGCATCTCCCACCTCTGACCCTCTGCAGGGGGTAAATTGTACCCAGCCCAGCCAGAAGCTGTCAGTTTCTTGCCTCTTTCTGCCACGGCCATGTGGGTGTTTTGGGATGGAGGGTTAAGGACAAAACTCTGATCCTGCAGCTCCCTCCCACCACCAGGAAGTGAGGCAGCATGGTAGCTCTATGGGTCCCACAGTCCCTACAGCATCCTGTGGGCAGGTGGAACATCTCCTGTCCTGCCTCCTGGGTCACCACCTGCCCTCAGCTCTGGAGACAGGCCACAGGCTCCACGCTTTTGCAGGAGGTTTGCCTACAAGGTGAGGCAGCTGCTAGGATCTCACTGTGGGTGCCCACAGCAGCTTTTATCATTTCTTTCCTATTGTTGCTGGTTGGGTTTGTTGTTGTTTTGGTTTTGGTTTCTTGTTTTTTTGTTGTTTTTTTTTTTTTGCAAAGGACAGACTGACCTAGTGGGATGGATTTTTTTGTGTGTGACTTTTGTTAGTTTTTAAGTTACCCGACTTGAATTTATCTGAACAGATGCAGAAGGAACTTTCTTTTTTTGTGAGTTAAGAGACAAAAACGCATTTTTAAACAAAGGAATCATGTATTAACATTTTAACAGCAATTCATAAATCTGCACTTTTTATGAGGTTTTGAAAAATCTATTTATAGGTACGGAACAATGGGGTTTGTTTAAAACTGTATCGCATTTATACTTGCTGAAATTACTTTCATTGTTATCAGTAGGAATTTCATTGGTTAAATAAAATGGATAAAACCTGTCTCCTGTTTAAGCCATCATTTGCCACATGCTGGGGAACACATCTCTGGATGAGAACATCCTGTGTTTTGGGACAAAATCCAGTCCTTGAAGTGTCCTTCTTCTCCATGCCTTTGTAGTGGGTTTTAATCTATGTATTATTTAATACATGGATTATTTAATCCCTCTTCCAGGGAGACCTGGGCAAACCCCAGAGCAGAAGTTGATGGGAGCCATAAAAACAGGAAGGACATGCAAAGGTGAGAGGCAATGTGTGCTGAGGGTGCTGGCTCAGGGCAGTGCCAAGCTTATCTAGGAGTCAAACTGCCCCCAAGTCCCCCAGTCCTGCCCTCTGCCCCATCCATCCCCAGAGAAGCGTGACTTACTGCTGAGGGTCACCAGGGAAGTTTGTCCTGGGGAAGACGATCATTTCCCCTCAGAAAGGCAAAACTAGTTAACACAAGCCACAGACCTGGGATGTTTCAGGTGTAACTTTACCTCCAGCTGCACTGATCACAATGAAATAAATACATGTATATATATAAATATCTGTACATATAGAAAGTGCTGATTTATTTGCTTTCAGTGGAAGTCGCAAAACACTGAAAATACCTGTCAGGTCCAGGCAGAACTTCCTGCTGCCTTACAAGTGGTGTGGCTGTCACCTCCAGGTGCCAGAGCAGCTCAGGAATGGGAGGGTGACCATGTCACCAGCACAATCGTGAAAAAGATAAAAATCTTGCAGTATTTCTCAAAGTCAAGGGCTGCTGTGGAACTCCTGCTTTAGTCCCTAGAAGTCCCAGAGCATGGGTGAGCAGCAGGGCAGGCCAGTGCTGCCCTCAAGTGAGCCCTGCCCTGATTTTGGTCCCAGCTCCTTCACCCAGCATGTGGTGTGTGTGCTCAGATGGGGGAACCCAGCACAGGCAGAGGACAGCCCTGCTCCCCCACACCCCATTCTCACATCTCCAGCTGGTTTCCCGCAGGAAATCCAAAGGCAAAAACATCTGTATGTTGGTAATTCCCCAAGACCTTCTCCTTGACCATCCTCCTGGGCCACCACTCTGCTGCCATCTACCCCCTGTCTCCTGCATCCGCACCGGAGACCAAAGGGTGGTGGCAGACCAGGGACCATGTCACAGGGTTGTTCATGTGCCCACACTGGGTGGCTGCAGGACAATCTCCCTGCAGCGCATAGATGACCACTGTGGGATGTCCCTGGGACCTGGAAAAGGGCCATGACCGAGATAAGGGTAGGCAGCCCTGCATGGGCAGCACATCCCTGGGGAGACACCTGGCTGGGCTGACTCCAAGCCTCACCAGGTTCCTCCCCTCCTCGTGGAGCACAGGGGGACACCCTGGCGTGCCCCATGACCATCAGCTGGGAGTGTGGGCACCTCCAGCCTCCCAGCTGGAACCAAGAAGCCATGAGCAGGGCAGGGTGACTGGCAGAGTGGTGTGCCGCTGCCAGCGGAGACTGGCTGCCCCCTCACAGCCCAAGCGAGCCCACATCTGTATGGTTGCATTTCCTCTTGTGCTGGGGTCTCCTTTGCTTCTTCCCAGCATCACCTCAGGCTCCTTGTGCCATGGCATGGGGAAGAAATGGTGACCAGCCCCAGGCCCCAGTACAGAGCCATCGGTGGATCTGCTCTACTAAGTATACATTAACTGAAGTGTACCCACCTGCATCACTTCATTTCAGCACTACATGCTAAATTAGACCAAATTATAGGCAATTTGGAAGCATGGAAACTGCCCCCAAAAACTTTATTTGAATCATGATGGAGTTATCTGGTGAGGTACCTGGGCAGAGGAGCAGAGGTTCAGCAAACCCAGGCTAGAATTACATAGGTTCTAAATAACATCATTGTTCACACTAATGAGCTCATTTAAATACCATTGATTTTTTGTAAGCTTTTCAATATATAAAGGAAGATGATCACTGCATTTGTATTTCCTGCTAAATTTAAATGTTCCACATCTTCCATATGTGGGTTTTTTTCCCTCAGGCTTTTTTCAGACCCTAGGAGCAAAACTGGAATGTTTCTGACCTGCAGGAAAGTGCTTTTGCAGAAGGGAACCCCTTCTTCTCCTCCTTCTCCTGCCTGGAGCTAGTGTTCAGAGTATCAGCATATCCAGGCAATAAAACGTTACCAAAAACTAAATACAGCAAATGCAACAAAATGTGATTTCAGCCAAAACAGAAGTGTTTTAGCAGTGGTGACCTGCAACATCCAGTGTTGACTTGCTCAGGAAGGAATTCCCCAGCAGTTTGCTGCCACAGTGTGCTGCCCCATGGAGGAGGGCTTAGCTTCAACCCAGACCACCTTTCCTATGCTGACCTATGTCCCAGTGTCCCTGAAAGCACCAGAAGGGCTGGACTGGGGAGGTCATGCTGCCTGAATACAGTCGTTTAATTTGCCTTGCGAAATTACCTAGGCTAATCTCTTTTGGCTTCCTCTGCAACCCATGGAGAGAGGCAGAGGCTCCACCAGAGGGTGACATCTGCCCTGAATCATCTCCTGTGGGACTCTGATCCACGTGTGCTGTGGTGATGAGCCTCAGATTTGCACCCCTCTGACACCAGTCCAGCCACTCTTGCCATTCAAGCCTCTCCTGCAGCCATGGGCTCTATGCCCTCACAGATCCCTGAGAAGGCAACCCCTTGCCTCACATCAGACACTCATCTCATTTTTGCAGAGTGTTTTCAAGTGCAGGCTGTCACCTCCAGTGCCAAGGCGTAGGGTTAACTCCTGCAGATGCCTGAAGGTGAGGGATGAACTCATCCAACCCACAAATGCGCATGTTTTCTATGAACTCAAAAAACTGTGGGCCAAGTTCTTTGGGGGCTGGATACATTCCACACAGGTCAGGCCAAGCCGTGTGGTTGAGGTGCACACAGTGGTTAATCCCATCTGTTTCAACAGGACCACATACAACCCCCACCACCACACAAATGTGGCTATGAACACTGAAGGTTGTTTCCAGCAACAGTCGGGAGGCATCAGACCCTGATATTAGTTCTACCTGCATGGAAGGATTAGTGACCGAAGAACCTTCCAAGGGGTGGTAGGAAAGACCATTCCACTTGTACCATCATCTGGGTGAACCATGTCAATGGACACCTCAAGGGTCTTCAAGGGTGGGACAAGCCCCATCAGCCACCAGCCCCAGTTAAGCTTCATTGGTCCCAGCTTTAGGCATCCAGCTCAGGTGCCCAGGTGAAAGCCAGGTGAGATATTTATACTGAATACAGGGACTCCTGTGCCTGCAGAGAAGAAATTTTAAATGCCTATATTTAGATGGTGTAAGTCCAGAAAGTGATATCTCCATGAGTCTATTGTATTGTCCCTCTGGAACTGCTTCGCTCATCTCAGCAGCTTGTTGGTGTCAGGATCAAGCAGAGACCATTTCTCAGCCCTTACTGTTCACTGTTTAGCTACTGGCCACATGGTTTCACAGAATCATAGAATGTTTGGGTTGGAAGGGATGTCTAAAGGCCACATAGTTCAATCTGGTACATCTTCAACCAGATCAGGTTGCTCAGAGTCCCATCCAGCCTAACCTTGAATGTTGCCAGGGCTGAGGCACCTACTACCTCTCTGGACAACATGTACCAAGGTTTTACTCATTGTAATTTACCCTCATTTTAAAAGAAATTTCTTCCTTTTATCTAGTCTGATGTTCTTCTCCCACATTTCCTCCCCTGCCCACCCGCACTGTCCTGCCCACCTGCTGCAGCTCCTGGCATTGGTCCATAACCATCTTCTACCAGCAGGTACTGGGATTTGGAAAAGTCACACGGTGACATCTGCTCCAGATGCCCAATCTTCACCATGTTAAATTAGCTTAAAACATCAACTTATTAATGAAGATGATACTGCAGAAGAATTTGGAACCTCTGTTTCAGTTTTGCAGGCAACTTTGCTGCTGGCTCAGTAGAAAATGGCTTCTACCTCCCAGGAATATTGTCACAATTTCAGTATTTCTGGAACGGAGACAGGGTTCTTTCACCCTTACAAATGCAAGAAAATGACACATATGCTAAGATGGGCCGTGGCTGAAGGATATGCCTCTGAGACAGAGAGAGCCACGTTCACATGCCAAACCTTCTGTTAGGCAGGAGTAGGTGCTGAATGTCCACATCCAAACCATTAATCCAGACCCTGGACTGCTGGGATGTTTCCTGTCCTTGTTCCAACCTGGACCTGAAAAATATTTTCCACTAAAAATGGTAAATTGCCATGAAAAGAACCCTGTATGATAAATCACCCTGTTCTGACAGAATATAATTCCTTGGAGATTTTTCAACCATGTGTAACACTAACACCACTGAAAAGTCTTTAGGCATTTCTGCCTGGCTGGAAACACCAGTTCTGTGGAAATCAATAGCAGATGCTACCCAGTATGAGATCCACCGAAGTAAGTCCAACAGCCCAGGAGTCTGTGCAGCAAAGAGAAATCATCCCATGCCAAAACCACAGTATCGCAACCTCACTAATACACACACACCCTGGACACACCTCACAATCCTTGCTCCCAGACAATCCCTCCTGGCCAAACGAGTTACACTGGTATTTATTTTCCAATACCTTTTCCATTTTCTGGCACTGACTACACTGGAGAGATAACCTGTGAGCAAGCATGGCTTGATTCCCTGCTGAACAGGAGCAGCTCCCTGACCAGAGGGAGGGACAGAGCTGCTGATGGAGTTCCACGCAAGGTGAGCAGCTCCAAAACATGCAGTGGCAGCAGAGGTGTGATCCAGAGGGCCTGAGATTGAGGGGCTGTCCTGCTGGGGCTACTGAGTCCCTCTGCCATGATGGGTGCCCAGCTCCAGGGTGGATGCAGCAGAGACAAGGGTCACCTCAAGGTGCAGAGACCCCTGTTTTGAAGCTTTGGGTGATCTGGTTAAGGCAGGGACACCTTCCACTAGACCACGTTGATCAAAGCCTCATCCAACCTGCCAACTTGACCATGACCATTTCCAATCATGGGGCATCCATAGCTTCTCCAGGCAACCTGTGCCAGTGCCTCACCAGTTCCTGCAGACTTGAGACAGATGCAGACTCAGCTGCAGGGGTTCGTCTCCCAAAGAGAGGTACCTGCAAAACATGGGTGCCAGCATCTGGTTTACTTATCACAGGATTTCTATATTTTCAGTGGAGTATAATTACCCCTTTTAGGAAGGTAAGGAAGTTGAGATGAAGCCAGTCTGGGGACCAGCACTGCACAAGAGTTTCTCCCTGTGAGCTGTGAAGAACTGTGCTGCTGTGCTGTGATTTGTGTACAAAAACTGGCTGTCACGCTGCACTCCAGGTGCATCTCACTGCATCTCACAAGAAGAAAACAATCCCCTCTCCTGGCACGCACAGAGTCAAATTCACTGCCTGTAACACTTCAGCTTTTACCTACTTATTCTGCAGCTTAATTAATTGAGTCTTAGAGTGCTTTGAGAGAGGAGTTTTAAAAGCACAAAAGAGCCATTAATATCAGATGTCAAGCTGTTACAAGGAAAAACTGTGCTGCTGGTGTTTTCTTGATTAGTCACGGCACCCTGGGTTGCATTATCTCATTTGCAACTGTGACAGAAAGTGATACCAGCCCCTCTTTGGAAAAGTAATTTTATTTTGTTGAAGCCATATGTTTCCAAGGATAGAGTAAAGCTCGGGAGCCATAAATCATGCCTAGATAAGAAGAATCTCAAACAGTGGTTTCTTGCAGGATGTTGCTTGTTCTGTGATAATTGCTCGATGTTCAAGGCAGATTTCCCACTGTCGGCGCAGACATGCAGCCCAGAAGAGAAATGCCCCATGCCAGTTACTGTTCTCAGCATTTGAAATCTGAGCATGTTAAGGCAATTTTAATAATACCGTTGCAGATCTGCCCAAATCCTATAGAGCTGCAGCACCTTAGATTTCAAGGACTGTCCCTTTGCTGTCAGAAATTACGGCTGCAGCAGAGACCTGCTGGCCTGAGCCAGGTGGGATAGAGATGGTGGTGGCGAATTGACAGTGCAGATCTCCTGAGGTGCCTCAGCTTTGCTGATTATCAGCACATGAGCTCCCACGTCGCTGCGACGGGAGATGCTGGTGGACCCGGGATGCAGGAGCTGCTGGGTTCAGGTGTAGGGAAGCTGCTCTGGGTACAGAGCCCCCAAGAAGTGCATTGCTGGCTGCTGTGCAGTGCCACACACGGTTAAGATGGGTCAGAGATAAGGCCACACAGAAGCTGCAAGACAGCTGTGGGGGGCAGCTATCCCTTCTCCCCAGTGCTTGGGCTGCACTTGAGAGCTGCTGCCACCACATCTGCCTTCAGAGGCTGCTGGGGATCCTGGTGCGCCCACATTGGGGCCCCTGTCACCCCCCCTAGCATCCCCCGGGACTTGAGCTGGCTGCTTTCCTGCCTTGACAGCTGCCATGTAGCCCAAGGGGAATACTGGGATTGAGACAAGGTCTCATGAAGGAGTGGGAAATCAACTCCACATCTCTCTTGACAGCAGACCAGGCATGTTTGAGTAGGCAGACATGCAAAGTTTGGTTTGGAGAGCATCTGCTGGTTGCTCTCCACCTGTTAGGAGCAGTGACCTTGCCCCTTGCACCCAATATTCCTACAGCAAAACACCACTGACTTCCCCCAACTACACCCGTACTGGCACACAAAAGCTGCCTTTCCTTTTGAACAAAGCCAGTGCTGCTTGCAGACAGTTTCTCTCCACAAACCAGCTGTGGCCAAGAAGGGCGAGACAGAGAGTCATCCTCTCTTCCAATCATGCCACTGCTTCCCCACTTCATCACCATTGTTGGCATACCCAACTTTGCCATTCGTATCACTGCTGAACAGGGTGCCACCTGGCCAGGGTGTGCTGGGCTGGGAGGTGCACACACATTTGGTTGCATTGAACACGGCCCCTGAGCTAAATAAATAACTCTGTCCCATTCTGAACCAGACAAATCTCCTTTTCAGCCTTGCTTCAGGCAACATGATCCAGAGAGGCAAAGCTGCCATGTTAGTAACTGAATTTTCTTCAACCCAGGACAGGCCGCCACCAGCACAGCACCACTGAGATGGCAGCACCAGCTTGCTCATTCCTGGGGCTCATTATGGGATGCTATGGCAGATCAGGGGTCCACACCAAGCTGGTGCTGGAGGAAGAGATGCAGATGGGCGTGAAAGGAAGGAACCATGTATGTAGGACTCCCAAAAGCCTCTTGGAGTCCAGCCAAAGCAAATGCTGCTGAGACAAGAAGCCTCCCTCCTGTGGGCAACTGCATCAAGAGATCCAAAGCCCCTTGCTGAGCCAAGCCCCAAGGAAGAACAGCACTCCTGTGCCTTTCTTCAGCAGCGGCAGATGTCTCTGTGCCCCTCTGTGGCTGCAAACACTTGATGGTCCCTTGCAAAGCCCTGATGTGTGCCCCAGTTTCAGTGTCACAGATGTTGGGGGACATGGCTAATGCTGGCAAAGGGAAGAAGGGGTGAAGAGTGAGCAGAGAGGATGAGCAGTGCAGAAGAGGGGTTGGTTCTGCCTCTGACATTAAGGTGTCTGTTAGTGCATGGGCTCACCAGATGCGTCTTCACACAGCAAAAAATGCACTACAGCCCAGAATCCCTCCTGCCGCTCCTCCCACCTGACAGTCCATAGTCCCCTGCGTGCTTCAGGAGCAGTCAGCTCTCAAGGGAGGCAAGGCAGGTGGCAAGAGATTTGAAGCCAAAAATGCAATTCCCAGATGCTGGGCTTTGGAGCAGACACGAGGGCTTCAGGGCTAAGACAATCATGGTCTTAGACTTTCAGAGAACACCACATTTTGAAGACTCAGGGCTTAGACCTCCAGTGGTCACTGATAGCAAGGAAGGGTTGGGGGAAGATGACCTTGGTATAGTTAAGGAAAAATGCTTTCCTATCATGCATAAAAATGGGCAGTAGGTCTTTCCTTGCAGCAAGATCCATGCAATTTCAGACGTCTGGAAAGGCCTGAGGACTATGAGATATATCCAGCTGCATCCCCTCCACCAGTGGGACACCAGAGAAATGAGCAATGCAGCCAACAACAGGACCTTGTCCCCATTCCACCCTGCTCCCTGTTGTTTCCCAGACCCAAGTCCTTGCACTCTTGCCTCCTTCTCCTTTCATCAAGTCCCAGCAACCCCCTGTAACTAATGTCCTCCCCTGACCACCATCACCTGCTCCTTGGAAGGGATTGGATTCTGCAGAGTTCACTGCCACTGCATAAGTCTCAGTGTCATCATAGCCAGAAAGAAATTTCCTCATACCACATTTAGTGTGCATTTCCCCGAGGAAGCATCTTGACACCTGCAAATCACAGAAACTTTGTGGCCTGCACCGATAAAACCCAAACATTTTACAACAGACAGAACTTGAGTTATAGTGGTGGTGGCCCCAAGCAACATTGCCTTGGCCCTCCTCGTTATTCCCCAGTCAGTTCATTATTATTAATGTCACTACAATAAATACCAGAATGAGATTGACAGCATTTGGCCACATATCTTAAAGCATTGCCCTACTCCTCCTTCATTCCCTGTATCTGCAGCCTTGATTTCCATCCCTATCAGTCATCAGAGGAGCCTTTAGGGACAAACCGTTTGATGATGTGACTAGCTAAGTAATAAAAGCTGTGCAGAACTGCAGCTGTGGCATCGATGACCAGTGAGAAGGTGCCTCCGATCCCAGTGGCCATGTCTTTAAGGACAGAGGGAATGGCACAAATGGAGTGGTAAGGGAAAGCAGCAAGGTGAAGGACGAACCCCATGGGGATGCTCAGGATCCTGTAGGTGAGGGACACCACATCTCGAACAATTTGCAGGAAGCCCAGGAAGATGTTGATGATGACCCTCCCAACATCATAGGGGATGCTGATGAGCACCATGGTGACCGCTTTGAGGTAGGACACCATCCCATTCCACAGGCTGTAGACTCCATCCAGAACTGTACCAACAACTTTCTTTACAACAAGCCACAGAAAATAAAACACAAATTTCACCAGCTCCACAAAGATATAGATGAGGAGTTCCAGAAGTTTGATGAAAGGGGTAGCAATGATGCCAGCCACTCTTCTTACCCAGCCACTGTCTTTGGTCTCCTGGTTGTCACTTGTTCCTACTTGCTCTCCAGAGCGGATCTGACTGACAGCTTGCAATACTGCTTCTGTTTTCTCCTGGCTTTGTTTGTCTTCCCCACATTTGCCCTTGAACAAGTGAACTCCTGGTAGAAGTTGCTTCTCCAGGTCTCTCACTGTGAGGTCTGCCAAGCTGTTTTCATCATTGATTTTTTTCACTAGTCCCAGGGACCATCCCTCTGGAGCATCACAACAGGCTGCCAGCCAGAGGCTCTCTGGCACTGACACCTTGCCTTTAACTCGGACACTGGAGGGAATTGCACCTGCAAGGAGATACAGATGATCCGTCTTGGAGCAGTGAGGGATCAGAGCTTGCTCCACTACATTCCCAATGTCTCTGTGCCAGCTTTTGCTCAGAGCTGGACTCAGAGGGACAGCATTTGTGAGTGTGTAAGTGGCCACCTGGAAATCCTCCTCATTAAGCAAACTGGGATTGAGAAGGCCTCTCTCATAGCCAGAGCCCACGTAGTCGGAGGTCAGGGCTTGATTCGTGCCAAGGTTGGCCACAGTGCCACCAATGTCAGCTTCATGCACCATTTCATATAAGTCGTTTTCTGGATCATCTATCTGAAAGAGTAGAGAGAAGTGTTACTGCATGCAATTCACCTTCCTAGAAAGCAATGTGTAAAATGGGCCTTGACGTATATTTTCCATTAGGACTACTCGTACATGCCGTTCCTTGGATTATATCCTGCATTCTCTCCTTACTTTCCTTGAAGTGCTTCAGAGGAGTGTATTCTCTACTTAGCTTCTCAGCCAAACACATTGGTTTAGGCTCCAAAGTATATCTGCACCTCTCCAGTCTGGTATTCAGCACAGCATAGCCTTCAAAACCTCACCAGGCACCCTATACCAAGCCTCTAACTTGTGTTTTGTCCTAGAAGAGACTTTTAAGACCAATAGATGTCTTGATTTAGGATCATGTTTTCGTCTCCTACTGTGGTGGTACCTGCAGTTCATTTAAGAACTTAACTATGGCACCTTAAACCCCTCTGAACTATCAAATCCAAGCCATGGCGAAAGAAAAAAAACCAAACAAGCCATAGGGAAAGAAAGAAAACCAAACAATCCATAGTGTATAAGATGTCCAGAGAAGGCATTTACCTCTCACCACTTATTGTGTAAGAAGCAAGAATGAAGCCAGACATCGTGTCAGGTGATCTGAACTACCCCGCCTTGAACAGGAGACACAGCACTGAGCTCCTAGGGCTGTTGCAGGGCTGGTCATCAGTAGTCTGATCCTCATGTCATTAATAGTCTGAACCTCATCCTTCATGACCACACAGCTCCTGGCATAACACGGGTGAGGGTGTCATCACCAAAGGTACTTGATGGAATCTGTGCTACCTTCTTGTGTCTGTGGTTCCCATGCAGTGGAGCCAGAGGTAGCAATTACTGCAGCAGGAATTTGTCCTGGAGCCACGCACGAGGGAAGGGGGCAGGCAGAGGCAGTAAAGAGCAGTGGAACAAGAAGCACCAAATGTCAGGGTGTGTTCAGGTCTTTCTCAGGTGACCACAGCTCTGTCTGCTCCATAGTCATTCCTATTGACACTGCCCGCAGCCACTCCAGAGGGCTCTGCCAAATTGTCATTTTGTTCCCCAAATCAGAGGGTGAACATGTTGGTAGAAGCTCAGGGGAGGCAGACGATCTCTGGCAGTCACAGCCTTCTGCAGTCTGTTTCAGAGGCTGTAGCCCTCAGGTTCCAGCACTGTGCTGGCCCAATTAAACCTTCTGCCTTTGCCCCTGGCCTATAAATTACTACACTATCTAATATGCACTTTGGAGACATCTATGACAGTTCATAGTCTATCTTGAATAACTGCCATGTCATCCGTCCTTGTCTCTTGACCATCCTGCAGTGCACTTGGACAGATATCCAACTATGTCTTTGCAACCTTACACAGGGTTTGCATCCTCTTAGTGCCGCATCACCTTCTCACAGTTCTGCACCAGCCTATGCTGAGAGTCAGGGTGAAAGGGCCAGTGTCAGCCAGTGTCAGCAACTGTCCATCACACTCACCTGGGAACTGAGCTCTGGCTGGCCTCCTGCATCAGCCAAACCCCTGCAGTCAAGGCGCAGGGCTCGCTCTGCACCAAGCTTGGTCACAGTGCCAAGCCTGGCCATTACAGAGGGCTGCATTACCCCACCTCCTGCTAAGGAGGTTTCTTGCTCTTTTTTTTGCAGTATCTGATGCTTATTGCTTCAGGACTGGGAGGATCATAGTGACTCCCATGTGCTGATGCACAAGACACAGCTTTTTCCAAATGCACTCCTTAAAATGGGCTTATTCTGCACTTCTACAGCCTTACTGTGCTCCTCTTCCTCAGTCACCCCAAACAACAGGCTGCAGCTGGCTGATGAGGCTAGACATTTTGCATTCCACAAAATCACTGTCTTTTTCTGCCCCTCCTCCCCTTGCCATTCTCCCCTTCTGATGAGATGATGGTGTGCCATGGGACAAGGGATGCACCCAGTGTGTTTAATCTCACAGAAGAGGTGAGGGGGATTGGACACAGGTGTTAGGCTGTGCCCAGGACCTGTCCTCAATGCTACAACGCGTTGGAGTTTTACACCCTCTCAAAGACACTCATCCTATCTCACTCCCATGGCGAGTGCTGCCATACTACAAGGACTCATAGACCTAAGAGGGATCAGCTGTCCCTCATGGCAGAGATTCCTACATCAAGAACAATAAACTTAATTTCTCCTCCTATGACCTGCTGCAGGCAAACCTCGAGGAGCCCATCAAGAAAATATGTCCCTGGTTACCTGTGACAGCACAGAAACCTCTTTCTCATGAGAAAGAATTTATTTGTTTATGTAAACAAAGATAAAGGTGTTCCAGCTCTCATGGATCTAGGTGGCCAATTAGCTGCAGGAGGCATACAGCTAATGGCCAATCAAGTGAGAGTCCATTTTGTATATAAAAGCTGAATTTAATAAATAAATTAACCTTTTTTACCATTTAATCTCAACCTCTCCTGGTTTTGACATCGGCTCAACACCTGTCCAGTTGCAGGCCTTTGCACATACCATCGGGATTGTTTGGGTACAATTAAAAGAGAATATGATAAAAATGCAGCTGTGTGCTGTTCATGTGTAAGGCTCTGACATCACCTAATTATGCTTATAATAAGTCTTATTATGGTTTATAATAACTAATGGGTAACTACCTGAGGTTTTCATGCCTCCTCCAGTTCAGTCCCAAAGGCAGGCTGTCTCAGCACTGCATCTAATCTGCATTGCAAGATACATTTCCTCCCTGCTTCAAAAAGCTTCTGGCCTGTGTCACCCCAAAGCATATCTGCGTTCATGAAGTCAGCCATGAAGCCACCTGTCCAAATAACCTGGAACAGCTCAGGGCAAAATCCAAGCAGACAGGTAAACTCCTTATCACAGGATGGAGATTTTAAAATAGCTTATGTGCCTGAACCCCGTATGGATGTTAGCACATAACAACACTGATGTGTGTCATTAAGTGGAGGGTGCAGTTTCAGAGATGGGACAGAGGCAGACGGGGATTAAAAGTATGGCAACACACAGTTATTAGGGCAGGCAGCTTCCATTGAGTTTGGTCATTTAACAAGGCAGGACACTGCCACCTCCCACCTTCCCCACCCTGGTATGTAGGATCCCTGGTGAACTTCAGCATCCCTCTCCCACCGCTACTTCCTCAGGCATCCTTACACCTTTGATAGAAGTGGAAATGTTTGATCCAACCTTAGTGTGGGATTCATATCTCAGGGAAGAGGCACACTGCATCTTATGCTGAGGTTTCTGTAGTAGTATGTTCACATGAGTGGCTCTAGAAGCGCCTGTTCTCTTGACTCTCTACCACGAGAGACTGCAAGAGCAGCTCGGATGTAGCTGCTCTATAGCTGCTATAGAATCCCACCTTGGTCATCTGCCTGGTGGTAGCCATCAACCAAACGAAAACACAAGGTAATTCATCCAGCCCCTCCTCCACTAGTATGGAAAAAGCAACTCCAGAGTTTTCCATCTCTCTCTAAGCTACATAAAGAATTAAACACAGAGCTTTTCAGACAACCAAAATGGAATGAGGTAAAAGACATCTAAGTGACTTGCTGTCAACCATTAGGAAATCTGTGGCAGAGCAGGTTTTCAGCCCTGCGCCTGGGGGAGTCCCATCACTACCCTGTTCATCAGCCTACCCTTCCTGCTCTCTAATTTTTCACTAATTGCTGAATTAATTCATTGTTTCCAGCTGCCAATCGGCAGTGGGTGGCACTGACATTCCTCACACTGCTCACCCAATTCCTGCCTCTGCTACATTTCGCATTTTTTTCTCAGGCAGACATTCCTGAGGAGGGAGTGAGACGGTGTCCTCACCACTTACATCACTATCCCCCCAAAAAAGCATATGACAATCTTGAGCCCCTCACTGGAGTGCTGAGAGTGCTTTCATAGTGATTTCTTTCCGTTTGCTGTGTGTGTGGACCTCCATGTGCATGCACATGTCACTGTGCAGCTGAGGCAGCTCAGGGCTGAGTACCCAGCTATCCCTGTCTTGGCAAGGAAATTACCCAGAAAATCGGTGATATGAGCTCACTGGGCCATGCTGCAGAGCAGGTGTTGCTAAGAGTTCCCTTCAGCAGCCATCTGACCCAGTCTTGATAGAACATACATAATGGGTATGAAAGCCCTTCCTCACTCTCTCCTCCAAGTGGCAGTGTCTGAGAGGGCTGTATGTACTTATTTCTTGAGTTATAGGAATTTTTTGTATTCTTGATTTCTTCCCCTTACATATTCTTCTGCAGATTTTTTTTCTGTCCTAGTACTTTTCTGTCTCAGTCACAGGTTCCTCCAGGGAACTGCAGAGCTGCTACCTCCTGCCTCTGAGACATCTGCATTTCAGCAGTGGATAAAGGGGACCCATAAGTATCAACTAAGAACTACTGTTAACCTGTGAGGCTGCTCTGGAGAAGCTAGAGCAACTGAAGGCAGCACCTTCCCTATTTCTGAGGCTGCAGAAGGTTTTGATGGTAGGACACACAAGGTTTTGGACTCTGGAGTGCTGGCAGGAACAAAGACAAGACAAGGCATGAAAAAGGGTAGAGCAGGGAGGGCAGAGAAGCCAGTTAAATGGAGGTGTAGGAGAACTGAAATTACTGGTGGGGGGCTGCCTACTGCCCCGTGGCAGGAACAGCTTCTGAGTCTACCTTGGTAGGTTGGAAGAGCTGGACTACAAGAAGCAGGAGGAGATATGGGGGCTAGAGGTGATGAAGGCTGTCACTGGCCAAGGCAAATGGGAAAGGATCTCATCTCTGCTGCTTTACCTTGCTGCCTCCATAGCACTGATCAAAGATTCTTGCCAGCCTAAGTCCCCTTTGTGCTTTAAAAATTCACCACCCTTCCACAACTCAATAATGACAGAGTCTGCAAAAAGGTTCCTCTGTTTTAAAAGGGCAAGCCCCCACAGCTTGCCTATGAAGTGGAAGCAGCTCAGATCAAAAGGCCCTTAGGAACTCCTGCAACTTAAAAGCCAGCCCAGAGAGCCAGGAGACAGTCCAGGGTGAAGACAAGCACTTGGGGTCTCCTGTCTTCACTGCCTGTGGCCTTAGTATCTCATCACTGCACATGCGAAAAATAAGCACAGGATTCTCCTGGCAGAGGGGTGAGCTTTGATTGTGGCAACATCCAGTAGCTGAGGGCCACACTCCCAACACACTGCTCTGACACTACAGCCATTCCTGCCCTAGCAAAGCACCCATGCACACTGACAATCTTTCCTGAGCTCAACAGATGTTCCTACAGCTTGATGTTCCTACAAAATTCCTCATAATCACTGCTGAAAAATCTAAAACATGGGGGAGGGGGGAGAGGGCAGGGAAGGAGAGCAAAAGTTCTCTTAGGACACCACCAATTTGTAAAGGATTTCCTTTAAATCAAACAGCCTGAAGGCCTTGCTTAAACATGCCAAGTGTCAGGGGAGACAATAACCACTGAGGCTCTGGCAAAATTAATTTTATACTGCATACTTCTGACCTGACTGAAGCCTGCACGCCCCAGGACACAGCAGCTTATTTCCCTACCTCAGTCTGCAACACTGGGACACACTGAAAAGCTGCAGCATCGACTTGGTGAACCACAAATGGATGTTTTATCTCTGCTCAGTGAAGCTAAAGAATTCCTATCAACACTGTGATCACACTGGCAATAGAACAAACTTGAACTTGACACCACGATGATTAACCTACCAGCAGTGCTCCCTGCCCACAAGAGCTGGCTGGGCAGGACAGACACATCACTGGTATCAGAGAGGACTTTCCCCTGGCACTGCACATTCATGCAGCAGCCTCCCAGTTTTCATTACAAGCTCCCTGGGATAAGAAACTATTTGTTTGCTCAGTTCCAAGCACAAAAATAAGTTCTGCTCTGCTAATTTCATACCAACAGAAGTTCAACAAGCAGAGTTCCTGCCTCCTTTGCAAAATTCTAGCCCCAGCTTCACCCCAGAGGAAATGTTCTCCAGGAACAGTTGCTTTACAGTGAAGGAAAAGCTGCCTTACCTGCGGTTCAACCAGCCAGTTCTCCTCCTCACTTTGAGCTGGCTTTGTAAACTTAAAAGCTGAATAAAGAGGGATTTTGTCCTTAGTACTGTAGAGGGTTGCAAAGCGTGGCTCTTTGTTGTATTGCTGACAGATTTTCACATGGAACGGCTCCGTAAATCCTTCGGGTGGGACTTGTCCAGGGAAGAACACGTTACACTCGGCAAAACCAGTTTCATCCTCTCTAACAACTCTGCCGTGGGAAAAGCCTGGGAAAACTGAGATGCAAAGCAAGAACACAATTGACGTCTTCATGGTCCACTCCCTGGAGCTGAGGGAAGCCCAGTCTGCCTCCGCTGGGTACGGCAAGGGACCTACGCTCAGAGTCCATGCAGCAGCGAAGCCAGAAAGCGTCTGGAATTCGGGTGTAGCGTACGAGGGAAATGAAATATGAAACCACAGCCGATCCCTTCGGGGAGCCAGTGCGTTCTGCAGGCAGCACGTTGTGAAACGGAACGTGCGCCAGGCTGCTCTGACACACGCTGCGGACGCCAACTGCCCGCAGGAGAGGATGCCAAGCAACCTGAAATCATCAGGGCTCGTTGGGAGGAGGAGGAGGGACGCCTATGGCGGCGGCAGGGCTGGAGCTGAGCAGCATCGGCTGTCCAGGCTGGGGCTCAGAGCCGGCGGGGGTGTGGTGTGCTGCATTGCAGCAGTCCCCGGCAGGGATTTTGGCTGACACAGCCAGAAATGTTCCTGAGGCTGTCAGAGGGGATGCTGCAAAGTCAGATTCACCATCCCAAAGAAGGTATTAGCTGTCCTCTCCAGTTGTGAGCCTGGTCAAAGGAGAGGAAGAGGAAGAAGAGAGGTGGCAACACTGGAGCTGCTGGGAGCCCCCTTTGCCCGTTTTTGGGGCATCTGTCATCACTATTGCTGCCAGCCACATGCTGCTTAGATGCCTGGGAAAGGCATTCACCTCCCATTTCTCCTGGCGCTGTATGGGGCATTCAAAACCCTCCAGTATCACCTCACCTTGGGAGCCCCACCCTCAGAAGAGATTAACAACAGGCAGAAGGATGAAGACCCTCAGATCACACATCCCTAATAAGCGTCCACCTCAGAACATTTTGACCAAACCTATGGAACTAGCAAAAAAAGGGAATGAAGCTGCTCCTCTGAGTTCATGTTTAGCAGAGTAACCATCTGCCCAATAAACAGCTGCCGATGATACCTTGGCTACTGCTGGGTAAAAGCAGTATTCCTTCACTGACTGGCAAAATTAATGTCTTCAAAATAGTGGAGATGGAAAGGAGATTACAGAGCAGTACCTCAGAGTCCAGAAAAGGTAGCATTTTCCCACCCAAGAAGTGAGATGTGATCAGCTGTATTGCCAACAACTTAGAAAATCCTGGATGCCAATAGGGCACAAGTCCCATTTATAATACAATTTCCAAGCAAAAAACCTCCCAAGTGCTACTATCCCACAAGTACTTTGCAGAAAAGGTAGGATTAGTCTATCCTGAAAATTATGAAGTGGGACAGTGAGTGGTTAAAATGCCTGCCCAAGGTCAGAGAAGGAGTCTGTAAAAGGCTAAAAATAGACTGCACTGTATGACTTTCATTCTTCTACTCAGGGATGACTTCTGGAAGTATCAAGACGAGGAAATACGTCAACAGCTCTTGGTGTGGTGATATCAACTACGGGAGACAGAGCCAGGCTGGACAGGCTGGGGAACAACAGGAAATGCAGTAAGTAGGCTTGGGTTTGGTCCAGGCAGATGACTGGCCACCCAGCCCTGACAGAAAGAGTTAGTCATGTTCAGAAAAGGTGATGGAAAGGAAAGCACAGACATAAAATTTCATTTTCCTGGATGTAAAAAGGCTCCTGGAAAATCAAGAACTGAAGCTCTACCTTAGTTGTTAGGTGCTTTTCTAATGCCAGACTTGCAATTACCTGGGCAGCAGAAAAAAATATTTTTGTAAGCATGGTAAGCCCTACTACTCAAGCAAACCTAGACAATGCCTTTAAACACCCCACTCCAAGACTGACATGCATTACCCCAGGATGGGCATGGTTCCATTTCAATGAAAAGGCAACATGAGGTGTCTCTAGATATGCATGACAGTGGCCACCAGCATGTTGAACAGATCAATGATTTCCACCAGAAAACATCCTGCCTCTGTCCTGGACCTGCAAATCAACCTCTTGCCTCAAAGTGGCACCTCTGACTCATCAGATGTACAGCCCCAAGTTGTCTTCTGAGCCTCAAGAGCTTTTTATGGGCTTTTGGGAAAATCTGAGGAGTTCTTTCCTTTCAGGGTGTGAGGCTGGGGTCTGCCCATTCAGCTCTGCATTTACCAGCAAATAGATAAACCTGACTCATCCTGAAGAGCAGGAGCTTCAGGTTCAGCTTCTCCCATGAGAAGCATCAGTTGAAAGCCAGTATGGAGTTCCATTCCTCTGCTCCCGGTTTTATTTTCTGTCCAAGCGAGGTGCCTTTCCAGTTTCTATCTAATTTAAGATAGCTGTTGTGACCCTTGAACACAGAGCTGTATATTTTTTTCCTCTTTCTAACATCACTATTACCAAAAAGACTAGTGCCATCATCATGCTGTGGCACTCACCATGCTGAAAAGATAAAGGACAAAGGACTGCTCTGCCCTGGGAAGATTACACTCTCAGCCAAAGGACCACAGACAGAGAACTCAAACAGAGTGAGATGAAGTTGGCCAGAGGTTTTGATGACTCAGTGCTGCAGTAGTTTATCTGCTATCACACACTTTTATAGGCATCACAGAGAGTGATGCCTATAGGCAGTGATAGAGAGTGATACCTATAGGGACTGATACCAAAAGGAGTATTAAGATCAGATCCAAAACAGCTCTGAGGCTGTTGATGTGAGCAGAAGGGCTCTGGCAAAATACATACTGGGTTGGCAATGGGCACTGTGAGCTGGTGGTGTCAGCATGAACTGTAGCAGTAGTGTGGCCTTGTGGGAGCTGGGGCTGTCTTCTCCAAACCCATCAAGGGGTGACAGTGCAATAAGCTGAGCAGTGCCAACAGTGTGGGCAAGAACCTGATGTTTCATGTGATGGAGCAGAGGGAGCCCAGGGAGGATGCAGAGTGATGTGGCCGAAGGGACACATGAGAAAAGTGATTGTAGAATCACAGAATACCCCAAGTTGGAAGGGACACACAAGGATCATCGAGTCCAACTCCTGGCCCTGCACAGGACACCCCAAGAGTCACACCCTGTGCCTGAGAGCATTGTCCAAACACTTCTTGAACTCTGTCAGGCCGGTGCTGTGACCATTTCCCTGGAGAGCCTGTTTCAGTGGCCAGCCATCCTCTGAGGGAAGAACCTTTTCCTGATATCCAACCTAAACCTCCCCTGACTCAGCTTCAGGCCATTCCCTCAGGTCCTGTCACTGGGCACCAGAGAGAAGAGGGCAGTGGCCGCCCCTTCACTTTCCCTCATGAGGAAGCTGATTTCTCAGTGACAGGCAGAGGTGTGTGGGAGAAAAGAGAGGCTGTAGACAACAAACTGTATAGACACAGAGTTTGCAAGGCATGACAGAGGTAATGTGTGTTGAGGAAAATTAAGAGAGGTTGGAGAGAAGGAAGGACAAGAAAAGAGGTAAGGATCCAGAAGATGGTATTGACCAGCAGGAAAAGGAAGATATTGGGCAAAAATTAGAGTCGAGGAGGATCTTCATTGCTGAAAATCTGGGGTGCTAAGAAAAGGTTAAGAAGGAAAACAAATGGAAATAGGTGTGAGGAAACCCTGGAGGCGGGTTGTGACAGGTCAAGTGAGAAGATGAGAGAAATGTGAGGAAAGTCTCTTGTGATAAGAAAATTAGCAGAAAATATTAGGAGGAAGAGGAGGAAAGGAGAATGAAAGGCTTACATCCAGCTTCATGGATGACCAGTCTTCCTGTTTTCCAAGGGTCTCAAGCACCAAGAACAATGTCTCAAAAGCAAGAATACCTCCTTGCAAAATAAACCTGAAAAGCACGTCAGCATCCAAACTCTCTAGCCATTAAGAAGCTGCCAGGCTTGTCTGTCTGCTTTCCCACACTGCTTCTCCAGCCCTGTCTCTTGTTCACACGACTGACGCTGGATTTGCTACAAACAGAAAATCTATCTCCTCACATGCTTGACCCCTCTACCCTAGTCTTTCAAAACATTCTTGGCTCCAAATATTTTTCCAGGCTGGATCTCCAGTCTCCTATCACGGCCTCTGTGAGACTCTAGTGTTCTATGTGACTGTCCATTTCTTCTATGAAGAAAAGGAAGAAGGCAGTGTCTCCGAGGGCAAGCAGTTTCACAGAGAGAGACACCATTTGTTTCAGTAGACATACCAAGCTTGGACTTGGAGCACAACAGTGCCAGCAGACATGCCATGGCACGTCAGAGAGCACATCTGCCTCCTCACTGTCTCATGGGGAAACAGTCTCTTTTTTATATTAGTTTAAAATCTTGCTCTGGGAAGGGAGCCCAGTGCTGAGCTACAGAGAAAAGCAAGAGTGAAACAATTTTGATATTATAACTAAGAGATTCAAGGGCTAGGGGAGGGAGTGGGCAGAAGGACAACAAACTCTTTAGGGAAGAGCTTAAAAACACATATTTGGGATTTTGATTCCCACATAAAACGAGGTTTTGATGCCAATCTCTGCTGCCTTTTGTCTTCACACCTTCCCCACGGTGTCCCTGGTGCTGGTGAGGAATGGCCCTCCACTAGAAGTGCTGCTTTGTTGCTCACCTCTGCCATGATGCTCACAAGCAAGGGTGGTCTAGTGAGAGGCCATGAACTGCCTCAGACTGCCAGGGATGCTGATCTGGTTCCTCTGCTTCTTCACTTTCATTTTCTCCTGTCCAGACTCACAGTGTTCACCCACAGCAGACAGTGGATGCCCTGAACTGGCATCACAGCTGAAATCAGAAGAGAAAAAGACCATTTTTACAGTCTTTTACGATCTTTACAGTTTAAGTTTTAAACAAAAAATCATAGAGGAGGTTGTCCGTGATGCACAATCAGAGGAAAAGGGTGACAACTAGGAACAGTAAAGCACCCAAACTGCTCTATGGATGGTAACATCATTAGGACAGAGACAGATATTCTCATTTTGTACAAAAACTTGCACAGTGGGAGTCTGACAGGCACTTCGTAAACCATGAAGTATAAATACATTGCATAAATACTGAATAAAATTAATAAAATCCAAAGGCTTCTTTTGGCACTTTATCACAGTCTTCACACCCAAGAGATCTCTGCTAATCTTCAGATCGTTCAAAAGAAGCACAATGACAATCCCATGCTAGACACAAAAGTAGGATAGATTTAGATTAGCAGTATAAGGCAATGTTTTTAATAGTGCAAATGATTATCTGTCAAAATGAGCTATTTAGAGATGTGCCAAAAGCTCCAGTACTTCCATTCTTTAAATTAGGAGGTGCTTTTTAACATGATAACAACTACAAAAAAAGAGTTGATGTTTCAACTGTAATGGCCTGTGTTTAACAGATTGTCAATTAGTCAGAGCCACAGCAGTTCTTACACGCCTTAAATCTGTTTTGGACAGGGAAGTTACCCAATTACATGCTTTTCTTCTAAGTATTAATATTGATTTTTTTAACTATTTGTTTTATTTTGTATTTTCAAAAGTGCGGTGTGATTCAGGCAGTGCTGAGAGCTTGCTGTGCAACATGCTGCCCAAAACAAGGTGTGAGACAGCTCCTGACAGTCTACATTGACAGGTGAGTGGGAACTAAATTAGAGGTACAGGCTTGTTAGGCTTGCATCATCTCAGAAGGGGGAAGGAGAAAGCCATAACTCTTGTGAAAGCTAAACCTGATGGCAGGATCCAGAACCTCTAATAAAGAGGCACGATAGTAGCCACACCCGGGACTGTCTGTCTCCAGAAACACCACTGTGTTTTGGAACCACGGAGTAGTAGGAGGAGTGAGATGTCCTGTGTTAAATGTTTGGCCAGACCTGATTGATGGATATGAGTATGCAGCTGCTCCCCAGCTCCAGCACCCTCTGTGCCTCTCAGATTGGCAGTGGAGATGCTCCTATGGAGCCCAGTCATCTCAATAGCCAAAGCAGAGAGGCAGGCACCACAAGGCTGTGACTTGCATCATTCTACATGGCCAGGCAAGGACGAGATGGTACCCTCCAGGCGTGCCTCTGTCTCTGCACCAGCTTTAAAGTGAACCCAGGATGTCCATAGCTGGTCAGACAAACCTTAGGCAGGATCTAATATACTCCTGCCACCACACAGACTTAGCCCATGATAAATGAAGTGCGTTGGCTGTGTAAGAGAAGAGTGAGAAGCTGTTTCTCCATTCTCATTTCAGGCCTTGGCTTGCTACTGAAATACATATTGCAACTGCTTCTAGGCATAAACGTAATATCATATTTTCCACATATGTTACTTCTTGGCCAGTACCGCCTAGGGAAAAATTCAGTTGTGAAAACCACAATCACCAGTCCCAGGATCCTGTCACTACCATGAGTATAGGGCTCATATTCTGCCCTTAGAATTCACAGAATTTGAATTGGTGCATGACAGCCAGGACAAGGTATTTCCTCTAAAATAAAAAAGCAGCAGTGCCTTTAGTCACACTGACAACAGGGTGGAAGGAAGTACTGGCCTCAAATTAGACCTTTAAACAAACAGGTGGCTGTTGGGATTGCAGGTTAAATTACAAGTGCAAAACCCAAAGCCCCTGAGGAAAGGCAACTTTGCCTCTCTCTCTCTTAAACTCAGTTCAGCATCTAGGAGATTGAGGTTTAGATCTTATCTCCATCAGGATGCAGAAGAGATTTGGGCCCAACTGTCTCACACATATAAGAGTCAGCGACAAGAGTCACTGTCCTGCTGCCCTGGGCTGCTTGCCATTGAACTTTGCACAAGTAGTCAGAAGGAGAATCACCTTCTGCCCTTTAGCTCTGTAGTGAAAGCATGAGAGCAAGAGCCTCGCAGCACAGCCTGGATCACTCTGCTTATAGTCCCTCTGAGCAGCAGCCCCTGTGCCTGTGCCATGGCATGGTGCTCTCAATCTCCTCTGTGCAGCAGTCAAAGGAACCAGAACTCCCTTGAGAGCACCCCAGCCTTCTAACCTCCCTCCAGTACAAGGCCTGTGTAACCACTCCACGTGTTCCTAACTGAGCATCCTTACACCTGATGGGAAATGCTTTGAAGTCTACCAAGCACAGACTACAGAGCTCACAGCTGGTAAAGACTGTAAGAGCTGGAGTTGCTGGAGTAGGCAGGCTCCAGCACAAGGAAAACTTGAAGGGGGAAGGGATGTAAATAGTGCAGCACATTCATCACACACCAAACATTCCTATGCAAGCCCTACCCCCACAGGCACCAGCTCTATCGGTCTTTCCTCCACAGCTGCTCACGAACTGCTATGCTCTGGGACTTCCCACCAGTGGGATGCAGCACCTTGCACAGGACCAGGTCTCATTCCTCTATTCCTACTTAACTTTTTACCTTCAAAGATAGCAAAGCCAAGTTATTAGGAGCCCAGTAAGATAGTACTGAATAGGGGCAAAGAGTAAAACTGCTCAACGTGCATGTTTTTGCAGGGACAGATGTGAGATGTGGCTGCTTTCACCATGCTCATGGCAGGCAACTGTACAAGGAGAACAGGAAAAGGGAGGGAAATGCAAAGCTTGGATGCAATTACTAATCTTCAATAGCAACGATACAGAAACAGGCAGGGTCTTGCCAAGATGAGGCATGTCTGCAGAGGCGTTTGCAGCACACACACCTTCTTTCTGTGCCCCAAGTCTTCAGGGCAACATGCAATGCCCTGTTCAAAAGGCCTCCTGCTTACATCCACGATGGAACTCCATGTTCAGCTGAAAGAACTGGCCACCAAAAATCGTGAACCAACTAATTCTGCTAACCAAGTTTTGATACTCCTAACCAGCACTAACCACTTAAATTTCAACTGAATCCCTACTGTCTTTTTGTACAAATCACAAAACAGAGATCAAAACCCAGGATAGGAACAAATTTTGCCAGGCTGCTGTCATCCATAAGTGGCTTCAGTCAGGACTACTGATCTTGTAGGAGAAGCCTCCTTAGTCTGAGTCCCACAACAGGACCCAGTTTACAAGCCTTGCTCAAACAGAGGTGATGGTTCCGATGGTAAAATTAAATGTCAAAGCCCTGTGGGCTTTGTAATATAGGAAATCAAATTTCAGAGCCTGCTCTTAAGTGGGACATTACATCTACAAGTTGCAGAGCAAAAGCCTTTGGTCCATTATTTGTAGTTTTATAAAAAGGTAAATGCATAGGACCTTAGGGAGAGGGGGTGACTTTGTCAAGGTCCCCTGGCTAGTGGCAGTGTTAGGAAGAAAATACCAGTTTCCTGAGTGCCGGCCCTCTACACTGGCATAGTTCTGCAAATGCCTCCCTTGAGGCTTCAGCAGCTAAAACACTGTGAATTTGCAATCAAGAACTAAAAGGAATACAATCTGGTTGATCCCACTTGTGCAGATTTCATTGTTTTTCAAACTCTTGTTCTTTATTTTCATCTGAATCAGAGTAAACTGACTTCTGCCCACATCTGAAAGAAACAATGTGCCTGGTTAAAACTCTTCCAAAGCCAGCGTGGCCTCATTACTGGGCAAACCCCTTGCACAGTGTGCTAGTAGAGTAAATAAAGGATAACTAAGGATAACTAAGGATAATTAAGGGTTATCAGAGTGGTTAACAGAACTCACTGCTGGCTGATACCAGCTAGAATCCTCTTAGGTAGGAACACAGGTTACATTCATGTGGCTTCTTTGGAGGTAGTGGAAACTGATCTTATGGCTGACGTTATTTTCAATTGGTTTGAGGACTGCACTGCTGAGATATTGCTGGAAAGGATTCTGAATTGTGTTTTAATTTGGTTAGGATGACATATAGCTGTTTTACTTTTTTAAGAAATTATTCCTTGTATTCCTGGTTTGGAAACTAGAGATAAATGAGGAGATTCTGTGCATCCACACTGGCTTCTCTATTCCTTAGAGCCCTATTTACAAAGAGTACTTATCTGCATCTTGAAGCTTTCAGTAACTGAAATTTTAAATTCAGAAGGATCTCATCTAACTCAACCTCATCTTTGGAACACAACTACTTACATCATTTTATGTTGTGAACTCCACACCTTTTGGTTGCCTTTGTAAATTACTAATGAAATATAAAGCTGGATTTTCTGGGATTGCCCAACCAAGTGAGTGAATCACCTCCCAGAGGAACCTGTCACTGTCTATCGAACAGAAAAAGGGCCCTAAAGATTTGCCTAGACTAGATACCTCACTTACCTGGAGCTGTATGAGATTAATCCTAAAGTTAAGGGAGAGGTGCACATGAACTGAGAACTGATTCAGACAGAAAATATTGATAAAGCATTAAAACATTAAAAAACTTACAGAGAAATATGTGTACCAGCTCCTGATGTTATTGTTAAAAGCTATAGCTGCAGCTGACTCTTACAGAGACAAGGTCATCTCCACTCCATTCTGCCTAACAAACTCACTTGTGGAATACTTCACTGGTTTCTTTACTCCCCAATTTATTTATCTACACAAAGAGAGAGGTAAAGTGAGCAGGTCCAGAGCCACTGTGGTATGTGGAAAACCAGCCCTTCCTTCCGTATAACACCAGTTTTCAAAATCGGGGCACCCTGCTACTGAGACTTCTCCCAGACTGAGTCATCGTCAGCCAGCATTAAGGAAAGGATAAAATTAGCTTGGCTATTAGAAATGTTTGGTTAATAAATAAAACAGTGGGACAGTTTTGCTTAACAGTGGATGCAACCATAGACAGAGGTATGTTCTGGCTCCTTGCCTGGATGTAAATAGTGCATGGCTAAAATTATTTGCTTTGTCCAAGCTAAAAAAAAAAATCACTTCAATAGAAACGAGAGAGCTTCCATGGAGCTGAGTATGCATCCAAGACTGTGAGTCCAGGAAGCGTTAGCTGTGTGTGTCTTGGGGCGCCACTCCTTCCTGCAGCACCCTCCCTTCCCCAAGTCCCTGAGTGCCTTTTGGTTGACATCACATCTCACATTGGAAAAGCACTGGGATCTTAGCGGAGAGCCGCGTGTGTGGGGGAAGCAGACAGACACAATAAACAGAAGACGTATTCAAAACCAGTGTGTTGGACCTGCAGCACTGGTCTGGCTCGTTTAATGGCTGGCAGAGGAACCACAGTCTGCGGTGTCTGATGGAGGTCATCACTGCCTCAGGGAGGATTCACATCAGGTCCTCATCCTGTGTCTTTTCTTCCAGGGAATTCCTACTCATTCCTGGGATTTTCTCTCTGTGGTGAATAGGTCACAATGTGTCTCCATTGCTGCAAAGCGAGAGTTTGCAGCTGCTAAATCCACCCAGGACTGCAGTACTGAAGGCACAAAAATCCCAGCAGCCCAGGGAATGGAATGGAGCACAGAAGCAGAAAGTTGGAGAGATGGTGCAGTGGGAGGTGCCAGGGCAGAGGTTAAGGGCTGGGATGACTTTGTGAGCAGAGAGAAGCAGCAGTAAAAGGTATTTACTGTCCCATGGCAGGCAGTAGGGAAGGTGTGATGGAGAGCAAAAGAACACAAGACAGCCTCATCGGAAAGAAGTCCCTGCTGACACACTGGCTGAGTCACAGCCTTGCTCAGCTTCTATTCTTTTTCCAATCAAGGAAACAGCAACTTCCCACGAACTTCTTTTAAGGCTGGTTTGGATGCTAAGCATTCCTGCACCAAGTTTCCACTCTTGACAATCCCCTGTGCCCTTCCATATCTGTTTCCCAGCAGGAGGCAAAAGCCTTCAAAGCACACAGTGTCCTGAGGAAGCAAACAGTGCTGTGGTGCTGTGGCTTCTCCAAAGCAGAAACAGGATTTACAGTTTACTGCTGATTGGCCATACAAGCTGTGCCTCAGATGGCCAAAGACAGGCTCTCACAAGAAGGGGGAGACAAGGGAAAATTCAAGCTGGGAGTTTTCCATTCTGCCACTGAACCTCTGCCCTACTGGGGCAAATGCTTACCTTCAGAGCACTGCTTTGAAAGAAGAGATTGTACATCATCCAGCTGTACTTCAAGGATGGGAAGAAGATAGCCTACAGTGGGAGACACAAATACTCAGGAATTACAACTGCTTCAACTAAATTCCTTTCTGGATCTAGAAAAAAACCAGTGAAAATCAATAAGTAAGAGTAATGCTTCAGATGGAAGAAAGGGGAACCAAAAATGAAAAAATATACATAAGATTTCAAGAACAGAAAAATTACACAGGAAACAGGAAAAAATCCCTACATTGGCAAGGCTAAAATGGAGTTTTTAAAATCCATTAGGAACATAAACAATATTCATAACACTACAGGCCAAGAAGTAGATGAGGAAAACATTAACAAGGCTCCAAACAGGCACAAGATTTTTATAAATGTTTTCGTTCTCTTTCAGGACATAATGTCTTTTGCAGTCTTGTCCTGATCTCAGAGAAGGACCAGCACTTTGGTGAGACTTATATCCTAAAGCACTGGGATAACCAAAGAATGTTGGTCTCCTGGTGTGATCCACAAGCAAACACAAAATTGCACTGAGAATGTCTACAGGTACCATAAAGGATTTGGGACACTAGCTAAGAGGCTATGCCAGTGATACCAGCAAAGGATTTATTTTTAAGATTGATACCTATAACACAACCAAATATGTTTATTTGTTGCAGCTCAAAAACTACATGGAATTTTCTAATCTGAAAAATGGCAATCCTGAGAAGGGTTCAAGAGTCACCATGGACATGTACCTGGAATCAAGCCCCCAATACAGTGGTGTGGGTAAAAAGGCCAGTGTGATCCTCAGATAAACAACCACATAAAAAGCTCTGGGAGGAAAGTGGTTATATCTCTCTAGTTCACATTGATGGAGCTGATGCTGAAACAGTTCTTACATTTTTGTTGTTGATAGATTGGATAGAGAACAAGAAAAAGCCCTCAAATAATTGGTGTGAGGAAGAAAACAATCATAGGACTAGAAGAGCCCAGGCTGCTTACTTTATCCAAAGGCAGCAGCAAGACTAGATTACAAAGTATAAATACCTAGTGAGAACACAGGCTTTTCAAATTACCACAGAAAGGCACAAAAGGCACCCGTGGTTGGAAACAAAGACAACTGAAACTAAAAACAAGGTGCAGTTTTAAACTGTGAGGGTAATTAAACACTGGAGGAAATGATCAAGCGAAGTGGTGACTTCTGCTTTTCAGGTTTCCATGCAGTACACATTACCTTTCTAAGGGTTGCTGCAGCCAAATTGTTCTGCAAAGATTGGAGCAGCCATGGGAAGAGGGAAGATCTGGGATTTTGTTATTGTCTTCTTGTTTACACTATCTGATGACATTTTAATGCATAATCCAGGAATTCACACTTGCCACCTTTACCACTGAACTTGAGTGGTGTCCCCTTCTACATCCCTGCTCTTTGGTGGATCTTTAATCCCTTATTAATATTTAATCCTTTATGCCTCGCTAGTCAAAAACACAGGGAGAATGTCCCTAAATGTCAAAGCTTGCCTGGAAGGGCAATAATTCTCCACATGTGGGGTGAGCCCTGCTTGGGAAAGAGCTCTGTGATGTGACCCAGAGGGACTGAGAAGCTGATGCTGATATTGATGAGTTCAGACATGCTCTGAGAATAATTACTGGATGAAGGTTCTCTGAGCACTTGAGCTGGGGAATAGACCAGCTATTATTGTTAGGCCCTGGAGACAAAATGGTGCTAAACTTCTTACTCCTAAACTAAATCCAAACAAATTCAAGATTGGGAAAAACTCTGTATGTTTAGAGATCTTTAAACCCAAAAGTTGTGGACCAGTGAAGGTTAGGTGCCTCAGCAACAAAACTGAGCAGGGACTTTTAGGAGTGTGGACTCAGGCACCTCCACTTCACCAATATTCTTCTTTAGTGCTGAAGTCTTCTAAGGAAATCAAGCCCTTGACCATAAAACACATCTTCACATTGATACACACAATCTGGGAGAAGGGAAGCTCCCTGGGGAACAATTTTGGCCAAAGACACGAAGCCATTCCTTTACTATCTGAAGAATCTTCCAAACTGTTCAGAGCAGGGACTGTGTTAGTTTTTAAAACACAATGGAATGCTCGCCTCTTCCTTTAGCCCAAGAGCAGGAGAGGTCCCTTCAGTTCTTGAGGTCTTTAATCAAGACTTGATACCTTCTGCCTGATGTGTATTACAACTGAACAGTAGGCACTGCCTGCAGGACACATTACTGAGCAAAACATAACATTCTGCTGCACCAAGACAGTCAAATTAGCATAACAGTCAGTGCCTCTTGATTTAAAATCCACAGAGCTATAACCCAGGAATAACACCCCCCATCACAGAATGATGCATTCAATTCAGGTTACTGTGATAGGTAGCCCAACAACACCAAATTCCCGAAGCCAGACTTCTCTGCAAGCTTTGATCTTGAGTTAAACTGCCTGTAGTGGAAGGAATCATAAACCCATTTCACAGGGTGCCGAAAGAGGCTTGCAGATGAGAAAATGCAATGCTGGATGCTTGGTTACTGACAGGTGTAGCTCTTAGGATGTGACACAGTAATTACTATTACTATTTACCCAACTTCAGAGTGAAGCTTAAGTTGCTTAAAATAATTGGTTTGTTTCTATATAAAAGGCCCACTTCTTCCAAGTGCTTTCTCTGATGGCTCGTTGACACAAAGGGTCCAATTTCCTTGGTTGCTGTAGCTTCCTGGATAGCAATATCTGTGGGACCTCTTGTGGGCTCTGTTCTAAACTGCATGTTGGGTGTCGAGCACTCAGGAAAATGTTTCCGTGTTAATTCCTAGACATATCAGAGAGCCTTTTACTTCACGTGCCATCGTGTGGATTCGCAGAAGCTTGATAATAAAGGAACATCTAAAAGGAACAATAAACACAAGGAAGGAGCTGCATTTTAAAAGGGGGAATTTAATTCCTTAGTGATGGTCGTTCGTGCTTTGGTTTCTTTACATAGACAGCAATGATTACAGAATCACAGAACAGTTTGAGTTGGAAGGGACCTGAAAGATCATCTAGTCCTAACCCCCCTCTCATGAGCTGGGACACCTTCCGCTACATAACGTTGCTCAAAGCTCCATGCACTCTGGCGTTGGAAACTTCCAGGGATGGGGCATCCTCAGTTTCTCTGTGCAACCTGTTCCAGTGCCTCAACACCGTCACAGTAAAAAATTTCTTCCTTGTCTCCAGTCTAAATCTATTGTATAAACATCTACACCATGTAAAGGAGTTCTTTGCAAGGAGGGCAGGGACAAGTCAGAGGTGACTTGCTACCTTACAGTCAGATTTAGGCTGACGTTCCTAATACATACCCCTGAATAAAGAGAATGCCTACGGTACTCCCTTTTCCTCCGCCTGCCATCGTTTGTGTCCTCCGCTACTATCTCTACAAGGCTCCCAGCCCTCCCTGTCCTTGCACACGCAGCGAAGCCGCCATTGCTGCCGAGGCAGCCGCCATTGCTACCGAGGCAGCCGCCATTGCTACCGAGGCAGCCGCCACGCCAGCGCGCACTTCCGCCCCGGCACCATCATGGCTGCCGCGCTCGCGCCCCTCTCTATGGTCAGCGCTCCCGTGTCTGTGGCCCGCCGCGGTGCATTGTGGGTGCGTGGCGGAACTATGGTGGCGGTGTAAGTCCCGGCTGCGCAGGGCGGAGCAGGCCGCGGTGTGAGTGCCCGGGAGAGCGGCAGGGAGGCTGCGGGAGGGCCCCGAAGGAGGAGAGGCGGCCCTGGGCCGGCGGGTGTCGGGGGGAGGCGGGCCGAGCGAGGGCTGCGACCGGGCCCGGCGCTGCGATTCGTGCCCCCTGTCAGGGTGCAGCTCGGCAAGGCCAAGGCAATTCAGCTGCAGGCCGAGCTCGGTCACTCCGTCTTGGCCGGTAACTCCTGGTAGCGCTGAAGAGGCTTCTTCAGGTGTTTCTGAAACCTGAGAGGTTTCAGGTTAAGTCTGGGTCCTTTAAGGCCAAACTGAATACAAACTGACTTAGTCCTGTGAGGAGCTGCTGAGGCAGCTGGGGGTGTTTAGTCTGGAGAAGAGGAGCCTCAGGGGGGACCTCATCGCTTTCTACAACTGCCTGAAAGGAGGTTCGAGCCACGTGGGGGTTGGCCCCTTCTCCCAGGACAAGAGGAAGTGACCCAAAGTTGTGCCAGTGGGGATTTAGGTTGGACATTAGGAAGAATTTCTTCACCGAAAGGGTATTTAGACATTGGAATGAGCTGCCCAAGGAGATAGTGGAGTCACTGTCCCTAGAGGTGTTTAATGAAAGACTGAATTTTGGCACTTTTTGCCCTGGTATAGTTGACAAGGTGACATTCAGTCATAGGTTGGACTCAAGAGTCTCAGAGTTCTTTTCCAACCTGATTAATTTTGTAACTTAAGAGAAGCAGGGATGCATTGCAGACAATTTGTTAATGCTTCCTGAAACTACTGCAGCCACACCAGGTCTTGTTCTTCACCTAATTTTGTGGATCCCCCCCATTACATATAATTAGCAGAGGCAAGTTATGGGAGCAAGTGATTTTCTTGGATTATGGGTCTGGCAGTCTGTGCCAAGAGAGAGCTAAAATGGCTCACTGAGCTTCAGCTGACTTGTACAGTGTCAGTGAAAAGTGTCAGCTGTCCTTGATTTACAAGATAACGGTAATTATTGTCTCACTTCTTTTTAAAGGTGGTTCCCTGTGTTAATTTTGTTTTCTGGGTAGTAGTTCAGTGGCGATAACTGTTCTGCCTGATGGGATGTTACTTTGGGCCACACATTATGCTATCGTTTTGACCCTGATCGTTTTTGGGTATTTTGTGCTCTCATTAAAAGTGACAAAATAACAAGTGGAGCATAAATAACTTTTTTTTGTGTACCACTGAAGTATATGAAACGATGCCATGGTTTTTCCTTTGCTTTTTAATATTTTTTAGTAGGTTCTCTTGTCACCTTTCAATGTTCAACCTTCTGGTTGGTAGGACTGATACCTTTATGTATCTCTGCAGGTCTCTCTTTCCTGTCCTAAAAATCTTTAAGCTGTGACTAATGGATATGCATGTCTTGGTAAAGCAGGAATGAGAATCATTTCAGACAGTAGATTTAAGATTACAGAATTATTGAATATCCTGGGTTGGAAGGGACATAGAAGAGTCATCACAGTCCAGCTCCTGACCCTGCACAGAACACCCCAGGAGTCACAGCATTTGCCCAAGAGCATTGTCCAAACACTTCTTGAACTCTGTCAGGCTTGGTGCTGTGACCACTGCCCTGGGGAGCCTGTTCCAGTGCCCAACCACCCTCTGGGGGAACAACCTTTTCCTCATATCCAACCTAAACCTTCCCTGAGAGAGCTTCATGCTGTTCCCTCATGTCCTGCTGATTGATCATGCAGTGTTCTGTGGTACCATCTCAGACTCTTGGCTGACACAGTGGTTTAGGCTTGCAGGGCCTCCAGGTCCTGCCAGGCAGTGCTGAACACACTCTGTGCTCACAGGGCATCTGTGTGGCTGAGGCTGCTTGGAGCCTGTTTCACTCTTATGCACAGAAGAACTGATAGTAGAAATTTGGGCATCTGCCGGTTTCATTTTTAGGACATTCTGAGTGGTCTGGGGAGTAATGAAGGGGTCATCCCAGTAGGTAGTCATTTTTGAGTGTGATTTTTCAGGAGGGGAAGGAGTTTTGTTACAAGGCTGTACTGCTTGCTTTGAAGATGGGAGATCAGTTCCTGGATGGTGTTATTTGCTTTACAAATGAAGCTTCATATTTAAGTTAGAATCCATGTATCATCTTTCAAGCATATTGGAAAAGACTTTAGTTTGACACTTGAATAGATTCTGTCAAGCTACTTAAATTTTGAGGATCATGAGCTGAGTGACAACTGGTTTATTGTAGTGGGACTTATCACTGCTTCTACATTTCCAGGAGCAAAGTAGCTCCTAATGAGTGTCTTTCACTGTAAGTTATAGTAACAACTTGTTCTATCCCTTGATTCTGTAGGAGTGAAGATGACAACAGCAGCAAGGCCAACGTTTGAACCTGCAAGAGGAGGAAGAGGAAAAGGTGAAGGAGACTTAAGCCAGCTATCCAAACAATATTCCAGCAGAGATCTTCCTTCTCATACTAAAATCAAATACAGGTTAGTATCATGTTTTGGGTGTCAGGGCAAAACAGGCTGGGAATGACTGTTTTGTTATGAGTGGTGCTCTAAAATTTTCTCAATACATGTTGATGTGCTCGACACTGAGCGAGGTCCAGAGATTGTGCAGCAGTGCTGAACAAGTGGGCTGAAAGTGAAGGTCTCAAAAGCTGAACTAGGAGCTCAAATGCATTGCAGGTGATTTGGGGAGGTTTAACTTTAGTGATAATTTGTTGCTACTTATGCACATGAATTATCTGAAGAAGATGAACATTGGAGGCTGAACATTTCAGGCAGTGAAGTGGAAAGTAAGTTGTCATTGGGACTGAGCCCCAGTGAGTGTACTGTCACTTGCAGAGCAAGATGGGATCAGAGAAGTGAAGTTAAGCACATCTTAAAAGCAGGAAAACCACATCCTGTATTTGGCAAAGGACCACTTGGTAAGGGCATTAAGAGGAGGCGGGGGAACCATGGAATAGCACTCAGGTGGTGGTATGTGGTGGTATGTGTTGGAACAGCTGATGTTGAACTGCAGCTGATGTTAAGCTGCAGGTGGTTTATGCAGGTCCTGGGAAAAGAAATTTCTTTAACCAGTGAGAAAGATAATGTGATTTTAGGAATATTTTCCTGTGTTTGAAATGCATAATAAATCTTTATCTTTTTGAAAGACTAAATAAAATCTAGAGTCAGTGTGGTAGAATTTAAATTAAATGTGTCAGAATTTAAATTAAATGTGTCAATCTAAAAATGCTCATTTTATCTATCTGATGTTACTCTTTTCAGTGAAATTACTGTTAAGGTTTTACTTTTGCACTTTTTTGTGTAGATATTTACACTGTCACCTCTTCTCTCTTGCCCCTTTGGTTTTTAAGAATATGTATTCATAAGGGAGTTGAGTGTTTTGGAGAATACCAAAATTAAGAACACTAAAAGTGCTGTCAAACACATTTTGCTGTTATGGGGAAAACTGCTGGTGGTTTATTTTCTAAACAAAAGTGGAGTTTGGAACACCAGTCTATTGCTTTGGAAGAAGTCTGTGGGGACAGGTATGTATGGGAATATACAATGTCTGTATTTAACAAATCCCTCCTTTTGTGTGAGAGGAAGAGATGGAGGGAGCATCAAGTGTCTTCTGTTCTTTCTCCCAAATACCTAATACAAAGTTGTCTGTGTTAAATTGCCAGGACTGCATCACTGCAGGAAAAGTCCAGTGTTTCAATCCCAATCATGTTTGCTTGCATGGCACAGGATTTGGGGAGATTTTGCAGCTCTAACTGGGATTCCAAAGTCAGGTTTTTAATTACAAAAGCAAATGGAATGCTTTCTCATAAAGACAGGATGTGCAGACAATGTGTTTATAATGTTTCAAGTCTGGATTTCTTCCAGGCACTATTTCCAGCACTGCGTTCACAGAGAGGTGAAAGCAATTGCTGCTTGTTTTTATGCAGTAGTTCTTTCCAAGATATCCACAAAAATTTCAGCAGTCTCTAGGTGGAACGTAATGTGACTCAGATATGTGTAGTTCATTGCTTTTTGCCATGTTGTTATCCAGAAGAGGGGTGACCATGTATTTACAAGGTATTTCACTAAAGCTAGTGTTTTGCCTATTCTCCCAACATTTTTGTTATTCGTCATGGTCTGGTCTCATGGAGAAGAAAAGGTTTATGAAAAGGATGCTCTGGTCTTGATCTTACCTGTAAGCCTTAGAGATTGGGTTTGCAGCAGCCACTTTGGGTGGTAAAACAATGAAGAAAGGTGACCATCATGCTTGTGGATGTCTACTAGGACACTGGGATTGGACTGCTGGAGAACAGAATATTTCAACATAGTGACTACAGACAGATGTAGTCATCCTGTTTTGTAGGAATGTAAGTAAGGTCTTTTCATTCATTCAAGAGCCACCAGAAGGAGCACGAGCGTGTGGCATAGCAGGTTGTGTTCAGTGTGTACCTACACAGGAGGGCTCTGCTGAAGGCAGAATAAACATACATTTACATGGAACCCAGTTCTTGTTCCCTATCCTTACTTGTTCACCCCAGCATTTCCTGGCCTCCATCAAAAAATTGCCCCCAGCTGCAGACTGTCAAACTTCAGGGTTTTTCCCCATTTGTTGTTTTAGACAGACCACTCAGGATGCTCCTGAAGAGGTGCGTAACCGTGATTTCAGAAGGGAGCTGGAAGAGAGAGAACGAGTTGCTGCAAGAGAAAAGAATAGAGATAGACCAACCAGAGGTAAAAACCAAGAAACAAAAATCTTAATGCCTTTGTGAAACATTGCTCTTGCATGAAATTTGGTGTTGTAAGAAGTTTGCAGTTGCAGACAGCATGTCATGAGAGTAGAATTTAGGGTATTGGTCTGATAGTTCAGAGCTGTTGACCTGCAAGGGAATGTCCACTGGCTTTCAGGCTGGCTTCATGCTAGCAGAAATCTAGGCCAGCTGGTAGAAAAGCATGCCCAGCTGATACAGTATAATTGTAATGAATTGGCAACAAGTGTGTACAACCAATAGAGGGCTTTTTTTTGTACTTGGTCTAGCAAGACAGGAAGGAGAAGGGGTAATGACTCATCTTCTACTGTTACAGCACCAGTGTAACAATAAATCTGTTTGAAAGTATGCAATTCTGTTCAGATATGATGAAGTAATAAAATTAAAGAGCTTTGTGAGAAATACTAATTTTTAGTACTGTTGTACTTTAGGTTTAGTAATCTATTGTACTTCAGGTTCAGATGTGAAGCTATTGCATGGCTTTCAAATTCACAGAAGAAAGTAAATGTGGTTTGGACCAAACTAGCCAGCAGTAATGCTTTGGGATCATCCTAAATGGGAATCCTCCCGTTGGATATATAATAATAATAATATTTCTCCATAGCTGTTTTTTCTGCCATTTTTCTACTTGAAATAATAATGACTTAAAAAAACTTCTGGAGGCCAAATTGTAAGTTTGAGATGTTACTGCTGCTCTTGAGGCTTCCTGGGGGAGAAATTAACATGGGCATTAAGAGTGACAAGTGAGGGAAAAGTAAGCATAAGTTTGTTGCTCTTACTCTAATGTAAGACAAATTGTGACGATTTTTGCTTTCTGACATTAGATGCTGTTAAATGAAATTACTTAGTCACTTTTCCTTTTAACCCTTGCACCTTAGAACATACAACATCATCTTCTGTGTCTAAGAAGCCTCGGCTAGACCAGATTCCTGCAGCAAATCTTGATGCAGATGATCCTCTTACTGATGTATGTATCTTCTTTTCTGTCTTCTTTCCTTTCATTACCCTGCCTTAAGGATTTGCTGTTAATGCAATATGTCCTTTTAGATTGCCTGAAGATTTCAGACAGGTTTCAGTGTATATTCCTTTTACAGCTTCCGTACTCTGGTGAAAGTCCAGAGTGGCTCATAGGATTCTGGTCCATGCTGTAATGGTCTTCTTGGAAAGCAGACAAAATCTAGGGAACTGAAAATACCACTTACAGTATGGGGAATTTCCACTGGGTTAGTAAGAATTCCCCAAAGGTAGAACTGTTGAGATACCTGCAAATGACTGTCTGCACGAGCAGCAAATGCTTGCCCTTGACTCCTCTTCTTATGCTGACATCTAGGAGTTAGGTCAAAGGCTTGGCAGTAAGCTCACTCTGGGTTTTTTAATCCTGTGGTATGTGGTCCCAAAAGTATTGGACAGGGTAATCAGGGACACACAGAATTTCTTGTATCACAGTGATTAGAGAGTGATTGGGAACAGCCATTCTCTAGTGTCTGCCAGTTACATAGCATTTTTAATTGCAGTCATCCCAAAAGCACAAAAATATTTTTCTCTTGACTTTACTATAAAAAAGCAAAACCTCCATTTGTGTTGTATTTGCTGCTACCCAAGTACTTCAGAAATCAGCCAGCAGCAAATTGTAGCCTCAGCTGGGCAGCCCAGGGCCATTTTTATTAAATTAAATGAACGAGCTGATTCTTGCCTTCCATTTGTTACTATTAGGAAGATGATGAAGACGAGGACTTGGAAGACAGTGATGATGATGACACTACAGCTCTTCTGGCTGAACTGGAAAAAATCAAGAAAGAACGAGCTGAAGAACAGGCTCGAAAGGTAAAATCTCACACATTAAAAAGCATCTGTTTTTTGTGAACACTATTAAAACTGGTGTGCCTTAAGTACTTGGAGTGAGTGAGAACCGGTAAGCAAGGTGCTGTGCAAACCTCCTTTCAGGTATGATGGATTTGTTCTTCTAGCTAATGATTATTAAGATTTTTTTTCTTTCTAAGGCATACTGAATGTTTTGCTCACTGAAACATTTTATTCACTTTTATTACGCTTTGTAGGGGCAGTGAGTCAAGATAATCTGGATTTCATGTCCAAGTCCTTTGAACTCAGCTGTCATACCAAAGTATATAGTGGCATTAGTGAGCTGCATGCAGTCCAGTGCAATTTAGTTTGCTAGCTAGCTTTTATGAAACAAGAAATACTAATTTTATTTATGAAATAAAGATGTGTGCTTTTTGATGCTGCTTCTTATGGCTGCAAGTTTTATACAGTAGTTGTCCTTTCACAGCTTTGGTGCTGTGTTGCAAGGAGGACCAGATTGAACTGTAAGACTAAAACTATTTTCATGTGATTATACACAGGCAAATTAATTTGAAAAATGTCTCTGCAAAACCAAATACTAATATAGCAGTCTTTTCGGAACTGGGAAACTCAATCGACATGTAGCTTTTGTACCTCTCTATAATCTCTCTCTCTACAGACAGAAACACTATGTTTTGCCCTTGAAAGGGGATGAAAGTCCCTGTAGTTACAGATGTTTTCCTGTGAGTGGGATTAAATCCTATGCTGTCGGTGCTATTACCTCCTTGGTGTAAGAGAGATTGTTGGGATGGAGTGCATTAGCAAAATCCCTAACTATTGATTGGACTTCTAGGGACTGTTTCTGGGAGTAGTCTGTGTTGTGAAACTTACCAGGTTTTAGGATTGTATTGGGTACTGACTCTAACATTGTATTGCAACAGAGTTTAGAGTCCAGGTATTTCTGCACTGCTGAAACACTCTCCTCTGGTGGTGCAATAGAAGCAGTAGATGTGTGCAGCATTCTCTCATCTGCTTTCTAAGTGCTTTCTTTTTTTGAGTAGGGCGTAAATAATTTTGCTTTTGTAAAACGTTGGTTCCTTCATCTGGAGTAGTTTTGTATGTTTTATAAGTATATTCTCCATTAGTAAAAAACAAAACAAAAACCCCAAAACAAACAAACAAAAAGTCTGTCAGAAAACCAAGCCACCTGTCACCCTTGTATAAGCTAATCTGAGGTGGTTTTTTAGAACATGCTAAATAAATACATTAGATGCTGATCAGGAGGCTGATCAAAGGCTGCTCTGACAACGTAATGTTTCAGTGCCTCTAAACTATTTGTAACCTTTCCTTTAGCTTAACATACACATTCATAGTTTAATATTTTTCGTGAATGCTTAGCTGGCAGTGAACAGGGCAGAGCTTGTAGCAGGCACTAGGAACAGCTAGGAGAGGATAATGTTTTAACTGCTGTTGGCAGCATTGTAGTTGCAAGCCTGTTCTTGCCTAACAATATAAAAAATTACCTTTAGAATCAACAGGGCCTGTAAAACCTGTGAGCTCTGCAGTTTTGCACTTAAATAGTATGGAATACCAAAAGCTGTACCATGCTGCTTCAGCGCAGAAATTGTGCTGTAGAAGACTGTTGCTACTTGATTGCCCATCTGGCCTGTGAAAGGTGTTCTACATTAAAGTATGTCTGAAAGCATCTCATGGCTCTTTATTTAGGCATTTGAGGCACATCATGAAGCAGTGAAATTGTATTTTACAGTAACAACATGAGGAAAATTGCTTAAGAACACTATCAGCAATTCGACCATGTATTCGTATGTGAAATGTACTAACTACAAAATAAGTGTAGCCATGTGTAGGAAAGATTTTGACCTCAGCTGTCCTTGCAGTGCTTAAAATGAAAGCTTGGGTCTGTGTGGATTTTTCACTTTGCTTGATAGTTGAAATTATGCATCGAGATTAAACAGCATAACTTGTCACATTTCAGTGTAGAAAACTTGCATTAAGAAAATAATGGTTAGTAAATTGCAGCTCAGATAACCAAGTGCCTGCTTCTTTTATCACGTGTGGAAAGTGAGAACGTTATAATTTCCGTGAAATTCTGGTTTCGTCACTAGAGGGTGCTAAAAGCCAGGAAGTATTTGGGATAGCACTTGTTTTATTTTGCTGTCTCTTAACAGGTATAGTGTATTACCTTCATGGATGTTCTCCTTACCCCAGCGGCAGGGTTTGTAATGTCCAGTGCTGTGTACATACTCAATACAATCATGTTATGTATTTGCAATAATACCCACTATTGCATACTCAGAATCTAGACCTGCAGTGTTCATCCCTTCACTGCTTGGTGGCAGGTAGGCTCTCTGTAAATAGAGGGTGCTCTACAAGGACTTGGAATTTTATTTTCTTGTGTTTTTTGGGGGAATAGGAAACTAAGACTACATTGATGGAAAAAGTAAAAGCCAGAGTGGAGCATAGCCTTGGAAAGAGTCTTTAGGAGTAAGAGTCATCTTTGGAAAGGTATCTTATGTATGTTGTCTTAAGTGGTGCAATCTGTTTAGATTATGCCTTGTTTTCCATGGCTTTGAAATAAGGTGTTACTGGCAAAACATTTTAGAGTTATTTTATATAAATTCCTTTTCCCTTCAGATACATAGAATTTCATGTTACTATGTACTGCAAGCCATAATTTAGACCTAATTTTGTAAGTAACCTTGTATTAATCATACAGATGACTTAGGATAACATCTCATGTAAAGTCTTAACTGTGTAGTTGCTGTTAATCCTAATCCATGCTTTACCTGCTGAAATGCTGCTGTCCACAGTAGGCAGCGAGGGTAAGCCAGTGGCAAAGGGAAACTGCAGAGTGAATATCTGTTCGCTCTTCACTCTGATCATCATTCTCAAACCCCTTTGTTATACAGAAAGATTAATGTGTCTCTTCTTATCATCTTGGAACATCACAGCATCTTAGCAAGATTAAGTGGGTAAACTACTGTAATATATCCCAAACTTGTGTTGTATGCTAGTTCAGTTATTTCTGAGACTTTATTTAGAGTGAACTGTATTTTTGCTAACAGTCTTCACTTATCACTTTGGTGTCCGTTTTTTAAGTTGCCATGAAAGGAGAACAGCTCCTTTCCAAATACAGGCGTATGTTTTAATAAGGGCAGCTGTGCTTTGTTTTTGAGCAGTGTGCCCTTTTGGGAAACTTCTCCCATCCCACTGGCAATTAATTGCAGCTGGTTCTATATTTTATTTGTGTGAAGCAGTGTAATGGTAGGTGTTTTTTCATGCCTTAAACTTGAGTAGATTTTGAAAGGTAAAACTTTTACCCATGATCCTGCGTCAGCTGGTATTTATGTGTGCATTAAATCAATGTTTTTAGGAAAGCTGAGGTATTTTAAAAGAAAATTTCATAGAGTCACAGAATAGTTTGGGTTGGAAGGGACCTTAAAGGTCATCTAGTTCCAACCCCCTTGCTGTGGGCATGGACACCTTCCACTAGACCAGCTTGCTCAGAGCTCCATCCAGCCTGGCCCTAAACACTTCCATGGATAGGATGCCCACCCAAAAATTCACATACCTGATCAATTTAATGGGAAAACATTGTAAATTGTAAATAATAATAAATAACTTAGTATTGATTAAGTGTTTGAAGCTAGAAAACTCTGGCTAGCATCAGCATCAAGTTTAGCATTTAAACCTTGTAAACTCCAGCAGCAAGGAAACTGCTTCTTCTTTTGGGATCCTGTAGAAGTCCTCAGCAATTAATTTTCTGCAGGTTTTTTTTTTTTTCCCCAGCTTGGGGAAAAACTGCGACCTCCTGATCTCTTTGTTTTTAGGTTATATCATGGTTTGATTCTCCTGCAGTGCTAATGAGACTTCAGTTCATTTTTTAACCAGAGTGTCTCCAGACCATACTTCAGAGTAGGAAACCTACTTAGTCATCCAAATTTAAAGAATTACTTTTTTTTCCTATTGGTTCTTTCATCAAAGAACACTCCCTGCAATATTTGTGAAAGCTTGTAGAAATATGTGGTCATGTAAAAGGAATATTAAACATTAGTTTGGAAGTCTGTAAACATTTAAGTCACTAGATATGCTAATAGAGCTTGGAAGTGTGGGCAGTGAAATTACTTTGTGTTGCTTGTAGTGCATTGCTTCACTTAGGCTTGAGTTATATGCATTTGAGAGTACAAGGACAAGAAAATTTGTCTGCTTCTTAATATTGAAACTCTTAAATAGTCTTATGACATCCTCTTCATTTCACTGTGGGGTTCTCAATATTCTTTTTAATTGGTCCCTAGGGAAATTGTAGTTGTAAAATCCAAACAGCTGCTGAAAATAGAGAAGTTTCAAGATGCTGTATGGGTTCTTCTACCTAGTGAATATTGTATGATGTACTGTCTTTTCTCAGGAGGATAAAGAAAATCTTTTAATCTGTATACAGTTTTTAATATAATAAATATGTATATGGTAAAGCTAGAATTTAACTGAAGATTTGATGGTGCACCAGAGCGAAGTAGAGCAGATATGAATGTTGCTAGTTTGACAGTTTATTATCTCTGCTTCTGGTTTTTTTCTCCTCATATGCAAGTGCCAAACACTCTGAAAAGCCTGAGCTAGGAATTAAAGCTCCATCTGTGTGAGTGTTCAAAGCTAAATAATGTGTATCTCTACCAACTAGAGGAGAAAAGTGGCCTAGAAAAATAACATATCTATTTCTGATTCGCAGGAACAAGAACAAAAGGCTGAAGAAGAAAGAATTCGGATGGAGAACATCCTGAGTGGTAACCCACTGCTGAACCTTACTGGGCCAGCACAGCCTCAGGCAAACTTCAAAGTGAAGAGGAGGTACTGTGCAGTCTGTTCAGTGACACCCGTCCGTCCCCTTGCTGACTCTCACTATTCACAGAAAGTCAGAAAATGTTACCACTGTAGCTGGTTTTTATTTCCTTCCTCAGATCTTGTCACAAGTGTGTGGGAGATAGCTTGGGATAGAAAAATAGATCATCTTTTCTGAAAGACTAAAATCTAATCCTAATGATTAGTTGTTCTGAGAGTCAAACTCCATTTATGTGTTTTTTATATATTGCACCTAATTTTCATACAAGCTTACTGAAATTAAAAACTTTTGTTTTCAGGTGGGATGATGATGTTGTCTTCAAGAACTGTGCCAAGGGGATAGATGAAACAAAAAAGGACAAAAGATTCGTCAATGATACTCTGCGATCAGAATTTCACAAAAAGTTCATGGAAAAATATATCAAGTAGTACAGTTTTATGTGCGGTAGTGTGGAAGGACTTAGTAGGTCATGACCATTCCCTCCTGTTCCCTCAGAATTTAAGGCTGAATGTTTGGTCATGGATTCCCAAATGCTTTTCCAAGATCAGCAACAGCTTCATAATCAATAAGTGCTATGTATCTGGAGTTTTTATTCCTGCATATTATTTTCCTTTACAGGTTTAATTAAACCAGTTTGTGTCTCATTAATGTTTTTTTTCTTCATGTGTGTACTTTCACTGTCTGCCTTGTAAATGGTAGAAGAGAGAAGCTGATTTGCAATAAATACTGCTGGTTGTTTAAAATGCTTTCCAAAATGCCCAGTATTTGTAGTGATGGTGGTTTGTAACTTACACAACTTAGATAAATGTCAGTATAAATCGAAGGTGAGCAAGAGCTGAGTATGGTAAGCAGTGTGAACTGAAAAGAGCTATACTTTCTGTATCAAACTGCACTTCTTCTTAAAGCTAGTTACAAACCTGGTTAATCTTTGGTTTTAGATCTTTTTACTGTCAACCAAGATATGGTTTTGGGGTGCCTCCACGTTCTAAGCAGTTTACCTACCTTCTAGGCTCTCTTGGCTCAGCACATCTGGAAAAGTGCCATGTAATGCCTGGGGGAGCCTTGAGTGGGAAATGCTCCATGGAACTGTGCGGTAATTTTTCCTCCTTAATAAACCACTGCAGTGCTCAATCCCTCAGTCACAACCCAGTGGCCACAAGGTTTAGTCTCTGTGTGTGTCCTTTAGTGGTAATAATAGCATTGTCAGAAACTTGTGTTTTCATCAAACAAGTGATACCAAGATACCATAGTATACTTTATTTACTCCTCTAATGTCCATGTTAACACTTAGGCCAGTATAAAATGTGAGTGACTGAAAAAAAAATCTAAAATGTGAAGGGTTTATTTTTTTCTATTCTGTCATCTCAGTTGCATTTGAAATCTTGGCCAAGTGATACACTGGATAGGAACATAACATTTTTAAAATGGAGTAGTTACCTCCCTGCCTAGGAGGTGACAGTGGCAGAACTCAGATGTATTAATGTAAAATTCTTGCCCTTTTCCTTGCCTATGTTATGCTCAGTTGAGTTCATTCTCACAGATTCTGTTTCTTAGTATTATTTTCAAGTTCTTAATTTGAAAACTTACCTGATTTTCTTTTTAAGAGAGTAAATGTAGAGCACAATGTTTCAGATTTTTGTTGGGCATGACTGGTATCCTGTAAAAGGCTTTCTTAGCTTTAGCTGTATTTGCCACCCTTTTGCTAAGCTATGTGTAGTGTACTCATGCCAGCAGCTAATACCCACATTTGCTTGGAAAACAGATTTTCAGCATGCTTAGGGTCACATAAGCTACTGGAGGAATATGTGTTTGTGTTATTTCTGTTGCCTGCCTCATGATAGAAATTATTCTTGGGAAGCAGAAAAATGGGTGTAGTTTGTAATTCTCCTAAAATAAAGCTACTAAAATCTTGGTATATAGGCAACATGTTTAGAAGGCAGGGAAAAAAGAAGTTAAGGCCTGTACTTGTCAGGGCCTGGCAGTGGAGAAGCCAGCTGCTGCTTTAGGTCTGGCCTAGCAGCATAGTTGTCATGGCAACAACAACAAAAAAATACGTTGGTCTGGCAGGATTCTGAGATCTAATGGCTGTGTCAAAGTGAGTGAGCACAGAGTTTTATTGGATGGGGGAGACATAGTTGGAACGCCAGTTCAATGCCCTCATGGAAAATCACAAGTGCAGAGTGGCCATCATTTGTGTTCCTGAAGTAATGTAGCTTTTCTTGGAAAAAATAACACTTCAGAGAAGTCAGATGGCTGGGGTTGAATGAGGTCTTCCACAGGCATGTAGGCAGCTGCTCTGCACACCTGCAGGAGCATCCCTTTCTTAAAATTAAACATAATACATAGCTATGCTGGGTCATTTTTCCCAGTAGCTCCCTTCCTCAGGTTCTGGAGAAAGAGCTGTAGGTACTGTATAACTCCAGGCTGCAGCTTCATTTGAGGTTCTTTGTTGGCATTGTTTGTCAACTCCAGCACAGAATTTGCAGATCCTGTCTCTGATGTCGCCCCTCCAAGCTTTTGTATTTTAGTCTCCTGGAGTGTAAGCTAACCCACAGTCTGAGGACTCAGCAATACACCAACACAATATGATAATTAAGGAATCTCAAGTCTTACATTTTGGTGGGTTTTGTATCATTTTTATCATAAATTACTGAATTTTGTTACTAGTACTGGAAAATCTTAAGTGCTCTGTGACTTTTTTTGTCAGGGAAGTGCTTTCAGTATAGATTATTGTTTAATTTTCTACTGTGCTTCTTGCACGCATCTAGGAAAAATAAGCAGGTAATTTATTTTCGTAAAACTGCAGTGTGACTGTGAGTTCTTAAAAAAAAATTAGACTGACATTGCTATACCTCTGCTCTCAGCAGTTTTTTTTCCAGGAGCCCCTGTTCAGTATGACAAATAGCTTTCAACAAGGACAGTGGACCTGGCAAAGGCAACTTGCTCCAGGAGGTGAAATGGAAGAAAGTTAATGTTCAGCATTTCAAGGAAGGCATTGTTTTGCAGTTCCTAGCAATCAGAATTGTTTGATCCTGTGTTTTTGTAAGCAATACCTTAACTTACTGTAGCTGATGGGTATAGACAAAGCCTATCTGCTTTATAAACCGTTTCCCCATTGTTTATGGCTACCTTTGGAGTAGCATTGCAACTGAAAACTAGGATCTGTTTTCTATAGGGGCTAACAGTTAAACTTCTGAGGTTTTTTTACAAAGCCTCATCTTTCAAAATTTTTCTTGCAGTACATTTTATAATTCTGAAGGGATTAATAGTATGAGGAATAAAGCCTAATGATAGTCCTGCAGCTGGAAATAATTGTGCTGCGTGTATACAGGTTTCCAAAATGTTTAGCATCTATTTGTCTTTCTCAAGTAGATGGCTGAATATTACAGGCTTCCTATTGCAACCAGCAAAATTGCCATGTGCATTTTTCAGGATTTCACATTGTTATAGGTACCAGGTAAGCATCCTATGAATGACTGGAAAGAGTTCTTTTTCAAAAAAACCCAACCAAACAAACCTTTCTGGTGACTTCCGGTTTCTCTGTTCACTTCTGTTTTGTTTGAAGTAAAATCCTGGGGCAGGGGTGATCTGGTACTTGCACTGTTTCCCTTGGAGTGTCTCATGGGCAGCCCAGCTGGTGCCCACTGTGGTGACAGCCTGGTGTCTCCTTTCAGCCAGGCAGGTATCAATTCCCACTGAGGTGCTGAAATTTCTCTCTACAACTAAAAATACCTAAAAGTCTTTCATGCTGGAGGAGAGATCTGAACACAAGGTCAAACCATCAAATGCATGGGGGATGTTGCCCTCAAGTGCTTCACTTCAAAGAAATCTAGGGTTCAAGCCTTGAAGGGATGTGCTGATGCTCAGAAAGTGCTTCAGACTCAAGTGTTTATTCATATCTGCTAGTTGGAGTCTGAAGCCTTTTTGTGTTTTAAGGAAACTCAGAATCACATGTAGGCACTTCTCTGATTTTCTTTCTCATGGCATAGTGCTCTGTGATAGAGATTCAGGAGGAGGGAAAGGACATACCCACAGAAATGTTCCTATCCATGAAGGTCCTCATGCCATCTCCTGTCAGCTTCTAGAAAGAAGTTTAATTAGTTGTTATTCAAAACCAAAACTTCCTGTCTAATTTTGTCATGCCTGTTTGGGAAAAAAATTTTGGGAAACTTTTTCCAAGGAAACAAAGTTTTGTGTTTTGTTGTGAGTTCAACTATATCTTCCATACCAAGGCAGATTGACACGTCCTATCTAGTGATAGAAGCAAGTACGGCCTCACTACCACACTTCATGTCCCCCAAGATACAGTGCAAGCAGAGCATAAATTGGCACATTTGGAAAATTCATGTTTCCTAAGAAAGGCTTCTCTGAACTCTCTTTTTGAATTGTGGATAAGCAGAAAGAAGAGCAATGTTTCCATACATGCCCCAGTCACCCATATGAAGTAAATTGAAAAAAAATAACAACGAAAACAACCAAAACCACATTGAATTCTTAAGTTGTTCAATCACAGATAGATTTTACCATTGTGCTGCTTTCCTCCTTGGACTGAGGTCACATAGTTTGGCTTTTCTGTATTTCAGACTTGACTTTGTTTTCTTGGCACAGGTGAACGTATAATGGGATGTAACTCAAAAATGACCATGATATTGTGTCTGGTGGGGAAGTAAGATTGAAAATTAAATAGCGACTATGTGTCATTTTTAAATTGCTTTAGTTCAGGGAGTGGGAATATACAAAGTGGTTGTGTAGTTTTTCTTTCCCCTATGTAGCATCTGACCAATAGTTAGGATCAGAACCTTAATGCCACTGATTTTACCAAAACTTGTCAAGTGGGAAACTTTCACTGAAAACCAAAACCAGACAAAGAAAAAAAACAAGCACAAAATTGCTTGGAATTCTAATGTGCATAGTGCAGCTCAAATGAGAATAAAGAGTCATGTAGATCTAAACAAGTTATGTCTCTTAATCCAAATCCCAGATTGCCGCCAAACCTAAGAAATACATTATAAAGTAGAGAAAAGAGGCACTGTACAGGAGATGGAAGAATGGAACAGAGAAATCTGATTGCTCTCTGTTGAAATCAGTATCATCTGCATAGGAAAAGATTATCTCTAAATTGTATACTAGAATATCATTTTAAAGACCACAATGGGCATCTGCTATGATAAGTTTTATGGAAACAGAGGCTATAAAGCAGGCTGTATTCTGAAGAGCTTAAATGCTCAGAAGTCAGGGTGAAGGGCATATTGAAAACAAGGTATTCAGTCCCACAAAAAGTTGTATTTGGATGCTGAGCGTTGAGCTCCTCTCCCCTTGGTGTCTGTGTTACTTAAAAATCTGCCACTCCAACCTGCTCTTGTCTCAGAAATACTCCTGTTAAGAAATTGGGCTATTTCTGTTTTTTCTAAGTTATTCTAGTGGATGGGATTTCAAGCAGTTGGGCTTCCTCCAGTGAAAAGGGGTTATTTTCCTGCACTGGGAGAACAAGCTGTGAAGTTGAGTTGGATGAGGGTGAAAGATACACCTGCCAGTTAGTCTACTTGCTTTCAAACAGGGTCCTTTGTGGTCGGTTTCTTTCTTTTGGGGTTGCCCAGTTGAAGTTGGTGGCACATGGGTGGTTGGGACTGGTAGTGAAAGCAGGCAGCAACAGATGTTGTCAACACCAAACACAGAGTGGAAGAAGTTTGGGTCCTGTTGGGTTTCTTTCTTCTGGTGATGAGGACTGTCACTTGTACCTCTGAAAGGACTGTGTTAAACCAACTTCCCCAATTACTCCTCCTAGCAACAGATGGATTCATCATATTTCTCACTTCAATACTTATTCTGGGTAGTGCAGCATTATGATTTATGTTAGAAGATAAGACTTCGCTGGAACTTCTTTGCGGTTCTAAACTTTAAGGGCTGAATTCATTTCACTTGGAGCACAGATAAGCTGATGGTAACAACAATAAATCATGTTTTCTGAGAGGTATAGAAATTATTCATAGATGTTGAAATCTCTAGCTGTTTTATCCCACCTCATCTTTTAATTTATGCTTGCTTTTCAAACACCAGCTTTTAAAAATGTATATTCTCTCTTTCAATGTATCCTTTTTTCAAGCGAGAGAAGGAATAGTTTTAGAAAACTCTGGAGCCAAATAATTTTTAAAAAATTTAAAAGCAAATAAAATTCCTTCTTTATGTAACACCCCTTTCTACCATTTCTTCCAATAAAGAATAAAAACAAGATGGTGTTATGTGGGGTGTTAGAGCAGGGGATTGTAATCAGGGCTCTGGAGTCTCTTTGCAGCTAAGATAGTGACCAGGATTTTATTCCTCTTGATGGACCTGTGTTGCAGAACATGTTATATTCATGGAGTTGGGCATGAAGCAAGGGGGTGAAGCAATGATTTTAGCCCTGCTCTGAGATGGGAGGGAAGCAGGGTTCAGGTTTTGGCTCTGCTTCAGTTTGTGTGAAATTACAGGAGTGGCCCAGGCATGTAAACTCTTCCAGTCCCAACCCTGGATCTGAGCAGAGAACAAGTTGCTGGCATCCCATCTGTCCACCTCTCTTCCTGATGGAAGTGGGTGTACCTTTACCCTTGCAGTGCTGAACCGCTTGAAGCAAGACAAGGACCCACCTTAGAGCATAAGGTGGTTACATGAGAGATGCAGAAGATCTGAGTTAGTGTTGCTCAAGGCAGGGGATAGAGGGAGAAGTGCTCAGCATTGGTCCGTTGGGTAAGTTCACACTTTCCAGGTCAGACTCCTGCAGGAGGATGGAGCTTGGGACATGCCTTTGCCTGTTAGCTTGGGACATGCTGAGATGCCTGTTAGCTCAGCTGTAGCTGCAGAGCATGAGAGCATGTCTGGATCCAGAGTGAGAATGCCTTTGGCATGAAGATTTTATTAAAATTGCACATTCTCAAAGTCAGTATTTTTCGTCAATTAGCAGTGACCTGTATCAGAAACATTTTTAATTTTACTCTTCCTTTTAATAGAAAGCTACTAGCAATTGCTGATTGCAAATGGGAGCATTTATGGATAAACTTTTTCCTTTCTTTTCTGCTGTAACCTTGCTGATTCCTCTTCAGCATTTGTTGGTTTGGAGTGGGTTTGTTATTTAATTTCATCCTCTTTTTTCCCCCAGTAATTACTCCTTGCCAAGAGTATCAAATCTGAGAACTGGAGTGAGTGTGTTGCAAGAAAATGGAGAGATGACACAAAGTGCCTTGGGAATGTGAGGAGGGTTTTCACAGAAGACCTGGAGGGTGTTTGGACCGCGCTCAAATGGAGGAAAACACAGTGCAGAACTAGCAGATGCAGAAAGTTAAAGAAAAAAAGATAATAAAATGGTGAAATTAAGTGAAGGGAATAGATCTTGAGATCTATATGGAATAGATTGGAAGGAGTGTGATGGATACACAGGAAAGATGAGCAGAGTAACTTGGACAGAAAGGAGCTACTCCTGCAATGTGCTTTACACAAAGAGGTGATAACTCACTAAGTGGGACCAGATGAACTCATTTGTCTGCTCTTCACGGCTCAGCAGCACTTGTTTCAGCTGCCCCAAAGAATGAGTTTTAGACTCTCAGCAGAGATTGTTGCTTTTTTGACAACCAGTTCAGGGACCTGTCAACAGGTTTTCCAAAGCACTCAGTGTCTGCAGGAAAATGCTGAGCATCGTCTGAGATTGAGGTCAGTTAAGAGGCATCTGAAAGGGAGGAATGCTGGAAGATTTTAAAGTCTTAATTTCTGTCCTAGAATGGTCAAAAAACTGCTCTGAGGTGTTAATCCTGTGACTGGCATGGCTCTGGTTTTATAGTAGTGTAATACCGCTGGCTGTGGTGGAGTTAGTCTTAGTTCTTGCTGTTGTAAATGGGAGAGCAAGACCAAGATGTTTCTAAATACTTGGGATTCTTTTTTTCAGTGAAATACAATTTCTAGAGTGAAAATAACAATAAACCAAAGAGTTTTTTTAAGATCCTGGACATTCTAAGAATTAGCTATGTATTTTCCTGCCAAGTGCACGGTGTCTGGTGGGATGAGCCGCCCCTGCCAGCTGCGGGGACAATGAATAACTGAGTGTCTGAGAATACCAGCTTCAAATCCAAGGTGACAAAGCTGGGCATAGGAGGGATAGTTTGATGCCGAATGGCATCATTATGGACTAACCCAACAGCTGCTCTTCCTAAGAAAAGAGAATTGTTAGGAAGTTGAAAACTCCCCACAAGTTTTCTTTGCCAATACAGCAGAAACAGAGGAAGTATGGGGACAGTGGAGTGGGAGCATGAAGGACGCAGTGGGACAAGCACTGGGTCTTCAGCAAAACCAACTTCTGAAAGCGGGGAGTAGTGAGTCCAGGGCTTGGTCCTTTTGGGTTTTTTTCATCAAGCATTCAGTAGGCTAGAATATATTTTTTCCAATTTCTGGCATTTTTTTTCCTTTGCTATTTTTTCATTTCACTTCATTTCTCGATTTCTCCTTTCATTTATTTAATGAAATAAAACCTTGAGATTTCAATAAAATCATTTCATGAAATGAAATGAATGAAGAATTCATGAAATGAAGGAATTAAGTGAAAACAATGAAATGAAATTGAAAGAAAGGAAGTGCATCAAAATGAAGCAAAAATCATGAACTAATTTTCATTGAAATTTGGAGATTTTGTTTACATTCATGAACTGAAGGATTTTTGTCACAGCAGGGTATCCAGATTGCTCACTCTACACTTTTTGAATCCAGCCACGGTGATGTGGATCTCAGCAGCAGCAATATGTTGCCATTAGGATTTGGGTTAGGGTTCAGATTGCTGCTGAGCCTACAGCTCCAGAGACACTGGAGTGGCAGTGCAAGGGCATCAGGGCAGGGTGCTACATTGCCAACTCAACACTTCTTAATCTGTACCACCTATGGCAATGAGGACATCTGCCAGAGTGCCAAGCTGCCATTAGGGTTAGGGTTAGGTTTAGGTTTCGACTTAGGCCTAGGTTTAGGCTTAGGCTTCATGCAATCTCAATTAAATTAACTTCATTTCTGAATTTTCTTTCTTTTTTTTTCCAGCTGCATTTTCTTTCATTTTATGTCTTCCCTAGTCTGCTTGTTTCACTTTGTTCCCTGACTTCAAAATTTTATTTCCTTTCATAAAAGGGAATCTTGCAATTTCAATGAGGATCGCTTCAGCAAGGCTTCATCTGTTTTCCTACACTTCATGTCCTCCCATGATTGCTTTCATTTTGGTGCAGAATTTTTTTTTTTTTTTTTAGGATTTCATTTTATCAATTTCTTCTACCGACACTTCATTTTATACTGATCACTGATTTCAGAACTTCTGTACATTTGATTTTGGCAAGATTCAGTTCTTTACACTGCACTTCATTTCATCTCAATCCATTTGGTTGTAGTCACTACACCTCAAGATTTCTTCTGGTTTTCAATTGTATATTATTTTATCGTATCTGCTCTCTAGAGGGTTTATGACATTTTGTTCTCTGATTTCAAGATTTTATTTCCTGTCATGAAAGGAAAATCTTCATTTCATGAAAGACAGCAAAGTTTTGTGATTTCAATCAGGATCTATTCCAGACAGTTTAGGCCATTTCCCTCCAGTTAATTTCATTCCATTTTAATTGTTTTCACTTCCATTCAGATTTTTATATTTCATTTTGTTTAATCAATTTGATTTCCTCTATCTCTATTTGAATTCCTTCCCAGATTAGGGATTTCAGTAAGAAACATTTTAGCAAGGTTTTGTCCAGTTCACTCCAGAAAAGAAGCAACCACTGCACAAATATCTCTCTTCACAAGTTTCTTCTTGGCAAAATCCATGTTCTGGGCACCTCAGACCAAAGTTACTCTTACAGCTGCACCAAGGGATAGGATTCTGTCTAAGGATAGGTTGAGAAACACACAAAGTCTGAGATCCAGGGACACTGGCGCTAAAAAAAATATGCGAAGGGGAGTGCTGGACTAGCCTGAAGTTGGTCACACGATGCCTTTCTGCTCGACAATGCTGCAGCCCCAGTCTGCTTTGGCTGCTCCACTTAGGGTTAGGGTTGCGCCTAGGGTTAGGGTTGAGAAGACCACAAAGCCCTGAGCCACAGGGGCACTGGCACTACAAAGGGCATGCAAAGGGGAGCACGGGACTGGCCTGATACTGGTCACACGACCCCTTTGCTCTCGGCAATGCTGCAGCCCCCATCTGCTTTGGCTGCTCCACTAGGCTTAGAGTTCTGCCTAGGGTTAGTGTTCCACCTAGGGTTAGGATTGAGAAAACCAAAGCCCCAAGCCCCAGGGACACTGGCGATACAAAGGGCATACGAAGGGGTGTGCAGGAATGGCCTGATGTTGGTCGCGCAAGGCCTTTCTTCTAGGTAGTGCTGCGGCCCCAGTTTGCCTTGGCTGCTCCTCCTAGGCTTAGGGTTCCGCCTAGGGTTAGTGTTGAGAAAACCACAAAGCCCCGAGCCCCAGGGACACTGGCGCTAGAAAGGGCATGCAAAGGGAAGAGCAGGCCTGGCCTGATGTTGTTCACATGACACCTTTCCTCTCGGCAATGCTGTACCCCTAGTCTGCTTTGGCTGCTCCACCTAGGGTTAGGGTTCCGTCTAGTCGAAATGTAATGATGCAAGGGAACAAGGGGTTAAGGAATGAGTCCTCGCTAGACAATATATATTGCTTGTTTGATCTTTATTGTGATTGCCTAAGCATAGAATGTGTAAACTAAGCAAAATAGCAGATGCCAGACCATTGATAAGAGGAAGCAATCGTGACTTAGTTCCCATCCTTGAAGACCCGAAACCGGATAAGACCAGATGTGCGGTTTAGACTAAAATCAAGGCACTAATGAACATGCGCAAAGAAATGAGGTGAAAAGTTCAACCCTGAGGAAGACTCTTTTACTTCATCTTGGGACTCCTGCCCATGACCACCAGGAATCACTGTGCAGGCGCAAACATATGGAAATGACTCTTGAACTCATTATAATACGAAGCAGGGATAGGTCATGAATATGTATAGGCATATTGTGAAACCTAATGCATATGTAGCATTTTAGAGGATAAATGTAAAGACAAGTGTTGCTGACGGTATGCATGCCTTTGGAGGAATGATACCCCATGAGCCCAGCACCGAATAAACATACCTACTTTACAACTTTAACAAGTTGTGGAGTTTTCTGCGTATCAGCAACTACAAATGGCATCCTAACAGGATCACTTTATGTCATCTACTTACATTTACTGATAATCACTTCATTTCATAATTTCATTTCTTTTCTTTGAATTTCATCTTAATTCCACTCGAATCTGTTTATTGCACTTTGATCCCTGACTTTGCAATTTCGTTTCATTCATTTTATGAAATTCTTCATTTCATGAAAGATAATGAAATCTTGTGATTTCAAAGTGGATCAATTCTGCAAGTTTTGGCTCCTTTTGATGTCCTTCCTTTCATCCCATTTAATTGCAGTTTTTCACTTCATTTCAGAATTTTCGTGTTTTGCTCTGTTACTTCACTAGGTTTCTTTGTTTTGTCCTTTCATTTCCTTTCTTGAAATTAAAATTCATTCTTTGTTTCCTGAAAGGAAATGAAATTCCAAGGTTTCAATGGAAATTATTTCATTAATTTTTCGTTCATTTCCCTGCACATAATTTCTTTCCATTCCATTTAATAATTTTCACTTAATTTATAATTTTGGTTTTTTTGTTCTAACTTTTAAACAAACTTTGTGCTGCTGCTCAGGTGCCCTTCCCTGTTCATGGCCCTAATCTGAAAGGTGTAGAGGCAGAAATGTTGTGACCCTGCCAATATCTTCTTGGCATGCATTTTCCAACACCAGTTTCCCTAAAACTCTAGGCTCTTTTACTCTCTCAGCCCTAACAGGAAGCCTAATGCCATCTTGTTGGTGTGCCTGAGGTCCCCATCACTATGGGTGGTCCAGATTAGAAAGATGTAGGAGTATAAATGTTGGGGTCCTGCCAGGATCACCTTGGCAGGGCTTTTTCTGCCCCAGTTTTCCTGGAGCTTTAGGCTCCTTTACTCTCAACCCTAATCCTAAACCTTAGATTAACCCTAACCCTAATGGCAGCTCAGCACTGTGGCAGATGTCCTCATTGCCATAGGTGGTACAGATTAAGAAGTGTTGAGTTGGCAATGTAGCACCCTGCCCTGATGCCCTTGCACTGCCACTCCAGTGTCTCTGGAGCTGTAGGCTCAGCAGCAATCTGAACCCTAACCCAAACCCTAATGGCAGCTTGTCGTTGCTACTGAGATCCCCATCACCATGGGTGGATCAGATTCAAAAACTGTAAAGCGAGAGACATGGGTACCCTGCTATGACGACAATCCTTCATTTCATGAAAAGCAACGAAATCTCAAGATGTCAATGAATATCATTTCATGAAGTTTCGGCTCATTTTGAGGCACTTCATTTCTTCCCATTCCCTTTCATTGTTTTCTCTTTATTGCAGAATTTTCAATTTTTGCAATTTCATTCCACTTCATTCCTTGTTTTCTCTTTTTGTTTCCTTTCATGAAATAAAAATTCTTCATTTGATGAAAGGAAATGAAATCTTGAGATTTCAATTACTATAATTTCATTAAGTTTTGGTTAATTTCACTGTACTTTATTTCATTCCATTCCATTTAATCTTTTTCACTTCATTTCAGAATTTTTGGTTTTTGCAATTTCATTTCATTTCATGTCATTATATTTAATTTCCTTTCCTGTCTTTTCATTTCATTTTATTCCTTGATTCCTTATTTCATTTCTTTTCATGCCAGAATCAACTTTATTGAAATTAATGGAGTCCACTAGGCCATACCTCTGTGGGGTGTCTCTCGAGGTTTTGGAGGATGCAACCTTCTTTGACCCTGTATTCTTGGCTGCATGTTTCCCTCTTCCTTTCCCCATTGTCCTAGTTTCTAGGAAGGTACAGCCTTCCCGAACCACCTACTACATACTCCTCTTTGAATATGTACCCCTGACCAGCCCCTCCCACCACGGTTTGTATGGCCATTAAAACTAGCTTTAAGCTCACACATTTTACCCTAAAGTTCAGAAGTTCAGGCTGTGCTTGGTTCTGCAACAAACTTGCACCACTTTATGTTCATGAAAACCCCCACATCCATTTTTCCAGAACCCAACCGGTTCTTTCAGACCGAGTTGTTTGTGAAGTCACTAACATCCCTTTCTCCTATCAATTCCTCCTCTTCTTAGCTCTCCTTTTATCTTTACACACTTTAATTACCATAAATTGACTGTTCCTCCTGACATAGTAGCAAATGAAAACTGTTACTGCACAAGTAAAAGGAATAACATTTGAAGCAGCCCCTGCCAACCTTTCCACATCTGGCCTCTGCACAGGGTGTGGCAAATAAATCCTGAGAAACAAGGTAGAAACAATGACAGTTCATATTATTCCACCAGTTACTCGAGGTCCTTGTAGATGATCAGGAGCTACTGCTCTGTTCCACTTGTGCAGGAATTTAGCCAAGGTCTCCCATCTTCGTCCTCCAGCTGAGAAGTCCAAACCTCTGGGGCTTTAGAGACCTTGACCTGAGTATGATGGGTCTGCCTGTGCTCAGCTGTTTTGACTGCTGTTTTTGTGGTCAGGAACACTTGGTATGGGCTGCACCACTTTGCCATCAGTGTTGCTTCTTTCTACTCCTTAAGTAGGATCCAGTCTTCTGGTTGGATGTTATGAGCAGCAAAGTTCAAAGGCAGGGTCTGCGCTAACTGAGATTCCTGTAGAAAAGATTTTATGAGAGACAGTATTCTGACAACATACTGTTTTCACTTATCTCCACCTCCCTGCTAGGTTGAGAATTAACAGGGTAAGGAATCCAAAACATTAATTCAAAGGGGGGAAATTGAATAGCTTCTTGGGGTCCGCAGATCTATTTATTACTTGAATACAATCATAAGTTTCCTTCAGGTCTCCTCCCATGGGAACAGTTAAACAGGATGCTGGGTTTAACTCTTCCCTACGTCCTAATTCTAAATCTTCCTGTTCCATTAAACAATTTTCTTATTGTAATAACCAAGCACTGGTCATCCATTTAGAGACTCTTTGGGTTAACAAAGCCTTAACTTGATGCAAGACTCCAACAATAAGCAATCCTCCTGCTGTCAGTTTTTGGACCTCAGTTACCACTAAAATCACAGCTGCACAGTTTTGCAAACAATGGGACCACACCCTCATCCCTGGATCTAACATTTTAGACAAACAGGCTACTGGTCTTCAAGTACCCCCATGTTCTTGCACTAGAATTCCTTTGGCATGGCCCTGTTTAAAATCCATAGAGAATTCACATTCTTTTTCCCTATCTGGAAGGGCTAGGGCTGGAACCTCAGTATGCTTTTTAACCCTTTAAAATTCTGCTTTCCTTCTGGTGTCCATATCACAACATTGGGGCTGTCTTGCATTAAAAGGTCATCCATGAGTCTGGCTAAAATAGAAAAATCCTCAATCCAGCTCCTGCAATATCCTATTAGTCCTAAAAATTGTCACAGCTCCTTTTTAGTCCTAGGTAATGGTACTTCTAAAATTCCCTGGACTCTCTCTGGGTCAATACACTGCAAGCCTGCAGTCAAAATATGTCCCAAATATTTAACCTTTTTTTCACCATGTATGCTTTCTTTTTAGATACTCTAAGCCCCCTTTTAGCTAGAAAATTAAGCAATTTCACATTTTCTTCTTCTACTACTTCCCCTTGTTCTCCTGATATGAGCAAGTCATCCACATACTGCAATAACTTAATCTCTAGGCATGGAGAAAAATCTTTCAATGCTTTTTGCAAGGATTTCCTGAGTAAGACTGGTACCTCTGTGTATCCCTGCAGAAGGATCATCCATTTCAATTGTTGCTTTACAATTTTCCCTTCTTCCTCTTGTTCCCACTTAAAGGCAAAATACTCTTTACCATCCTTTGTAAGTGGGCATCCCCAGAAAGCATACTTTAAATCAAGTACTGAATGGCAGTGATGTGATGAGGATGAACCTGGTTCAAAGTATAAGGATCTAGGACCGTGGGATGCCTTGGTTTAGTAATCTCATTTATTATTCTTAGGTCCTGTACCATTGTATAAGTTTCATCTTGTTTCTTACCTGGCAGTGTTCACCTTGGGAATGTCCCACACTGACCAAAAAACAATGCACAGTGATACGTGCTCCTGACAATTGTCCCTCTTTCTATGGTGCTCTGCTAAGGGAAAACTTCGATGCATACAGCATCCAGCAAAAGAGTCCACGTAAATTACTTTAGTCATGGGTGCAGACTCCACAGTACTTTCCTGATGCTCCCCCACAGGCGACACATGGAGCTGGTGGGGTGAGGAGGAGATTGCCAAAGGGATTCCCAGCTGCTGGCCAGTGCCCAAGCAACCCTGAGGCTGCAGCACCCTTTCGTGCCAGCTCTGCTGGGATCAGGAGGAACTAGCCATGGATCATGATTTTTGCACCTCAGGGAATATCCCACCAACAAATGCCCAGCACAGTGCAACTCTGGATCCGCTCCAGAAGAGGGCCTCGAAATGGTGTTCCTCTCTCCAGTGAGCTGAGGGACAGTTTCTGCGTTCAGAAAAGTCTCTTCTACTTAGAACTTCAAGCACATTTTTGATATGGGAAATATCTTGCTGCTGGTGAAGGATCCAAGGAGAAAGCGATGTGTAGGGTGAAGGCGGTCAAGTGCTGAGAAATATTTGCTCTAAAGGGGTGTATGAAATTCCTCTCTAAAACTGAAATGAACCTAGTCTGTGGTAGCTGTTTTGGGTCTGAACAGTTCAGCGGGATGATGATGTAAAGAGGATTTTTGCACCCAAGGGCTATGTAATAAAAGTTTTCAAATGCAGACCCAGTTCCTATGAGCACACAATCCCATTTTCTCTCTGCAAGCTCAAAGGCCTGCACTTTGATCGAGCTTTTTACCTGGAAATGCCTGCATTTGAACAGGCCCAGTCACAGCCAGGGGTCACTGGGGGATGACAGAAAAATTTCTCTTAGCATGAATGTGTAGCTCACTCTAGAATCAAATTCTTCATACTCAAACTTTCTTCTGCCACTAGCCGTGACCAAATTTCTTGTTCTTCTTCTCCTTCTTCTTCTCAATTTTCTTGTTCCTAATGAACCAAATTTTTTATTATGCTTATTCCTATTCCTGTTTTTCTTATTTTCTTGTTCTGAATCCTATTCTTATTTTTTATTTATATCCTTGTCATAGAATCATAGGATGGTTTGGATTGCAATGGACTTTTGAAGGCCATCTAGTCCAACCCCCATGCAATGACAGAGGACATCTTCAACTAGATGAGGTTCCTCCTAGTCTGTCTTCGTCTTATTCCTCTTGCTCTCCATCTACTACTGCTGTTACTATAATTACTGTTACTATAATACTATTGGTATTAGCATCATCGTTACATGCTGGACTCACCCTTCAGATCAAAACCTCCATCCCAGAGCCTTCCCAGTTTAAGTGCCAGAAAAGAGCAGGCAGGATGAGTCAGCAGAAGGAGTGGCTCCCACACCGTTTAGGCACAGGGGCAGACACCTTGCTGCCTGCTGGCTTTGCCCAGGAATTGGCACATGGCTGCTGGAGAATGGCACAGGGGACCTGTTGGTGGTGGATGGAGACAGAGATGAGGTAAGCTGGTGGTGCAGTCCTATTCGGGGTCAGGTGAGGCTTCAGAGCTCTGCAGGCAGAAAAGCCAGCACACACAGCCATCTGGGTAACATGATAAGGCACACATGGCATCTGAAAAGAAAGACTCACCCATCTAAAAAAAGCCCTGTTGTGGATATAAGGCATTATTTAACACCTTAAGTGAAAGGGTTCTGACTTGTGCATCAAATTTACGCTTGGCGAACTTGTACGATTTCATTTTAAAAGCAGAGGTGCACAGAGCTGGCATGCAGATGATCATCATCATCAACAACAAATATCCTTATTTACAGCTTTAGAGTATGATTTGGGGCTACCACACATGGCCCCACTATGCAAGGCACTGTACAAGCACCTAGATGAGGGTAGCCCCTCCCTCTCAAGCTGTTAAATCTTAAAACTGGACAGTAAAAAAGGTGGCACATGAGAACCTGATCGCCCTGGCTTTCCCTGCCTGTTTCTGGCAGGGTTGAGATGGCGAAAGGTGTTGGAGGCAGCAGGGTGAGAGGGTGCAGCAGAGAAGCAGGGTAGGATGTGCACTGAAAGAATGAAAGCCAGACCTACGAGAGAGATGCTACAAGAAAGCCAGAGAGCGAGTATTTACGAGGGCATGTAGTGATGGGACAAGGGGTCATGGCTTTAAAGAGGAAGAGGGAAAGTTTAGATTGAACATAAGGAAGAAATTCTGTACTGTGAGGGTGGTGAGACACTGCCACAGGCTGCCTAGAGAAGTTGTGGATGCCCCATTCCTGGAAATGTTCAACGCCAGGTTGGATGGGGCTTTGAGTAACTTAGTCTCATAGAAGGTGTCACTGCTCAGGGCAGGGATGTTGGAATTATGTGGTCTTTATGGTGCCTTCAATTTCAGATGGAACTTACACCAAGCAGCAATTTCTTTTGCACACCTAATGGCACTGAGGTTTTAATAGCAAGCCTACCAGAAAGGATGGTCTTAAAAATGCTTCAAGTGAGTGGCCAAGCAAGAGGACCTCCATCTCCTCACACCTTACATCATCTTTCTCCCTCCTGGAGCTTCCTCCCAGAAGGACTTTTCCTACCTGAGATGATCAAGTCCCAAACCAGGGACTGGTGGAGGTAAATCAGCTGCCATCATGGTCTCCTGTTCTCATTCTGAGCCCAGTAGGAAGCTTCACATGCCTGGAGGGTCACTGGCTGTTCACCCTGCTTCTGTAGGGACAGAGGGTGCTCCCAGGGCACGCAGGCACCAGGGGAGCCATGAATGAGGAGTCAAAGAGTCCACCAAGCAGCTGGTGAACCCACTACAACGGTCAGGTGTGGGTATGACCGCCTGAGAGTTAGTGGCACTGCCATCCTCCAACTTCTAGCTTGCCAACAACTCCACTGCTGCCTCATCACGTGGTACCCGGGAAAAAAGTTCCCTTTTAGCACTAAACTTTGCTGCAGGTCCTCAGCCTCTCACAGGATACGGGGCCAACATGGACCTGTGTCTCATCTCTTAATTGCTGCCCTGCTTCGTGTCAAACTGGAGGGCACTGGCACAGGACTGAGTTCTGGACTGCAGTAGGGCCATGCAGGGTTGCTCTGGAAAATATGCACACTGATATTTTGTTCATCTAAAGCTGAAGTGGTCGGTATGAAAGAAAATAGCTTGTGGTCTTCATACCTCAAGTCAATGAATTCCTGGGCCTTTTATAGCTCAGGAATGCTGGGCACTTGCGTTTGGTTTTACAAGGCTTCGAAGCCTCAGTTTAAGGTCTGGATGAACATTAATCACAGTGGCACGATGACAGCTGCTTGTGTTCCACTCATTTCTCAGGTGGAACTGCACTGTGGACATTGTGCCCTGTTTTCCCCACTTGCTTTGGTTTGCAGAGACGGGGGTTACTACTTTTGGGCTGGTGGGACCACTGCATCCAGCAGTTTTAGTACTGGTATTCAGGGGGTGGGTCCATGACCAGCACGTTGGTGCAGTGCCAGCAACAGCTCTGCAATGGCTTCAGACATTTCACTGCACTTTGCTTTCCCCCAAGCTGCTGTTTGAACAACACACTTGCCCCATGGGGGAGAGAAGGAGTGTTTCTCAAACTTCCATGATCTCTATAATAAGAGCTACAGACCTGTAAGAGTAGGGACTGGGGGTTCACATGCAGTTGGCTCTCAAGCCCCATCACTGAAGGCTGATGACTGGGAGGGGCAACCCAGCCCAGACCACACCAGGTACCCCTGATCCACTGCAGCTCCCGCACCCCCATGCCCTACACTTTCTGGGTGAGCAGCTCATCCACCACTGGGTCTGCAACAACCTGACTCAGAGTGGTCAAGGAACACAGCAGGCTGCTCAGGCCAGCCCGGTTTGTTGGATTGCATTCAGACCCCAGACTGGGGATCCTGATGACAAGCAGACACCTGGTAACCTCCTTCCTGCCAGCAAGTGATATCTGAACCTTTCACATTTCACTGTAGTGTACCTTAAGTCCAGACCCAGAAGGTATTTAAAGATGTCGGGAATCACAGTTCTTCCCCAAGAATGCACCTCACTGCCGTTTGTATGTTTGCCCCTGTCAAACTTTGGGAGCAGAAAGCACTGAATGTGGTAACAAACCAGCACAGAAGAGATGTCACAGCTGCATAGTGCACTGAATCCAAGTGAATCCTGAAAAAGTCTTGTCATTTTGGGTGGGGCTAGATTTTTGAATGCTTCTAAACAGCAATCTTGCTAATATTTTTAGCTCTTCTGAGCTCTTTCCTTACATTTTGCAAATCTGTTACTTACTTTTGGAATCATGGGTTTTAATGTTTAAACGAACTATCTCTGGAAGTTTGCTTCTTTGCATGTTTATTCCTGATGTTAATATGCAAAATGTATTTAACCTACAGTGTTGCAGTGACATTCTTTTTTTTTGGCTGGAGCATCTGTGGTGAAGACACAGTCCAAAAATGGAATAAGCCCCCTCCTTGTTATACCTGAACACAACTGGCCCTGAGGCTTTTCCCTTCCTAATATTGGTCTGGCCTCTGTTAGTTTCTTTTCTCCCATGGCCTTGAAAAACAAGGTAAGTGCCAAATTTTACTGTCAAATCTTGTCTTGAAGGAAGCTGAAAAGCCACAATCTCAACAATCACTAAACTCTTGTCCTTGGCACAAAAAATACTTCCAGCTGCCACGTCTTGAAGATGGAGTGATCAGATGGGTCAGGCTGACCTGTGCTTGCACGGGGAACACATGGTGCCAGGATCTGGGTCAAGCAAACTGCTCCTCAAGCTTCTGCAAGCCCCCTGGATCTTTGCTGACACACTCCTGCTCAGTACAGTTTGTTTTTTTCAATGTGTGCAAGGATCTGGGGAGAGAAGGTTGGGGCAGGCAGAGAAGAACTCACAGCAGAGAGAGGCCCTTAGTGGCATTCATGCCTTTCATGCCTGCAGCTCTCTGGGACCTGATTCAGGAATTTTTTAACAGACACTTTCAAGAGCCTGCTGAGCAAACCTCCCTTACTCAAAGCCAGACACTTGGCTAACTTTTGCTCCCTTTCTCCTATTTATTTCCTTTGCATAAACAAACATAGGAACAATATTTCCACCAACATTCCCCTTGCCTGCACTACAGCATGAAATGGGGTCTGATCTTTATTCTTTGCTGAGGATGGTATATAATTCAAGAACATCTAGATATAAAAGGTATTTAGGTACCTTACTCGCACTGATCCAACATCTGTCACATAAAGAAACCCCAGACCCTCAAGAACAAAATACAAAAAAATCAGTGGGAGTGCTATGCTTAGCAGGAACAGAGGGCTAAAAAACACTCAGATCTTCACCAAAGTATCTCAGTATGTTTGCACTCTCATTTCCTTCCAGTGAAGATGATCTCACTAAAATCATGCTCATCTTGCTTGGGCAAGCTTCTAGTTTGATCCTCTGCCTTGGAGACCCACTGATTTCATGCCCACATACATCTACTGGTGTCACCTGCTGTGGGGCCTTTCATTAATAACCGTGAAAAATGGAGAAGATGCAACCTTAAAAGTCCCTGAGGTATCCCCTCTTAGTCTTAGCACATTGTTTGCAAAGTTTAAAGAATTTTTTACAAGTCCTTTCTTCTGGAGGACTGAATGCATTCACACTGGAAGAGTGAGAAAATAAACATGTTTATATATTTATTATATACAATAGTAAGGCACAAATTTAAACAGCAAAGAATAAGAAATCTTTGGCTGACCAACAACATCAACATTTGCTGGGGGTGACACATAGCGTCCTTCATTTCCCCCCTATGTACAAATAACCCTCCAGCTGTACAACACTGTACACAAACTTCTCTATACAACCAACAACAATAAAAAATGACAGTATTTTACAACTAGTTATCACCAACATCACCTGGAATGGCTACAGCACAGCTTCCCAAACCCACAAAACAGTTCAAAGAGCTGGGAAAGCCAGCTCAAACAGAGCTGCACCACTCTGCTGGGCAGGGCTGATATATGGCAGTAGTACTCCATGCAAATCCTGCTACTGCTTGGGCTGGATGGAGACACACTGGTCCTCCAGACCTTCCCTCCAGGAAAAGTAACATCTCTTGAGTTCAACACTATTGACAAGAACGAACCTTTTGGTTTATTTGAGCTGTCGCCTACAACAAGAGTTGCCTACACGCTGTCTCTAACAGTTTCCTATATGTGACCATGAACCTTAGGCAGCATCAAGTGAAAAGTCAGCTTTGGATAGCAGAAACTGGAGAGACTGTGGTCTCCACAAGGAGGAGTGCTGTACTGTAGCTGACTTGGGAGAAATCGAGCTGAACCACTACCAAATATAACTGAGAGCTGATCCAGCACTGTTTCTCCTGGACGCCTCACTGTCTGCCTGAACATAACTTACTGAAGAGTTTCAGCAAAAGAAATATTACAGCCGGTAACAAAATGTTTAGGGACTGCCAAGCACCTGGGTATCCTTATTTCTTGGATAAAAAGTGATGCAATTAAATATTCACCAATGTTTTACTTGTATTCCCTTGATTTGTCTTACTCCTGCCCCATTCCTACCACAGACACTTGAGGAAGGGCCATGGAGGTGGGTCAGCGGTGATGTCACGCATGGTCCTGGCTTTTAAGCAAACAATTACAATGTTTAAATAAACTTTAGAGAAAAAAATTAAATTATCTTACAAGGCATATATTAAGCTGCATAACATCTTCCAAGGGTTTTACCTTTGGTTTCACAATGCAAAGCTGATAATACTTGAAACACACAGTTTGCTTCCTGCACAACTTACCTACTACTACTTTGTTTAACAAGTGCAAAACTCAGAAAGAGGGTGACAACAACATACGTCTACTTCTAGGTACACACAAAAATAAGTGCATAGCTTTAACACAGAAATTTTGCTCTTTTTTAAGAAAAGGTATCAGTCAGGCAGTATTGAGCACAAGGCTCTGGCCCATGAAGGTTTTGAGTTCAAAAGGACTTCAGTTTGCAGTGAAAACAGAATTTAAAATGCCTGGTGTTCTCAACAGTCAAGGGCTCTGATTTGTTACCTATGGGAAGAGGTGACCTCAAGCCAGCCCTGAGTGCACAATTACTTGTAACACCCACCACTTTTCCATTCTAGGCAGTTTCACATCGCTCCTTTTCCCAAAGCCAAGCTCTCCTTGAAGTCATTATGGTGTACCACAAGGCTCAGCAACCTCAAGCCAATACAGAAATGCCTCACAGAAAATTTCCCTATCAGCATGTGCAGTGCATGAAGCCATGAGTAACACAGCGGGTGAGTTGGCTGCCTCTTACTGAATTCAGGGACAAAGATGAAAATGAGAAATGTTCCACCCTGGGTAAAACAAGGTGAAAAGAAACTGCAGCTCAGCACAGGAAACACATAATGCTCACGTCCTGCTTTGCAGTTAAACCCTTCCCAGCTTGCTCCTACACCCCTTAATGTACAGTCCCACATCAGCTTGAACAGCTGGTTTATATGCTCGAGGAAGGTAGGATTTGGCTGTAAGATTTGAAAGTAAGGAAAAATCATGTTCTTACCACAAACACACTGATTCTCCCAATACTATGAACCAGTGCCCAGAAACAGGTATCTTCTGATCTCACATGCAAATCCAGCTTAACTCCTCTAAAAACACACCCATGCAGCTCCCCTCTGAAGGAACTCAATAGTGCATGGCCCTTTAGAGAGCTGCTGCGATCCTCCCCCAACTTTCTCTCCTGAAACCTTCCTATGGTTACAACAGGGTTTGCTTCTGCAGGCTCCCCCCTCCCCCTTCCACATTCATCCACCAGGAGAATTCTAGCCAACAACTGCTCCTACCAAAAAAAGAAGTCTCAGCAAGCTCTGAGGTTGCAGGACATGAATATTTGTACTGTAAATTTGGCTCCAAGAGAAACACTTGTCCATCCAGGAAAGAGGCACCTGACCTGCCTGCCCAGGAAAACCACACCAATGCCACTTCAAACAAATACTTACAAGAACCTGCTGTGTACACCTACAGACCAATTATTCACAAAATTTAAGAACTGAAATTTTTGAGACTGAAACTTTTGAGAAATGCATTGATACTGAGGAAGATGCAATTTTTTTCCTAGATTACTCAGAAACTCTCTCTGGCCTCCAAAGAGATGGGATTTCACTTCCTGTCCTGGTTGCAGAAACAGGAAAACAGAGCGGCAGCATGTAACCAGTCTGTAACTTCACTACTTTCTCTTTACACAAGAAAACACAGTTTCCTTTTTCCTCAATGATCCCCTTCTCACACCACTTTCCATTTCCAATGACCCTTTCTCTTCAGAAAATCCCAGACGTTCATTTCACTGCTGCTCCTCAGTGCTCTTCACTTCTCGCCTGGTCAAAAGTCTAAACACATCAGACTCTAAGTTCAATTTGGGCATAAACTTTGTCTTTTTTCAGACTCTCAGGGTTAGTTCTCAAGGTTGGCATGCCGAGGACCATCTTGGGCCTGGCTGTACACACACAAAACCCCAGAGATGCTGTCCTCTGCTCAGATGAGGACTTCCATCATGTCTGTATCTGGAAACTCAGGCTTGTGGAGCAGGCTGCTTACTCTGCCTTTGCTGTCAGGCAGCTTTCCGTGGCTGGAGTTCTCTGCAATGGAAAGAAGGGAAAGTTGGTCTTCATCCCAAACTCAACAGCAAATTGTTCAAAGCAAATACCAACCCATTCCTTGAAGGTGGGGCATGTATTACCTGTACATTCTACATACTGAAAGCCACATTTGTTCAGGACACTAAGAACGTGTGATGCTGAATTCCCTACACAATGACAGCAGGTGTGTCGGTGTGCACAGACCCCAGGGACAGGCACAAAGATGGTATTTAAGAGACACAGACCGAAGAACCTCATTAGCTCAAATCATAGAACAGTCTGGGTTGGAAAGGACGACAAAGATCATCTAGTTCTGTGATAGTCAGCCCTTTTAATGATATATAGCATGTTTTTAGAGGGAAAGCTTGCTTTTGACAGGAGATGAATGTGTAAGAAACAGGTTTTTTCAAAATAATGTGCGTAACATACATGTCTCCTTTGCTAGGACTGCAAACCAGCATTTTCCATCTTTCAAAAATAATTAAAATTTTACTTCTTCACCCTCCCTAAAAAAAGAGCTTCACTTTCTCCTTACTATTCCCCCCAGCTTTCCTTTAAAAATTAGGGAGAAAATAGTGCTTTAACTAACCGTGGTTTCAGTTGAAAAAAAAGAGAAGAGTTTGAGTATGTGAGCAGGTGTGTAGTGTTTTCAGGGTTTGAAACTCTACAATTTTATATCTGGCAGCATGAATAATTGCAAACTCTGCCTGCCACAGGAGAACGGAGCTTTACAAAAGCTGCCAAATACAAAGCTCTGCAAAGCCACTCTGGGCAGCCTTAGAAAGTTCTGTCTCTACAACTTTAGTTTCCCTGAAGAAAACCTTCGCTGCACCTTACAAACTGTGGCAGCATCACATATACACACCTTCCCCCCATTAATACTGACGTGTCTCTGGGGATTGTCAGCCCCAGGTGTGCTGACATTTTGCACTGACACGGGGATCTGGCAGAGCTCACCCAGTTTCTCGCTGGCCACTCGTGTCCCCAGAGGCCGTGGGGCTGGGCTGTGTGATGGGGTGGTACCCAGGCGTCCCCGGCCAGGGAAGGAGGCGGTGGTGGGCCAGAAGAGCTCGGCAGTTTTGTCCGTCTGGGTGCTGCTGTCTTTGCTGCCTGTCTTTGCGTGGGAGGCTGCCGGCACTGGGATGGGCATGCAAGACAAGGAGGGCAGAGGAGGAGGCAGTGAGGGGCTTGATGGGTGGTCATGGTGCTCCTTTCCCAAGAGCAGCCCTGAAAACACACAGAGGTCAGTCACATCCTGGCTCAAATATATGTGCTGTCCCCCATCACACCCCAGAGCTACAAGATGCTGGGTATGTCTCCAGTTATTTAGTTTGGCTTAGCTTTTCCCCTTGATGCTGATTTTTCTGGCATCCATATGGTACTTTCCTACAAAATAGCTTTTTGAAAGCAGCTTCCCCTCCCCGCCTCCCCTTGTGCACACTCATCCCAGTGGCACTTACTCCCGCCACAGTCTTGTACACCTCCACATCCCCAGCCTATGTGGCCCCAAACAACAGGCAGTCCTACACTGATTTTCCCATTTATCTGCCACATCACATCATGCTGTCCTATCCACAGGGATGCTCACCCTCTTGATTAACTTTATTCAGGCTTTATTTCTAGCCCAAATTTGTTATTTACTCCCATAAAGTTTCAAATATTATGTGCTTCTATCTGGGAGGACTTCCCTCAACTACAGCTTTCTATAATCAGTGCAGAATGATTTAATATGATTAAAAATGTAATTAAGATACAATGCAAGGTTAAAGAATGATTTTTGACTTAAGCACACGGACACACATTCTGCCAATGGAAAGTGCTCTGGAAATGAGCTGTAATGTGTGCCAAGGCAGTTTTGCTAAGATCAAGCAGAAAGATTAGGATGAAGTGCTGGATGAGTCAAAGCTTAAACAAAAGCTGAACTCACCTATGCTTCCCTTCCAGAGCTTTTCTTCCTTTCTCTCCTCAGCTATCTGGTTGCTGGTGAGCGAGGTCTGGCGGGAATGCACACCGGTAGCAGCAGCGATGGAGGGCACAGACCGAGCCGGTCGTAGGTTGGCGCTGTCAGCTTTCCCAGGGTCCTTTCGTGATCGCTGCTGAAGGACCTTGATCATGGCATCCTTCTCAATTATTTTGGCATGGAGATTCTTTATTCTGCCAAAATATGAATGCTTTGTTTACAGGAATGGAAAAAACATTCACATGGGCAGGTCTCCACACCCGTGGGCAGCAGGGAGGTCCCCAGGCAGATGCCCTGCTGCTCTGTCCTCTCAGGTTTTGAGATACTTGGACAAGACAGCTCCCAGTAGTTCCTCCAAGGATAACCATGCACTTCAAAACAGACAGCATTTCTAGCTATTAAGCCAAAATTTTTCTGCAAGATTAATTGAACCCGTCTATGCTATGGTTTTACTAACCCAGCATGAGCAGTGGGCAGTATCCTGACCAGGCTGCACATTGCTACCTTCACAATACAAACACATAGGCAATTTTCACCCCTGTAATACATCAGGGCCAAATCTGGAAATTATGCTTTGGCAGACTGAGTTAACCCCAGGATTCAGATCTGATGTCAGCTGGAGTAATGACCTGCTGAAGTGAGTGGAAAGGTTCCTTCTGGTTTCTCTAAGAGGTGGTCTGGGCTCTTTCTTCTCCCTCACTGCTGCAGAAACTATCAGCACATGGTGTTCAGAGCTGAGCAAACCTCACTACTTCTCTCATACAGACCCTGAAGACTCTCAAATCACTAAAAAAATGGGATTATCTGAACTTGTCTCCAGGAATGATTAACACGAAATCATACTGAACAACTACAAAACTATATTTTTCAAAAATTTGTACACTGTGGCAGTCAAAAGATTAGCCTAACTGTGCTGTACAATATACAGTACAATGCAGGTGTACTTTGTGAAGCAGTGAAAGCATTAGTTTTCATCATCACATGTTTAATTAGCAATGTGAACACAAGATGCTAATCTATATTTATGAAGCCAGTGGCAAAAGTCCACTACTTCCCTGGAAGCAGGATTAGCTTGCATCTATGAGTGAAAAACAAAACCCAAACCCAGTAAAAACAATCACTGGTATTTTCCACAAGCAACAAATACACTTCTTTTATAAAAGTGTCTGCAAATTTGTGTCCTTGCATGACAGGCTACTTTTAATAGTGGAACAGGTCTCTGTTCTGTAAAAATGTTGGGTTTGTCACAGAAGGCTTAACAGGTAGGTAGGGAGGAAGTTATCTAATGACAACAACTCTTTAAACCCTGCTTGAATGCTGAAGAGCAAAACTAAGTCAAAGTGAAGCCAAGCCCATCCTTTCCAGCCATGTAGGAAGCAACAGAAGGGCATCCTGATTTGTCTGAACCCAGCCCCAACACCATAACAAGCAGGAATGGCACGGCATCCCTTACGTGTACTCCATGTCCTGGCAACGGCGGTTGGCTTGCACAATCTCCTCCTCCTCCTGCCAGCCCCGCACCTCCAGCGCCGTCTCGCCGTAGCTGCCATTGTGTGAGTGGCTCGGGGCCGAGGCATCCCTGGCAAAGAGGTTCACCACAGTGAGTCAGGCTCCTGAGACTGTGAGGGTGGCTTTTGCAAGTGAGACTTAAACTTGCAAGGAAAACCCCAAACGCATGTTCAAAGAGCAAGCCAGCGATGGTTGTCCATCAAGTGGATGGCTACCTGGCGTCGGGGCATCCTGCTGCAGGCTATCCGTGGCTTGGGCTGGGTCACTAATGCTATCACCTTAACTGAGTTAAAGGAACAGGGAGCATGCTGGCATCATGGGTGACCCACACAGGGCTAACAGCCATCCAGAAGGATAGGGTCAGACATCAGAGGGATCCACTCACGAGATCCCAAGTCAACAAGACTATATCATGAACCAGTAACAAAGCTCTACACTTTGGAAGTTGAAAAACAGCACAGGAATTTCTGCCTAGACTGGAGTGCAAAAGAAAAGTCCATCCTGAGTCATGCACCTGAAAGCATTTCAAAGGGAAAACTCATTTTAAGTTGTTTTCTAGGGATTTAGTTCCTAAGAAACTGAGGTGAGAAGTTAATTGTCCCATCCTTCTGATCGCTGGGAAGTCTCACTGCCTTTTGTGCTTTTGACCACCACGCTTTGACACAGACAAACTGGAGACAGATAGTCCAGACATATGCAATGTGAATGGGAAAGGGTTTACACTAGGGCATGTCAGCAATGGCTGAAGGGAGGAAGTTAGTTCAGACTAAGGAAGATACAACACCCAAAATCTGTCTTCCAATATTTATAAGGTTGTTTGAACATCAACAGTGTTCTGTTGTTCATCGTGTATGCCTGGGAAGGACAAGAATCAATGGAGGTAATATGCAGTAAAGAAGTTTAGCTTAGCTATCAGGAAAAACATTTTAGTTTGAAGATTAATGAAGTGATGAAAAGGGGGATTTAGGCAACAAAATTTCCCATATTACAGATTTTTAAAACTAAGTTAAACAACCTTGTTGCAGGCCATGGGATGGGTGCTGCCATATACCAAGACCCTGCTCCCTCCGCCAGAGCGCTGGGAGGAGCTGCCTTGCCTGTGCTGTGTAATTTGGCACCTTGAGACTGCCAGAGGACATTGCTTGAATCTGATGCCTAGATTTGATAAACTTTTGGACCTGGTCAGAAGGATAAATCCTGTCTTAACCAACAACTGTATTTCACTGGCATGACACCCTGGAGAAGTGCATTAACCCTGGCAGTGTGACTCAGCAGGGAAAGGCAAGTAACATCCAGCCTTAAGAAAACACCCATTTCGTATTATTTCCCCATGCTTTCCATGGTGAACAGAGCTGCCTCTCCACACAAGGTCATCTTACCTCTCCGTTGCAGCTGTGGCTGCAGCATTCATGGCAAAGTGCCGGATCGTGCTCTCCTCCAGATACTTCTGCTCCCACTTGGTCATGTCAGCTTCCAAGGCCAGGATCCTCTCCTCTTTCTCCCGCACCAGCTCCATGAGGGCTGGGGCATTATGCTCTGGAAGGCTGCTTGCCTGGTAGCTGCCCTGCCTCTGCCAGTGGAAACAGTGACAGATATTCATGCCCTGCCAAGCATGGGAGCTGCTGACCCTTTTTTCCTCAGTTTTCTGGCACATACAAACACATCCCCACATCTTTTGACAGGGGCAGGTGGAAACCCCAGGATAAATCCCTTAGTTTGCAGCAGAACTGGCGAGTTGACCGTATGTGCAACCCTAGCACACGCTTCCCCAGACCATGCTGACAGAAGCAGGGACTTGGCTGCTACCCTGGATGTGCAGAAATTTCCTGGGATACCCCAAGCCAAGGGAAAAAGTAGGAAAAAAGTTGGTAGAAAAAGACGCAATGAAGTTTTAAAAAATATTCTTCTTGCTGGGACTTCATGCCCATGGCTGTACAGGCAGTTATTACCAGAGGGTTTATATATTAAAGCTGAAAAAAAAGCACCTTGTGACCTAGTTACATATACCCTGTTTAAAGCAGCAGATGGGAAAATATCCCAGACATGCATTTAAGCTTGTCCCTTCTGACACATTAGTTCTCATGTGCCCTCAGGAGATGCTGTCCATGATGTAGCAGCTAACTTTCTAACTAGAGGGGGAGAAGATCCCCAGGCACTGTGGGGTGGCTCCCATGGGATGCTGACAAGCAGCAATGAGCGCATAACTCTTTCCATCTATGCTGCAAGAAAAGTGCTTGTCCAGGCAGGATTTATTCCACCCAGTTACAGCACTTAATTAAGTCACCTAGGCAGCATGGGTGGCTACCCTGAGCTCCTCTCACTGCTGGTAGAGAGTGGAGGCAGACGGATATCCAGTCCTTGGCCTAGCAGAGGGATGAGTGCACACCAAGGAGAGAGGAATGAAGCTCTGGGAGAACTCAGTAGAAACAAATGAATTTTTAAATAAAAAATGCAAGAGATTTGTTACACTCCAGGGTGAACAGTATTGTGCTAAGAGGAAACCATGTCTCAGGAGCACTGGCTTCTCATTCATGCTACACCTTGAAGTTCCACTGGCAAAGCTGTACCATTGAAACTAGAAATACCAGGGGAGGGCTGCAGCCTTTGCCCCTGGTGCAGTAACAACATGTTTGGAAGATGCTTTCTGGAAATGCAGTATGGAGCAGCCCTTGGGAACAATGGTTGTGACTCTGCTCCTGAAAAAATATTTTCAAATCTCTATCAGGAAGGTACTATTTTGCAAGTGTGGTCCTGATCTACACATAGTATCTTGGTACATCACAGGTGTTTGTCATCTTCTGAGTCAAAACATTTGCCAGCCCTGCACACTGAGCTTGTGATACTGAGTTTGTTTATTGGTCCCAATTCATGCATCAGTGATAAGGAGGATTTGCCATTTGGACTCAGCTACCAGCAAGCCAGGGACAGAAGAGATTCTGGCTCACTGTCTCCTTGTGTGCTGAGTCCCTTCTGCTGACTCTGGTAAAAATGAGAAAAGAAAATTTTTTTTTTCTCTGCAATGAGAAAATGTTTCAGTAGCTATAGAGAAGACAGCTCTGAAGCAAAAAGCTGGGGTATTTTGATGCCACATGATTCTCTGCAGCATTGTGTCGCAAAAACAAACAGTATAGATAACAAGAGTAAAAATACCCCAAAGTTTTCTCTCAAAGCTGACATGTGAGATAAGAGTATCTTTCCTCTTAAAACTTACTAGATGGAATGGGTGTAGGCATTTGAAAACTATGTAAACTCAAAATCCAATTGCTAATTACAGTGCCAAAAAAAATTTGAAATTAAACAATTTGTAAGTTACAGAGGAATTTTCTGCCAAAATGAACAGACACAGCCTGAACTCCCAAGGCAAAGACTTCAGTGACAGTGCACCCTGTTACTTAATATATCAATTTGTCTCTGTATCCCAGCCTTAGTTCTAGTTTTATCTTCACTTGAATTTTAACTGTATTTTTCTCAAATGTCATTAGCATGTCTTACCCCATGTAATTCCTTTGTTAAATTGGAAGAGAGATGGCTAAGGGGGAACTGAGAAGACTTCAACACCAAGCTCATGGTGGACTGGGCAAGAAAAACTTAACACACTTCTACGGCAGCAAGAAAGAGCTGAGATGAATGAGAAGGGTCTGCAGGGAGCAGCAGCAGAGTGATACCTTGGGAAGGGTGCTGGGGGACCTGCCCTGCCCTGGGGCTGCCGGAAGAAAGGGGATGTTCTCAGGTCTGGCCGCCTCATGACTCTGCAAACCACTGACACTGACCCTGACCGTAGAGCTATTTCCCAAATGCCAGCAGGATCAGGCCCTCTGCTTTCTGGCAGCACAAGCTCTGTGTAACAGCTGCTTTGGTGTCCACTAATGGCTTATAAATAAGGAAAGGTTATAGTAGCAGATGCGTATGATGACAGATACGAGTGAGCCCCTCAAGAGTTCCAAGAGCATCACGCTTTGCTTATGTTGCTAGTTTTTCCCCAAGCCGTAGTTTGATCCATTTAGCATATCTGCTCACTCTCCTCCAGAGCCAATGCCCATGTATTTGGCACTTGGTGCGGGCTACAGCCTGAAAATTCTCCCTGCAACCTCCTCATGCTTTTTTTTTTTTTAAACCTTTTCAGAGACGACTGGACTTTGGGACTTAGGGATGAAGGTGTTATTACAAAGGAATAACTGTACATAAAATACAAGCATAACAATACCCCTCTAAAGACACAGGGCTACCAAAAAACAAGGGGACACACAGAGAAATGCAAATCTATACTCCTAGACCATTCTGGACTGGGCTGATATATAAATAATTTATTGTCTGAAGATGACATCACTTGGCTCCAGATCTGTCATGGGTTGAAGTTTCTGTGAACCACATACATCAAGCTTTGCACAGAACAAATACAGGCCTAGGTCTCTCTCCTACCAGATCCCACATCATCCCACCTGGCCTTTTCAATGAAACATCAGCCAAAATTTTTGGGGTAAATCTCACAGGTACCATACCTTTCCTCTCCTCCTTCTGCGTGGAGCTGGTTTTTGTACAATCTGTCATTGCTAGAGAGAGAAACCTTGAAGGACATTTTCACCTGCCTGCCCCTGGGCAGGGGAGCCAGGACATCCCAGCAATAGGCAGGGCTCAACTGTGTCCAGAGCCCCATAGCAGAATGGCCCCATCCTCTGCTGAAGATCAGCAATAAGAATCATAGAGTGGTTTGCGTTGGAAGGGACCTTCAAAGATCATCTAAATCCAGCCCTTCTGTCATGAGCAGGGAAAACTTCACATGCTCAAAGCCCCACCCAGCATGACCTTGAACACTTCCAATGATCCACCACCGGATCCAAAGGAATAGTTTAGGAGCAAAACCAACAAAACCTGAATCCAAAAGCAAGGTGGCACCTGGCAGGGCTGCAAGTGACCATCTCTGTTAAAATCAACACCAAAGGCCCTGTGCCAGGGTCCTGCCCATATCACCCTGTCCTCACCTGCTGCATCCTCAGCGAGTCCAGCTCTCGCTCCAGGCGTGTGCGCAGCCGCCGCTCCATCTGCTCCCTCTTCTCGCAGGCTGCCTGCAGCTGTGTCAGGGCCTGCTGCAGCTTTTCCACCTTCTCCACATAGGCCTGCTTCCTGCGCAGCTGTGGGGTACAGGGGTCAGCAGTCTGGAGGGCACTGTACCCCACCCTGGGCTGCTGGGACCTCTATGCACTTGCAGGCATGCACTGGGCTCCAGCACGACTTTGGTCACGTTTGCTTCCAAGAGTTTCTCTAGGGAAAGGATGGTGCCTCTTTGATGGGCAGGGAACACGCATAGCAGGCATTGCTGGGGCAGAGCTACCCTTTTTGGAAGGAATGTTGCCCAGACCTACCACCCACTGGGGATCTGCTAACCATGAACTCCCTGGCCATGTCTAAGCAAGAGCTGTCATGTTGGTGGATACCCTTTGGGCAAACACACAGGCTGGACCCAGTTAAGAGGAATCACTGTGGGTTTTATTGACTGGTGACACTCGGCACATTGCCTGCACCCAAACAGAGGGGTTCTTTTTTCACTCCTGCATATTTGCTCAACACAGGTGAAATAAGCAGAGTCCCAGCAGCCAGAAGCGCTCCACCTACTATATTCTGCTCACAGGCTTGTCCATGCTGATCTGTACATGGGATGTCCTGGCAGCTAAAGCCAGGCCCGTTTTACATCTATAATGCAATTACTGAAGGGCTAAACATGACACAAGGATTTTGCAATGCAGGGTTTTACAGCCAGAGATTGCTCAAGCAGCATAACCCAAAAGGGATACGAATTCCTCTTCTGTCACCCTAAATCCATCTATGTCACAGGTGAAGTGAAATACAGGCTTGCCCACAGCAAAAGCATAGCTTGGTCTAAACAAACTTCCCTAACAACTGGTACTAACCACTGAGAGAGTGACCTCCTTAGCCCTGCTGCAATCTAGGCTAATGCTTACAGCTCCCTGAGTTTTCCATGAAAATTAATGAGATTATAATCCCCACCAGTCTCTGGCAGCAGCATGAAGACTGCATTCCTCAGAAGCTCACAACTTGGCAAGACCCACACAGCAGAGGCTTCTTGCTGAATGTGCTATTTTGGCAGTAGGAAGGTGTTTGTGTCACCTCCAGCCACACCAGCATGGATCAGAGAGGGTTAGGGAGCTCTCCCAGGGTCTCTCTTTGGCAGCAGACCTCATCTGCTCTCCCATGTCCTGCTGAATGCTGCAGGGTCCATCCGTATCACAGCAGCCACAACTTGGCTTTGGAGCAGCCCTCTAAGCTACCGGGTTCACACACTCACACACCTCTGCCCTTGTGGGTGAAGCAATGCTCACGTGTTCACCACCTTTGAAAACAATTTTGCAGATGTGCAACAAGACAGCTCTCACATTCATTAAGTTTATAGTGAGGTTCTTGAGTCAATTCTGATTTTTCTATCCTGCATGTAGATTCATAAGCAAAAAACCCCCACCCATGCATTTAAGACATGAAGTACAAAATGTTATAATTCAAATTAATTTGTGTTGCCAGTGAAGCATGGATCCATAAGGGAGGGGCAACTACAATCAGAGACACATGACACTAAGCTCCAACACCTCACAGACACACAGACTCCAAAAAAACCCAGGACTGGACGGCACCTGGAGAGGTACTAATCCACCCTCCCGCTGCATGGTAGGATCAACTGTACATAAAACCTGGCACATATCTGTATAAGCTGTTTACAAAATCACCCAGGGGTAGGAACTACACAACCTATCCCTGGCAAACTACTTCACAGCTTATTTGCCTTTACTGCCAGAAAAGTTTTACCCTAATGCCTAATCTGGCCTTCTCTTATGCAATTTAAGCAAATTACTTCTTGTTCTGTTTCCAAACTGTCATCTACTAGAGCAAGAAGCATTTAATGAAACAATTCACTTCTTCACTAGATCAGCAAACTTGCCTGAATGCTGCCCCTGTCCTGGGGACTAGGAAAATAAAGATAAAGAAGAGCTAAGGCTAAAAGGGGATGATCCAAGCAAATAAATCTGAGTAGAGATGAGTGGGTTTTGGAAAAATATCTGTTTGAGTAACTGAATTCTACAGATATGAGATTTGAATGAAAGACTGTAAGAGATGGAGAATCCACTATCACTCTAAGTAGATTGTTTCAGTGTTCATTACTCTTTAACTCTTTATTTCCAGCCTGATTTGCTCAGCTTCAGCCTCCAAACAGTGCATCTCTTATATTAAATAGCAATGTTTAATGTCTCTGACAGCAATCCCTTCTTCATCCATCCCTGGATGGGCAACAGGAGAGCAGTGGATATTGTCTACTTCAGCAAAGCTTTCAACAGTGTCTCTCACAACACCCTCATCAGTAAACTCAGGAACTGTGGATGAGCTGACAGTGAGGAGGATTGAGAACTGGCTGAACAGCAGATCCCAGAGGATGGCACAGGGTCTGGTTGGAGGCTTGTCACTAGTGGTGTCCTCCAAGGTCCTATTGGGCCCAGCATTGTTTAACCTATTAAACAATGACTTCGGTGAAAGGGTAGATGCCTCCTCAGAAAGCTCCCTGCAGACACAAAGCTGGGAGGAGTTGCCAATACCCCAGAGGGCTGTGCAGCCCTCCCGGACGGCCTCTACAGGTTGGAGAGATGGAGAGAGAGGAACCGTCTGAAATTCAACAGAGGCAAATGCAGAGTCCTGCACCTGGGGAGGAATAATCCCATACTCCAGTACAGGGTGGGAGCTGAGCTGCTGGAAAGCAGCTCTGCAGAGAAGAACCTGGGGGTTCTTTGCTTTGTGGGTGACTGAACACTGGAACAGATTGATCAGAGAAGTTGTGGACTCTCCATCACTGTAGATAATCAAGATAATCAAGAACTGTAGATAATCAAGAACCATCTGGACACAATCCTGTGCCATGAGCTCTAGGATGACCCTGCTTGAGCAGGGAGGTTGGACCAGATGACCAACTATGGTCCCTTCCAACCTGACACATTCAGTGAATCATGTTCATGTACATGGACCAATGCTCAGCCAACTCTTCACTTTAATTCTTCACAGCAAAGAACAGCTTCTGGACCCCAAATAAACTGTACAGCTGCTTTCTGAGCCCTCTCCAGTTATTCAATTTTCTATTGAAAGCATGGAACAGACACATGATTCCAGCAGCAGTCTGCTAAATGACATGTGGTGATAATACCACCTACACATTTTGAATTAAATCCTTCTACTAGCAGACACTCAGGATAATGCAGATTTACATAGAACACTATCTTATGTTAATTTAACTTAGTAGCTACTGCTTATTTCTCAAGGCTTGATTTAAAACGCTGTTAATTACATGCTGGTGGTAGAAGAAATTTGGGCAGATTTACAAAGCAGTGCATGTGCTAGAGCTCTGTTAACAATAACAACAGTCATTTGACTGAATTTGTGTTTTCTTCAATATATTCCCAATTATAGTAAAAATCCCTAGTTTAAAATGAAGGTTTAGCACTGCAACTTATCTTCTGCATGTGTCTAATTAAGATCCAGAAACATCGGAGACTGTTGAAAACATGCTCTGATTTAGCCATAAAACAGGACAATATGGTAAGTGAGTGCTGGAGCTTAGGCACATGCTGGCAGCCTCAAATTAACTGCACTTCATCCAAGCTGCCTGACACTGCCTTGAACAATTAAAACACAGTAGCTGGATTAAAATTCATTTGAACTGCCCCTAGAATGAAAAAAGAAGTTAAAAGCCACCAGATCAACATGGGTTTGTCAGGCTGAGGACTGTAACATACTCTGGTAAATACCACCTTCATATATGTCACCTCTGAGATCTACCATGCTCCAGACAGGAGTTTATTACCTCTGTAACACCTACAGTGCCCCAGGCAGGAAGTTACCACCTCCGTAACACCTGCCATGCCCTGGGCAGGTTAGGAGCTCCCTAGAGGGAAAAACCAACCTCTCCTCAGCTCTACCAGTCCACAATCCAGAGTCCAGCAGAGGCACATTTCTGTTGGATGACTAGACTAAATAAAAGCTGACTACTGCCAAGCTCTTAGAGCCCTAAGGCTGCAAACATATTTACTACAACACAGCAGGTACAAGGTAGGTTCTTGAACCACCTGCCTGGAAATCACTGTATATGCTTCTGCCTTCACTAGTCTCTACTCAGTAAGTCAGTGTTACCTGCCAATATTACACTGACAGTCTGTGGACCAGACATGAGCTAAACATTATTTCTTCCCATCCCCTGCATGATGTTGTGAGTGTAGAAGCAGGTGTTGCCACCTAAAACATTCCTTTATTCAGCCCTTTGTAATGAAATGCAAATAGAAAACCTCAGGTTGCCTTTAAGCCAAACAGTGTCAAGTGAATTATGTACAGATTAAAGATATGCTGGCTCCTGCAGCTACCCCAAAGGGACTGCCCCAAATACACCGGGATGGTGAGCAGGCTTTAGTCTAACTAACAAAAGAGCAGTTAAACTTAATGTGAGCCTCTTCTTGCTGCTGAGGGCATCCATCCGAGGAAATAAAGTTTTAAAAATGTTTCTAAACAGGGAGTCAGAATGGGCCAGTGGTCAGGCACAAATCAGCAATACCTTCAGCACTCACCTATAGTACCTTAAATCTTCCAGACTCTAAGTAACCATTGGTTAGCGTAACAGGAGGTCTGTCACTGGGGTATCGTTTGACACCCCAACAAAAAACATTCAAAAATCACTGAAGTCAATTCTCCCTTCCATCTTTCCAAGACAATGAATGGCACTTAACGTAACTGCAGGTATTTGGGGAAGGCTTTCTCTGCTCTTCACAAGACCCCTTGCATCCATGCATCCAACAGACTCCCATGGATTCTCCCCCTGCCCTTGCCCAGCCCTGGGGAGGGCGCAGGTGGAAAACGAGGCTCTGAAGGGGAACAGAGCTGCCCAAGATCATACCAATAGTCTGTGCCAGAGCCTGAACCTCTACCAAATCTGCTAGGGCAGAGGTTCACCAATGGCCTTCTCCTCACCAATGACCTGCCCACTTAGGTGGTAAAGATTATGTTTCTTCTATTTCCTATAAAACATTCCCTCTGTTGGTCTCATGGAGAGAGATTTTAGGGGTCTAAAAGGTCAAAAAGGCCTGTTTAGACAGTCTTGCCTGGTCTGCTAGAATGCACAGACTTCCAAATAGTTACTAGATCCACACCTCCTGATTTGAAGGTCCTTAAAGTATATAATAAATTGAGACTTTCTTCACCAGTAATGGAGAACTGCTAATGTCACCCTCAGTTATAGTTAAAACTGAGCATTATTTCCTCTTCAAATTTGTCTAGTTTCAGCTTCCGTCTACTAAGTATTGTTCTGTCTGTCAGTTTAAAGAGTCCCCTGTGCCTGGGATTTCTCTTCCTATCTGAATACCTGTTTTCACTATCAGGCTTATACGATTATTGCTTGAAGACCTCTTGGGAGTTTTGCACTTCTAGGGTCTCACAGTATGATAGGTTCTCCTCAGCTCTCAAATAAAACCTGCAGCTCTAAATCCTGGTCAGTCTGCTTCCAGCCAGATCGGCCAGATTTTTTAAGACGTGAAGTCATCAAGCCCTGCACTGCTGTGCACATCTCAAAAGCTTCCTGGTATTATTTGGCAAGAAATGGGAGGCACTAACACCATATGTCTGTATCATAGTCCCAGGCCAGTGAATAATCAGTTTTTATTCCATTTTTCTGTTAAATCCTACCATTAACTCAGCCACCAGCTAGCTGAATTTGATCTTGTTCCTGGTCACACATTGAAGGCTTTGCTCTAGACACATCTGTGGTCTCCTTTGCTTGCTTGTTTGGCTCAGTATTGTATAACTACACATTTTCTCTATAAAAGGGCCAGTGCGAGGGAAACAGGAAGACCTACCACTCTGTGGGTAGAAGAGAATCAGGACTTGGATGGAGAAAGGCCTAACCTGCACCATGTCTATCCCCAGGGCACAGAAATATTGTCCATGCCTCACCTCCTCTTCCAGCTTGATAACCTTGGCTTGTGCATTGTTTAGGGCCTGGTCAAGGATTTCGATGTGCCTCCGCTGGTCCTCATTGGCAGAACGCACAGCTGCCAGTTCCATCTCCAACTTTTCCTTCTCCTTCAAGTGCTCTTTGTCTGAAAAACAAGAACAAGAGCAACTCCATGAGGACAGCTCACAGGCCCCAGGCCACACACCAGAGGTAAGCTGCCACCTCCCTAGAAAAGCAAAAATTATGCGAGGCAGCAGTGAGTAGGGCCCTTACAACAGAGTGCTAAGACACAGTGAGCAAGGAGCTTCTACTGCCTGGGCTCAGCCCCTCAGTGCCCAGTCTTATACCAGCAGCAGAGACGTGTGGCAGCTTGAGCTGCATCTACACTAGCAGAGCTTGTGGACTCCAGAACTGACTCACAGCTTTCCATTCTGCTGAACTGCTAGCACAGCCCCCAGCAAAATTTTGGCTTCCACCAACTACCCCTTTTTTACACAACACCCTACATCAAGGGCTGCTTATAGCTGCCAGCTTCAATGCTGCTGCCCTTCTGTAATGGGCAAAAAACCTCAAAACCTCAGCCCCATGGATGTGGGCTGTGCTGTGCCTCATGCTTTTTATTTGCAAGGATGGAGATCATGACATACAGAAAATTTGAGGAAGCCAAATAATAAACACAAATCTGTGCTCGGTAGCCTGAACATGGAAAGAGGGGAAAGCAGTAATGAATATGACAGGAGGCCTCTGTACAGGCTTTCTCTGACCATGCAGAGAAAAGGGAGGCCGTGGGAGCCATTTCAGCCCTATGGGGGCCCTGGGTGACCTTCCAGACCTGCAGGACTTAAGCATTCAGTGATCGGTGCTCCCCTCCTGTTAAGCATCACAAGCAAGACTAAAGCATGTAGACAACCTCTGTGCTGAAAAATCATCCCTTTTATGGATAAGATTTAAAACAGCATTAAAAAAATAAACAACTGGCTAAATTCAGTCAGCTGTGCTCATATCTTTGTCTTCAGCAACAAATTGCAGGCCCATCATTGACTTTGCTGGCAAGCTGCCTGAGGAAATGCTTGGCTCCATCTGCTTCTGCCCTGACAGTGCTGAGAAGCCATTTCTAGGAACATGAGTGTCACAGGCCAATCACGGGATCCCTGATGTTAGAACACAAACAGTTAACGACTGGAGTGAGCAGGGGATCAAGGTTTCATTCAGTGACATCTGAGATTTCAAAATCTGGCCTTCGTTCTGAATGACAACAAAAATAGAGTACTTGGAAAGCCTCCAGAAAGAAAAATTTCCTCCAAAAATTTATTTGGCATCAATTAAATGTTGTTTTGGTTTTTGATTTTTAAAGCACAGCATTACATAATTTATTATTTTTTAACTGAAGCGCACAGTTGTTTCAAAAACACTGAAACATGGGAAATCTGCCCCAGACATCTAGCCCATGCCACCCAAATGTGACCACTCAAGCTGGAAGTCCAATCATCCACCTTCCCCCAAGCAGGGTCAGAAAACTTCACATGGCCAAAGCCATTGCATTTCAGACCTGAACTATCCCCAGCAGGGCCACATTCTTCCTTAATGTCAGGTGGGATGAGAACAGGTTTAATTCACACACCATCAGCAGGCACTGGCACAGTGAGGTGAGATGTACATGAGCTGAGCCATGTGGAACAAGGCAAAAGTGGACGAGGTGAGTCCAAACCCACCCAGCTGTCTTCCCATTTACCCTAAAAGGAGGAACTCAGCACCTCATAAGAAAAAACCCTGGCAGCAACACTATCATGATAGTCACTGCAAAGCTCACAAGCAAAGCCCAGTGAGTACTGCTGCCACCACGAGCCATCTTGGTATGATGGTGGCCTTCTTCTTCCCTCATTGGCAAGGGATTTTATATTAGAGACACAGATCTCTTCCTTCAATGCAAGAGTATTTACTTCAGTCAGATTAACCAAAAGGAACATTAATATCTATTGTAGAAAAGTGTAAATCTGGGCAAATTATCAGGGAGCTAATGTCATTATAGGGTGAAGAAGCTAGAAGATGAATGTTATGTCAGCCCTGCACTCCACCACCTCTAGCTGGGACCACACATGCTCTGCTCTGGATTTGAAACCCATGTTTCATGTTACACATGGGGATAACACACAGCAAAATAGGACTTGTGATCTTCATTTTCAATTTCCATTTAGGGAACTTGAAGCCCTGAGCCTATCCTGCTGCATTGTGCTTTCTATCCTGTCAAAAGAGGACAAATTATACACAAAACCACAAAATAATCACCACTACAAAGCTGGCAAGAAAAATTTCCTGAACAGCTCTCAACACTTCTCCATGTCAGCTTCATCCTGTAAAATCCTGGAGGTACATTTTATAAGTACTTTACTTGCATTAATTTTTAGTGAAGAAGGACTCAGTCGAACATACCTTAAATTCTCTTCAAGTGCAAACAAGGTATCCTTAAAGTCTAAAAATACTGTTTTACTGCACTACCCTTGCACACACCTTTTTAACTAAAGGACTCCAATTAATAACTATTTCTGTGTTCTGGTGGGTCACTGCCACACTCCATTACAGGACAGTACCCAAAAGGTTTCACTGTTGCAGCCCACAGCTGTAATCTCACAGCTTTCTACACACAGCCTCTGACTGTTGTACCTCCACACACTGTGGATATTACGCCTGTATTCTGCCTGGGTAGAAGAAAGGGGATAAAGCAAGGAGGCTGCTTCAGTACTTCTCAAACAGGCTGAGTTGTCAGGCTGGGCAAGTACACCAAAAGCAGACAAGCCTTGAATCTGCTTTTGAAATGGAAACATTAGACAAAAAGACACACTAAACCTGTGTCACCTCTTGCCTGTAATTCAGATGTGACTCCCACCTTAGTACACATTACATCTGAGTATCAACTTATTTGACCAATTTAATGACCTTCTCAATACATCCCAAGCTGATTTTTGCCTTGCTCTGATGTTGCAGAGTGGCAACATGGACTTATTTTAAAGACAGTCCTTGCTACTACAAAATGACCACTGCTGGCAGAAGAAAATATATCAAATTACAGCAGCCGGAGACTAATACGGCTGCAGGAGATTTGGTGCAAACAAGAGTGGCTCCCATACCACATCCCTTGCAGCACTTCCAATAATTTCTCTTATGCAGCTTTTCATTTCCCAGTGGTGGCTCTTCACTCACAGCTGCTAATTCCACAGATGCTTTCCGGTGACCATGCCTTTTCTCGGTGAAACCTGAGGGACTTCTTTAGCCTCCTGTCAGTCTTGTAGCTCCTGACATGGCAAGTGTGTGGAGGAGATCTGCCATTCACTGTCCCTGGTCACAAGTGTATGTCGTGGCAGCTACTGCCAGTCACCCTCAAACCAGCTGATGCACGAGGATGGGGCACAAGAGTCACCTCTTCTGCTCACCTAGAGCAAGCTGTGTCCCAGCCAACTCCAGTGGCCCAACCTTCCTGAACAGCCTAGGTACCATGGCTGTGAGGCAGGGAGATCAAGAGCTGGATGGGCCCTCATGCTCTGACAGTCTCCCCAGACTGACTGTCAGAAGGAATCTGAAATGAGGACAGAGCCTTGTTGCCTGCTCCAAAGACTTTTCAAGCAGCTGGTATCCACCCCATAAAAATAAGCAAAATAAATTAATCAGTATTTACTCCAAGCAGCCAAACAGGAGAAGGTTTTCCACAGCTTTACTAAATTCTCTGCACATTAAATAGGGTCAGGTTTCCAGGCTCAGACACTGAGGTTTCCCTCTAAAGGAGTAGCAGAGCTACTGTCCATCTGTCCCAGCCTCATTCAGTCCTCTGCAGCTGTGGTTTGATGCTGACAAAGCTGGGCCAAGGGAGGCCTGGAGCAGCAATGCAGATTATTTCCTGATTATTTCCTGTCTGGAAATGGGAACATTTCTTTGCCTGGGATATTTGGGACCGAGATATATGCACAAGTTCATGGCACGTGAACTGAAGACTTTCACATAGCATAAGGCTCTATCAACACACTGCTAAAACTGTCTATGCATCCCCACTAACAGATGCAGAGCCATGTGGATGGGCATGGACCTCGATCTGTCTCAGACACCTGAAAAAACAGAGCTCCCAAAGTTCAGAAATCTCCCCCAAAACTACACAAAATTCTCACACTCCACCAAAACATATTTTTCCCAAGATATGATACATTGTAAGCTTTCTCTCAGCCCTATGTGCTTGAAACCATCCTCAACCTTCCTGCCTCTCCCTTCCCACAGCACCTCTTAGCCTCCTAACTGTCTCTTCTCTTGCCTGTATGGGTCCATATGCCTTCATCAGTTGCTATTTCATGGCTTTCCTTAAAATAACCCTTTTCCCTGACAAAACATCACATAATTGTCTTGAAACTAATACGGCATATTTTCCAGCCCCTGATAGAACAGTAGAATTCTCTTAGGCACAAATGCCTAGCACACAATACTTTGAGGCATAGGGCCTGGCTTTGTCTATGATTATTGCAAAGAATAAGATTTTTTTGTCACCACTGGTCTCCATCTCAGAGCACATCACTGCTCTGCACTGTTGCACTGCTAATGGAAAGCTCTGCGAGGATCTGAGAAATGATCCTTGAACATCCTGCCTTGCCACATTTCTTTTTCAGGGAGTTTTTTCTATTACTGGAGTTTTACCACAGAAAAATTGGTTTGCAGTATTACCAACCTCAAGATTCTTATTTTTTTTTCTTCAGGTCATCACCAGAGGGGCTTAAAAATGACAGCTTTTAGGAAACTGCTGATGTTTGAGTCTTCTTATATATATTGGGTCATGTTTCCAGGCTGTCTTCCACAAATATAGGGACTACAAATCTGCTTTTGCTTTCCTAATGAAAATTAGGATTTGCATTTACTAATCTGCATTTACTTAATAACCTGCTACTCTTAGGACAAAACCGAAACATCACTTTCACAACAAACTTTTCTCTCTTCTTCTAAAAATAACTATTTAAATCTCAGTGTAAATATGGCAGCTAAAACTCAGTTTTCTTCCTCTCAGTTTTCTGCCTGTGCATCCCATTAAAAGACATGAGGGAAGATACAAACTGTGCTTGCAAAAACCCCCAGGTTAGTAGCAAGGTGCAACCAAACCCCAGTCATGGTCTGCCCCTGGGGAAGACTCACAAACACACAAACTTCAGTGTATAAATGCAGTCAGCAACAGAAGATTTCAAACAGAACCTTTTATGGACTCTGAGAGAGGTGTTTTAGGCAGACACCCTGATATCAAGGTCAGTACTGTGCATGTCCCAGCAGCCCAAAGAACATGACTGAAGAGGACCTGCTTTACATGTGCCCGTTTTTCTATTCTTGGAAGCACTCTGCATTGCATTAATAACATTTAGCTCTCTGGCCTAGCCAGGAGACACTCCAAGCATCCAGACCTTCTTATGTGATAGGATCTGAAAAGCTATATTTGTTTGTAAGCTGTGAATTGATTGCAGCAATATGCTGAGTGCACAGCACAAAGTTTCAGTGCTAGATATTTAGCAGCATGTTTACGTACTGGAAAATAACTCAAATTGAGTTCATCCTGGGGATTTAACTCCTCCTTGCACCTAACAGCATACAGCAACACTGCCAGGCTGTCTCTACATGAAGAGAGCAGATCCCAGTCTCCAATTTCCACTGAGCAGCTTATCCCATTTGAACTCTAACCGAGGAGGACAAGATTTATACAGCAATGCTATTTCCTCAACAGATCATCCCGTTGGATTCACAGCAGTATCCACACATCTTTATGCCATTTGCTAATATGGTAAAGCTAACATGTCATGGAAAAGACCACTGGATTCTTTTCTGGTTTGTGCACACTCGTACCAAATGATCAGCCATGCTGGCATCATCACTACTGATGGGAGCCAGGAGAAGGCTCCCCAGCATTTGGAACAGCTGGTGGACATTACAGGGCTGGGAGTGAGGCATATTGAGTAGTACCAAACTCTGCAGTGCTAATGGAGGTGGATGGTTCTCCACTGCAGTTGCAGCTCATATTCCGAGGAAGCTCTTGGTGTGATAAAATAGAAGGATTAGCTGTACACAGCACTGAGTTTCAATGGATTTAAGCTCACAAGATACTGCACAGCTTCCAGGTGACCAAGCCCTTCTGGAAGCATCCTGAAGATGCTTAGGATACAAAAGAAGACAAACACTGCCACACAGTATCCGGCTGCTCAGGTTGGATGGTCACACACACATCAGTGTATGACAAGGAAATCAGCAGCACTACAGCCAGTCATTACGGGAGCCTACTATGTATTGGGAATGGATGCTTTCATAGCAATACAAGCTGTAAAATCTTTGTCACTTCAGTCCTTTGTAAAAAGCATGGTCCAGCTGTGCTCTTTCTGCTGTTAGTCAAACCACGGCACTGACAACTAGTCAGCAGAGCTCACTCTGGGCTTTTCCCAGCCAAGAGAAGAATCTGGCTTCTCTAAAAAGCATGCATCCCTAGAGATGATCTCTGCAAGCAACACTTCACAATTTCAGATAAATATTTATCAAAAATAAGCTAAGTTGTGTTACCATTAACTCCCACTGCTTGGTTCTGGTGCTCGGAGAGAAAAAAACCCTACCCTAATGTAGTGGTTTGAGTTTGTTCACCTGAGTTTTTTTGGCTAAACGCCAGTACACTTACCAGATTTTATTTAATTTTGCTGTGAGATAAGGATTAGGAGTAGGTAAAGCAGGCTCAAACTTTAAAGAATATAAAGAAAGTTTATTAACAGACTTAAAAGGAAGAAAAAAAATTAAGAACTAGAACAAACCCGTCAGAATACTTTTGCTCTTCCCACCTCTCCATTTTTTCAATGACAATACAAAAAAACAACACTTTGACTTTCAGTCAGTTTACCACTTCTAAATTAGTCTTTCTTCAGTCATTTAGGGAGAGGAGTTTTCTCCTGCTTTACCACGTTCACTTCTCCACAAGAAATACAGTTCTTATGGTTTTCAGCCTCACAACTAGCAGCCGCCCAGGAGAAAAAGATTTCTGCTTGTTGTG
>VZTJ01004371.1:76959-107983 GCA_013397795.1 Orthonyx spaldingii | reverse complement strand
CCTCTGCAACAGTCTCATGGTTTTCCCGGGTTGTTTAAAAAGTCTGAGCCGGGCAGTAGAAGCAGTTAAGAGTCTCAATAGCCTCGCTCTGCGAAGCTCTGCCCGGCCCGGAGCAAGGGTCCGGCTCTGCGAAGTTGACCTAGCCTGGAGGGAGCCGGCTCGGCTCTGTCCGCTGTGGTTAAAATGTTTTGCCCAGCAGCCGGAGATCTCAGGCCGGGTCCTCCCCCACGCTCAGCTGCACTGCTGCTGCAAATTCCCTTCCAAACCTCCCCCCCCTCCCCGCTCTGAGGAGGGGAGGAGGGGGAAGGGCAAGGGCCCAGTCTTACTAGAGAGAGAAGCACAAGACTTGCTTTTCTGGCAGCAACATGACAGGAAAAAAGGGTTTTTCTCAGGTGTATTTCTCTTAAATATAGTTTTTTCCCTGGAAGCGGAACAACTTTTAATTAGATTATATACCCATTAATACTCAAAACTAGCTAGTCACTGGCTCTGTTTTCCCAGGAAGCAAGGTGCATTGTTTCCTGCACTATAGGTCACTTGCAAGACTGACTCTTCCTAGGTAAACCCACGACACGTAAACAATCCAGTCTGCAGCTTAAACAAGAGTATGTGATGAATTAACTGAGTAAAACCAAGTCACAAGCATGGTAACAAATAATAGCAAAGTATCCACCTCCACTTCACCAAGCATATATGTGTGCATGTATATATGCACATATATATATATATATCTCTATCTGTGTTTTCCAAACAGATAAGCACAGTACTCACTCTGAGTGGCATAAAGGCCCTCTGTTGCCTTATCCTCGTGCCCATCAAAGTCTCTGCTGGCCAGCTGCCTATTGGCTGTCTCCAGTCGTTCTGCAAAAAACAGGAAATACTTCAAGTATAAATATATGTATATAAAATTGTAGGCCAACCAAGAAAATAAGGCACATGCCAGCCAGAGCAGTATAAATAGACTCTCTGAAAGAGGACATTAAAATGGAGGCTGACACATATATAAAAGATGAGGCCTTTGACCTCTTCCATAAAGCTGTGTTATTCAGATTCACAGAAACTGGGGGGAAAGCCTCTGCCATTCACAGCTGACATGCCCAGGCAGTTCATCTCTCACACTATTCAAAATGCACAAGGCATGTGCAATCTGAATTGCCCAGCTTTGCAAGGGGGTGGCTGTTTTCCTGCAGTTAAGAGCTGCCCCTGGTGCAGCAAGACATCCTGGGGAAAGGCAGCCCCCAGTCCAGGAACACCACTCCTTGGGTATGTCCTGGGAAAGAAGGCATTTTCTGCAGCCAAGGACAATTCCCCCTGGGAAAGTCCTGCCTTCAGAAACTTCCCATCTTCAAAAAGACCATGTGACCCACCCAGCATCATTGCAAAAAACATAAGTCAGCTTGCAGAAGGCAAGTCACTGCATGAGCAGTGAGTACCAAAGTAATCCCCATCAGGAACCTGGATGAGCAATAGTTACCCAACATATCCTCCATTTCCTTTCTCAAAAGTATGAACCCTCAATTTTAAGTTTTTTAAAAAAGAGATACCCTTTGATACTTGCTACTGGTCTGTGAAGGCACTGATTTTGGAGATTTATGGGTAACGCAGCATTGTTCTACATTCCAATTTGCTCTTCAGCTCATTAGGAGTGAACAGGACACTATGACTGGTGGCCTTGCTGTCAAATCCATATTTTCAAGTGCTAAACACAAAGGCACCATCTGGAGTTGATTCTTACACTTTGCCAGAAGGTTTTTCTGCCACCAGGGGGATGACAGCAGTTTTGTCTTATGCCAATGAGCAGGGTCTTATTTCTCACGACATGTATCTTAATATTGTGTGAGCCACTCCTCTAAAGCCTGCTGCTCTGGAGCTTGTAAGTGAAACACCATATCAACCGGAGGGGGAAAAAACCACAAGCAACTGTAACGTACCACGGAGATCCCTGTTGAAGTCATGAAGTCTCCTAATTTCTCCTTCGAGTTTGTTTCTCATCGCTTTGTCCAGAGACTCCCTCTTAGTGGTGGTCTTGACCAAACCCTCATAAGCTTCTGAAATCCTCTGAATCTCTATTTCAAACTGAAAGGAGAGAGAGCTCCTGTTAAAGCCCTGCAGGAATGTGTCCTTTCCCAGTGTTTGCCCAGCATATTCCAGTAAGACACAAGGGGTCAGGGCAATGCTCACATCCAGTGTCACACCAGCCACCAAATCTGCAATGACCAATCTCCCTGACAGAGCATGGTATGAAGCCCCAGCAATGCTGGTGGTTCCTGCAGTGGGGACCCCTGTAAACACCCTGTGGGGCAGCTCACCATGTCACAACGCCCCATGAAACCCCATTGGCAGCTCCCAAAAAAGCTTGAGGTGGGCTAGATTTGATGGAACTGCTTGGTTGTCTTTGGTCTATGATCAAGGTGACTGCTTTAATGCCATCCAAGAGGAGAAAAAACAGGAAATGGTGTACTTGTGTGGGCTGTATTCTCTCCTAGAAAGGGTGTAGGAGGCAACATTTATTATTCAACAGGCCCCTGACCCAAAACTTATCTATGAGCTCTGAATGCCACTAAAACTATTCCAGGCTCAGCTGTGGCCTCATGTCAGTTTTAAACTATTGTGATCCATTCCTTTCCATCCTTGACTGAAGACAGCTTTCCACAAGAGAAACTCTCTGTAACAGACAGAGCCAACTGTTTTGGGTTTTCAATCTTCTTAACTTCATCTCCCTGAAATCTGGTAAACTGCAGCTAGGGTATGCAGAGGAATCCCTTAGTGGTGAACTCACATCTTAAGACCTGAGCCCAAAACACTGACAGCAGAATAGTCCTGGGTAGAGTTTTGCTGTTCAGCTCAATCCATCCAACTCTTTTAATAAGATAATGTCATGTTAAGTGATACAGCTTTGGTAAAATCATTGCTGCAGAGATGATCAACACTGATGTGGGAATCTGTTCCTGCATGCCTGGCCCTTGTTTTTGTGGAGAAAGGCTTGATAATGTGCACAGGCTGGAAAACTGAAAAACATATCTAGCCTCCCACATACCCTTCTAAATCTGGCACCTTTTTGGCCTCTTGGGTCATCGGTGGGACAGATTCATGGTTTTTGAAGCCAGGGTGCGAGCTCACCTCCACTTGCTGTGGAGTTAGGTCCCTCTCAGTAAGCTTCAGGTGTGATTTTCCAGCTGTAGCACTTGCAGAATGAAAGCTCCAGGGATGCTGGAGCTGTTACCCCATTGTCTGTGTGGGAATCTGCAGTCAGGCTTGAGCAGTCTGGATCTGCACTTCCCACGATGCTGGAGTCACTCTGTCAAGATACAGCCCATGGGCAGGCAGCACCTCCAAACCATGCACCAAGGAAAGCCTGGCCAGAGCCATGATTGGGAAACCTGACTACCTTCCCCAATTTCTCTTTCCAGCTTGTTCACAAGCACAAAAGTTGAAACAAGTGGGGAGGTTCAGACTAGACATGAGAAAGTGTTTCTTTACTGAGTGGGTGGTCAAACTCTGGAACAGGTTTCCTAGAGAGGTAGTTGAAGTCCCAAGTCTGTCAGTGCTTTAGAGGCATTTGAACAATGCCCTTAGCAAGATGCTTTAATTTGGTTCACTCTGAGTTGTTCAGAGAGTTGGTAAGCCACTATCTGCAGGACAAGATGCTTTCTCCAGAGAGCTCCAACTACAGCAAAGCAGATTCGCCAGCACAGATGTAGGTTTCCACAGCCTAACAGTCTGGCCCAATGCTGCTGGTTACCACAAGGGCTCTGCCTGGCCCTCTATATGCTGGTATTTCCTAAAACACATCAACGCACACCCTGCAGCTCTGGAGGCAAAAACTTGCTGTAGCGAGTGCTCCATCAGCACTGAACAGAATTAAAGAAGAGCAGAAGAACAGCCATAAATTGTGTTGGCGTTTCTCAACAGCTCTGGGATTTCCTTCTCCTTCTTCCATGGAGGAGAAAAAAACCAATTCAGCCTTTTCTCTGCCTGGTAGCTCCTGGAGCCAATCCACTCAAACAACCCACACATATGGCATAATGAAGAGGCAGCCCAGCCTGGCAATTAAACTTCAGCAAGGTAACACCACCCAGAAAAGGGAAAATCATGCAAAAAGCTCAAAATTTAATGCACACAATTCCTCTTCCAACTCTTTTTTAGGTAAGAAAACGAGGCAACTTATCAAACAGCACAGGGATTCATCACCACCTTTACCTCTCTACAGAAAAGTCTGTTCACACACAACTGAGAATATGGCAACCCTCAGGGCTGATCTGTTTGTATTCCTAGAGATACAAATGCCCAGGGAGTCCTACAAGTCAGGCTGATTTTCTCTAACTTCTTCTTCTATTTCTGTAATGAATAAAAGTGATAAGAAGGTGATCCTACCTAGAATAAAATTGTTACACACAAACAAGAAGTACTCCTTCCTGACCCTTCCACTTGCAACAGGAGGGAAGAGTTTTCAAATCCAAAGCACATAATTTAACTCAATCACATTTTCAGAGGTGATGTTCAGCTGAAACTGTGGGAACAGAGGAAGACCTGCCCTGACCTTGTGTTCAAACACAGCAAAAGCAGCACGAGAGGGATACCACGTGTTAGAGATTTGGCTTCCTGAAGAAAGAATGCACTTGAGTATGTGTTTCACTTTAATACTCTGCTTACATTCCCCCAAAGTCAATGGGACTCAAGTCTACACTTTATCGACTGAAGTGAGACTTCAGCCCATGCTTTCTGTTGGTGTCTGATGCAATCGACTTGCAGGGCATCCAAGATAAAGAGAGAGCCATTTCCAAGAGTGAAAAAACAGGAATATTTATAGCACATTACACTTAAATACTTTTAACTGAACAATGCAGCTTTTGTAAAATTAATAGCTGGAATATTTCTTTTTGCCCACAAAGGCCACAGGGAAGTCAGTATTAAAGTTTTCGCAGATTTCTTCAAGAATAGTTAATGTTGCTGTGAAAATTTTTTAACTAAGTTTAGGAAATTCTGTGAATAAACTCAACTCATCTTGTTGCAGAAAAGACAGCAGCTACAAAAAACCTCGTCTTTTTTCTAATCTGTTTGAACACATTGTCACAAATTTTTCCCAAAGCTGAGGCTGGGACATGGTGTCTCAGACCTGCTTCTTCTCCTGTGAATGGTGTCTCCAAGAACACTCTGACCTGTACAGTATAGAAAAAAATTGAGCTCCTTTATAGACTCCTAAATTCAGAAAGAAAAGACCTGCAGTCTAAGCTCATTTGTGCATAAGTGGTGGGAAGATATAAATGAAATAGTAGTGCAGGGTCCTAAATAAGTTACTTGGTCCGAGCCCTTGGGACCCAAAGCCAGCAGATCTGGGGAGCATCTCTGCTCTGCCTTCAGTGAGCCTCAGTTTTAAGCACCTTCTACTTCGTTTGATAGGACTCTTCATCTTCTCACCCCAGGCAATGCGCAAGACATCACCCTTCTCCACTGAAAAAAACCTGCATGCTTACAGAAGAGAGGATGCAAGATCTCTTAGAAAAATGGGTTTTGAGCAAAATATTTACCAAATGGTTCTTTCAGATAAGGGAGCAGTGCTTTTAGAACCAACATATTCAAATGGATGTCTAACATCAGTTCTTAGAAACTCAAAGAGCAGTCACTGAATGCCTCTAAGACAACCCAGTTAATCCATTTCCAAACAATGGACAACCTCACTGGTGGCTGCTACACTTCCAAAGAGTGTGAAGCACTACATGATCTTATTGTGGTGGACAAGACTGCTTGGGACAGGTGTGGATGTGCTCTTCATACTGCATCTCACCTGCATCTCTAACCCCTGTGCAGATGGTGCAGGACCCAGCTGCACCAGGAACATGCTGCCCATGGGAGACTTCCAGGGAAAGTTCCAGTGAAGCCAGCATGAAAGGATGGAAGGGGAAAATATCCAGTTGAGAGATATCTGATGGGCTGCCTTGTGTTGCCCTAAAGGCAGTGGAGCCCACAAGGCACAGGATTACCCTTCTGTGAGACCACCACGGAGAGGCAGTGGTTAGAGACGGCCACTGGTGCATCCCCACTGCAGTGACACAACTATGAAGAACAGCTGCCCAAAGGCAGAAGCACCGAGATGGTTACCCTGGCCAGGACCCATCCCAATCTCTACACCTACCTTCTGCAGCTTATCTGCCTTCTCATAGTACCCCTCCAGCTCCTGCCGCAGCACGTGGTTCTCCTCGGAGAGCATCTCTACCATCTGCTGCGCCCGCTCCACGATGGCAAAGGCGTCGGGCGTCAGCTGCTGGCCCGTCAGTGTCGGGGTTTGGGCAGTCGCAGGGGCTGGCAGCGGGGGCAAGGAGCCTGGGAGCAGAGGGCCAGCGGTGGCCTGTGAGGACATGGGGCTGTGCTGCTGGGCCGGCGGAGGCGGGAAGGGCGGCTGGCATTGTCGGCTGTGGGAAAGCACACATGGGGGAAGTGTTAGAGCCGCACGCCCTCAAAATGCTCACGGGAGCTTTCACCTAATGACTGCATGGTTTATTAATAGTGCCGTAACTGGACAGTCACGACTCCTAAATACCAACAATCGCAGCAGAGTCCGGGTAAATTGTCTCCTCGCCTGCCCTTGACAGTGACGGTACACATCTGGCATGAAGGGATAAAGGAAGCACCGACTCAAAACCAGCATTTTTGCCTAGGTGCGCAGCTAATACTTCAGCAGCAGCCAGCCTCTCCCTGCCTCCCCTTCCCACAAACGCCATGGCTGAGAAGCATAAGCTGGCAGGCTTGAAGAAAACACAAGGGATGCATTACTCACCCTTTGAACACCACTCCCTGCCCAGAGCAAGACCAACAGATCAGCCAAGCTGGGAGGCGAGAGGAAGTGATGTGAGCAAAGCAGCATTCCTGAGTGGCTTTAGCAAGTGGAAGAGGGAAGAGCTGCTGCGGAACTGCTGGAAGCACGGCTCTGTTCAATCACAGCGAGCTATGAAAGCCATCTTCCAGTGGGAGACCTCATTGTGTCACTCCCCGATTAAGGGCATCCATCACTTACCAGACTCATATCAGGGAAGAATAAGAAGTGAGCTGGTGGTGGATCTGCTTGTGAGCTAGGCTTGCTGTCAGCAGGCAGCTCTTTAATACACCTGAATCATAATTTGCAATGGCTGGACGATAATCCAGGATGATGTCTCAGCAGTGAGGGCAACCCTGCAACTGGCAGCCAGATGGAATCAGAGTCCCTCGTCCGACCCATCTCCATCCACTGCACAGGCGGCCTCGAAGCCTCAGCCAGGGGAGGCAGCCCCATGGAAAATCTCGCTGTGCACAGGAGGCTGAGCCACCCCTCAGCCCTGATGCCAAAGCTCTGAAATTTCTACACTGATCTTGTTTAAGAGACTCAGCCCCAACCACGTGGTACCTCAGTGTCAGGGCCCAGTTTGGCTGGAAAATAAGCTGGCTGGTGGACCCCACCTAAAGTCTGCAATCAAGCACCTTCTGGAATTTGTATTTTAACTTAATCACAAGCTATTATGCTTGCTGTTGATATCATTACATTTATTTCTGTACCCTACACAAGGCACAAGACATAATGAGCAGACGAATTTACGCCACTGGGCCTCAAAGATCCATGAATGGTATTTCTTAAACAGACAATTATGTGCTATATAAATACATAGTAATTATGGTTACTGTTGTCTTCAGCACCTACACAGCTTCTCAAAACAGAGTTTTCAAAAGCTCTCAGTGTTGGCCTAATTCTACTGACAATAACTCACCACTTCCTTCAACTGCAGCAGAACAAAGCTGAAAAGTGAAGGCAATTTTTAATTCCTCCCCTAGAAAATTGACAGCACTGCTCTAACAAACTTGTTCCCACCAAGCCACACGACAGCAAGGAAAGTCAGCAATTCAGCGTTAATCTTCTGTCCAAGCTAGAGTGAAAGCAAATTGGGCTCTGAAGGTCCCCAGATACAGCACACACACAGTCCTACTCTCCCATCCTAGATTTGCCCAAAGTATCCACTCTGGCACAGAAAGGTACTGAAATGGAAGAAACACCACATACAAGCACACTGCTAACCTGGCCAGAAGTACAGACCAGTGTCCTGGGAAGAAGATTCCAGCAGAGCTTCATGCAGCCAGCACTGAGGAAACCTGTGTCTCTCCTGTAAATTAAACATCCATGGAGGAAACTCAGGAGCACAGGAGAGGGATCATTCCCCCTGGGCAGCTCCCAGGGCTAGAAGGGTTTGCTCTCAGTCCCAGGCACGTTAATTCTCTGGCAGAGGTGCAGGCTAATAACTACGGAGCTAAATGTCTACTAAAAGAAACTTTCCAAAAGACAGGAAGACAGGGAGGTGCTGTATGACACTTCACAACAAAACACACAGGAATTCATAAAATCACAGAATTGCTTGGGTTGGAAGCGATCTTTAAAAACCATCTAGTCCAACCACCCTGCCACAGGCTCAGATACCTTCCACTAGATGAGGTTTCTCAGGGCTCCAACCAATCTGGATTTGAACACTTCCCACGATGGAGCATCCAGAACTTCTCTGGGCAACCTGTTCTAGTGCCTCACCAACCTCAGCACAAAAAACTTCTTCCTTATATCTAATCTAAACCTACCCTCTTCCAGTTCAAAGCTATTTCCTTTTGTTCCATCTCTACAGGTTTTGGTAAAACATCCCTCTCCAGCTTTGTTATAAGTCCCCTTTAAGTATTGGAAGGCTGCAGTAAGATCTCTCTGGAGCCTTCTCTTCTCTGGGCTGAAGAACCCCAGCTCTCAGTCTGTCTTCATAGGAGAGGTGCTCCAGCCGTCTGATCACGGGCAGAGCTCTGACATCATCCTCACAGTCCCCCTTTCCTTATGGTGCTCCAGTGTGCAAACCTGGCAAGGGACCTGATGCCCGTCGTGGGACTTGAATATTCTTTTGCTCAAAAATCTGAACAATAAATAACATCATGAGTGAGGGATGTCACTCACAGTGCAAAAGATGCTCCACAAGTGGATGTGAACTCAGACAAGCATGCGACACCTCCTCAATGCTGCTGACAGCCAGTCTGTGTTCACCTGTTTTGCCACAGCAATTAATTCAGCTAAGTATGAGCTTGCTTGTCTTCACCAAAAGAAATGGCACAACTGATTTTAGGCAAGTAAAAGTCCAGTTGTCTGGGTACAGTTACACCCCTACAAAGACACTTAGTAGAAAGCAGATTTGGGAGATTTGCTGCAGGTACAGATTTTCTCACTTCTTTACGGGAATAGCATAGAGCAATAGAATTAAATTGATCTCTGAATCTAAACCAGTGGCGATACACCAATTTTTCTTTTTCATTATGAAGCACAGCAATCTTTGTCCATAGATACACCCTTTAGACCCTTGCATGAACTTTTGGGAAATCTCAGTCTTTCACCAATTTAATCTTTTCTCATCACTTTAGTCTGTCTAGCTTTACACTACAGAGGAAGGAAAGATCACAGAGATGTCTATTTTCTTGAACTGCAAATGACTTTTTGAGCTACTAAAGATTTACACCCTATAGCAACAGCCAGTCACCAGTCTCAGCATCTATGGCTGCAGGAGAGATTCTCCAGTGTTTTCCAGCTTGGAAACTGAACAGATACAATTGACTTTATGCCTCTTGAAGCACAGCTGTTCAACAAAATTAATGTTTCTGACTTTCTTATAATTTGTTTAATCTGTCCCAATTTAGTTCTGACTTAGCCAACTGCAAAATCTCTGAATATATATGCAATAAAATAAACACAGCAATACACATTAACAAATCAACATTTGCAAAAATAGGAATGCTATAACATCAGCTTAGTTCCTATCCAAAGTCTCATATAAAGCTCCAAAGAAACGCAGCAATCAGGATTATCCTGAGGTCCTTTGGGCTTAGTAAAGAATGACATTCTCACAATGCTTCTACTGTATTTTAAATGTTGATCTTATTCTGTGTTAGAGTAGGTTAAAATCTTTCAACCAAACACATTCTCATTAAAAATCATCCTTCTTAAAAGCATGCAACTGTGGAACATTATGAGTTTTGGTGATCTCTGCAACGTTTCAGCTACATTTCTATTAAAAACATATTTTTTTGTTGACATTACTGTAGAAGTAGGGCCCCCATAAGCTTCTGCAATGCATTGTAAAGAAGGAAAAAAAGAAAACAATTAAGGAAACCAGCTTTGTGAAAAAGGAGCACCAGCAGGCAGTGAGGCTTTCAAGGGCTACTGTGCTAGGGTCACCAAGCACTCTCTTTCTTTTCACAGATATATAGCTTGTGATACATATATAATAGCTTACTACCTATAGTTTGCAATACACCATCTTCAGCAAAATACGTGACCACGGACCTCACTTTCATAAGAAATCCCTCAAGATTTGGGGCTGCCCAAGCCCCCAGATTTAGGCATGGTCTTAATACTCCTCTTATACTGAAACACCTGGGAGCAAGAATTACCAAGACAGAGGAATCTGGGGAGAATTTGTAGCTTTATGTAGGAATAAGAAACCTGGAAAGGAAAACTAATGATAAAGTCCACTTGTTGTTGATGACCAGGAAATCATAAATACAGAAGAGTTGTTGTTGGATAAAGCAGGGCAGTATTAGTAATAAAATGAAAATGCCTATAAATGTTCTGGAAAGGAAATTCCACCTCTGCCTTGCTACAGGTACAGTGAAGCTCTCCTCTGTCTAGGGATGGAAAGCGGCCAGTGGATGAAGGACTTTGTTTCCAACATACCATAGCATTTACATTAATAATTAAAATGCCCTCCTCTAACCTATTTAGCTTATCTTTCTCTGAATGCTCTGCCTTCCTTTGCCTCTAGGGCAGACTGGCCTACTTCATCTTTCAAAGGCTCTCTCAAGGAACTTTATCTCACAACTTCATGCACCTACTGTGGATGTTCTGGCTGAGCCAGCGATCAGAAAAAGGCATTTCTGAGGTGCAGTTCTTTGAAGTTGCCTTAGGCTTTTACCTTACAATACGAGTAAAAAAGAGTGTGAAATGCGCTTATTCCTGCCCATTGACTGGGAGCCTTCAGTCTGGATACTAACCTCAGACCCAGGCGTCTGCCTGATTTCATTATGACTTCTGCAGTCACGAAGCAGACTTCAAATGCTATTCTGTCTCACTGTGAATAACATGGAAGAAACAGTATTATGACCATGCAGGAAAAAACCAGCATCCTGGCAAAGTCTGCAAGCCTAGTCTGATGGTTATGGTGCAAGGAAACACAATTATAGATCCATCACTAAATGCTGATACAGAAAAAAATGGGAGAACATTTGCCATAGCCTAGACATGGCCCTCATGGTATTCTCTGTCTTATGGAATCAGCAACAGTTGCAGCACCTTGCAAACACAAGTGTTTGTTTCAAAAAACATTTTGTAGACTTAGAGTCACTTCTCTTGAATTCACTGTTTTGTTAGTGACATTTGTTAGTTCTGGAAAGACTTGGCCCAGCTTCTTTGGCACGATTACATGAAGATTTTGCACGGCAAAATTATAATCTAAAAAGACATATGCTGTATCAAACATCCTCAGTACTTAAGATAGGGACAGGATATTGTATTTCCTCACAGAAATCCACACTCAGAACAGATTCTCAGCATAAAGAAAAGGTGCCTTCCTCAACCTCTGCACTTCTAGAGGAACCAGCTGGGATAATAACAGAGAAGGGTAAGGAACAACGACATGGGCATCACCCAAGCTGTGGAAACAGCTTAATTTCTCTTTCATTTATTTTAATGTAAGGCATATTAGACCAGAAGGAGAGGATACAAAGCAAAGCTCCTCTGCGGCACCAAGAGGAGGACTGTGCAGCCTCCAACCCACGCTCATGCCTGGGCTATTCTTGCAGAGAAACGCCAGGACAAGTCAGCTTGGGTGTAACATCCTGCAGCTCAACCACACTGCCAGCAAACCCGCCTGCCTGGGCTGTTCCAGCAAAGAAAACAAGCTCCTTGTGTCCTGTCAGCAGCCACAGACGTGGCTGAATCGGTAAATATCAACAGGTTGTCTGAAAACAGCAGTAATATGTGTGGGGGGAATAAATACACAAATAACCGGAGAAGCAGCAGACTATTTCAGCAGTTAATTATAGACTTCTACATCCTGGCAGGGTGGAATTTTATGAGGTACATAAAAAATGTGGTGTATTTAAAAACAGCCCAGATTTATTCTTTTCTTTGATTCTGCATGCTGTCTTTCAAAACGCATGGATTAAATCAGAATGAAAAGGTGCCTGCATGATTGTCTTCTGCATGTACCACAAATTAATTTCCCTCAGTAAGCAGCAGAGTTTCCAGTTCAAGGCTTCATTTGCATTATATATGCTTTTTATTAATAGTGCAGAGAAATAAATCATTCTGAATAAAAGACACCAGGATCTGACAAAGGCCACTGGGATCAATGAAGAGGATTCATTGCACCGAGTGATCTGGATCACTGCTTAAGCAGGACATTGAGAAACAATACAGACTTGAGCTGGTCCAAGTTCATCCATTCAGGAATAAATACAGCAAGCTAGAGCAAAAGGGTGGAAAATACTATCCTGGGCTGTGACAACCTTCACATGCCTGACTGGATAACAAGCTGTATGGGGAGATCCCAGTGTGCCAACTGCAAGTGTTAATGAGCTATGTAAACAAGGAACACTGAGTCAAATCAGAGGCACCTGATTAGCCTCTGGTCTAGTTGGTACTGAAACAATGTTCAAGTTAGCTTTCCACAGTGAAAAAAAGGGATTTTAACAACAGTAAAATAAGTACAGGGCTCTGGGCTCCATCTGTTAAATGTATTAAAGGACTGATAGCACAGGGCTCCTCAGCGTATCTGACAAAGATTTTGCAAAATCCCTGGTAACTAGAAAATACAGGCCGAAACTAAAATGGAGATCTATGCCAGAGATGGCAATTAGCTAGTGGAACAAGGCTGTAAAGGCCATGATGGATTCTCCAGATGGAGACTGCTATAATCACCAGGACTGAATGTTTCACAAACTGGAATTAATTCACGGCATTGTGCAAAAAACTACATTAGATTAGTTCCAAGCCCTTTTACCTAACAAACTGTAACTTTCTGAACCTGCATCTAAGCAAAGTTAGCAAAGACACCATTCAGGAACAGCTGTACATCTAGGAAAGGAAACATTTCTAAAGATTATTATACTTGGCCAACTTAAAGCATTCAGAAGTTGTGAGTCAGGGCCCCAAACGGAAAGCAACTGGCTTAAAAATACTGATATTTTAAAAGGAAAAAATATTGGTTCATTTTTATTTGCCTTCTGGTTGTCTTGTCTTTTAAGCTTCAAGGTTCAAGCTCTGCTCTGCAATTGGGATGTCCATAGAACAGGAGTCACTAAATCCAATGTATATAAATTCCGAGACTACTGCAACATCATATGACTCTAGTATTTCTTCAGTACAACACCAATTATCTTGAAATTTACAATAAATTTCAAGATTTCACCAAAGGCAATGTTTCCTTTAAAACCATTCACGTGCAAAAGAAAAAGTCAAACAAAAAAAGGAAGGTAAGCAGCAGCTACAGTTACTCTATTATCCTTCAACAGCCTCCTGCCAGCACTGGTCCATTTCCAGCCACATTTCCCTCATCAAAGAAGGACTGGGGGGAAGTGAGGGCTCAGTGACCCTATAGGTCTTTTCCATCCCTGGTATCTGTGAGTGCTTTTTCTGGACCAATGCACTCTGTGTTTCTCCTCTTTTCTGGAACATGGAAGCTTTTTGCATGGTCCCTGTCCAGAGGATGGGCTGGGAAACTGATAGGACTGAGACAGAAGGAAGGAGATATTGGGGTATATGAGATTCCCATCTGACTATGAGCAAACTTCTATTTCCATCAGCTTCTTTCCCAGACCCACCTGATGAGATGAAATCTGAAATTCCTCACCTCACTTGCTCCTCTAACAGAAAAACCAGCCTCTCCAAACCCTACCCCTACTGTTAACCTTATGAAACCAGGTAGTCCTCTATCTCGACCTCCTCTGTAAAGGTCCTCCATCCCAGCCAGACATCTGGCAGTCAGCCTCTCCAGAGCCCAGGTAAGGGGAGAAGCAGTGAGCAAGTGCAGAGCCATGGGAAGGTTTGTGTTTGGGAACAGCCTAGGAGTGTAACACAGCCCCATCCCACCTTCCTCCGGAAGTACGCAGGGACTGCTGCCCAGACAAATCCTCTAGTAAAGACATGACTGACATCCCTGAACAGGTAACCTGCCTTTATCCTCTTCAAAGACAGGAATATTTGGTGCAGAGACTTTGTGAAATTGCATTTTAACCATCTCAGACGCGGGCAAGCCCATCCTGTCATGCAGTCCAAGATGCATGCAAGGATGTAGTGGAGCACAGCTTCTGCAAATAGAGAAATGACAAGTGATGAATAAGCACACAGGGATTACGGTTACCTCCTAAATTATTTTGTCAACCAAATCTTCCTGGGTCACAGGACCATACAGCGATCCTACAGACCATGGTACCAGTTATAAACTGGGATAAGCACTGGAGAATAAACTGAGTGAGTTTATTTCCTGATTTTTAGTGACACCAGTTCATAATAATTGAGAGCAAGCCCAGGTAATGAATATTTCAGTGTGCCCAAGGAAAGTGAAAAGTTTACATCCCTGTGTTAAAAAATATAGAGAAGCCTGAGACAAGGATGAAGATCACTGTTTTGCTGAGACCCAGAGGCTCACGGTCTGACATCTGAACACAGCCAAATGTTTCCCCATTCACTGACAGGAAACCTCCCCAAAAACCAGGCATGATGTGAAGGGAGCCAAGAAGAACCTGAAAATAACCATCTGCACATCAGGACCCAGAACTGCCTTAAATAAAGCACAAGAGATGCCATACACCTTAGAGCAAACCTAGCTTTGGTGAAACAACCCCCAGCCACGCCAACCTCCTAACCTACATCTGTACAAGCTTGCTGGCATAGCCAACTGACTGAGAAGTATGCAGACAGAGAAGCATTAAGGCCCTTGCTGAGTTGCGAGAAAGATATCATGGAAGACTTTTTTAGTAAGTGTGCAAAACTTAGCAGCTCTGCTCTGTCACGCTGCCAGTCCTCTGCCGCACCACTTATCCCTCCCCCTGGTGCCCCTGTACCTGACAGGAGGGAGATTTCCCCAGCATCATGCAAAGAAAACAGCACACAGAGGTAGCAGACATCCCCCCTGCAGTGTGATTTGGGGGTAAACTATGCTGCCTTGCCAGGAATGAGCAGTGACCACCATCATGAGCCAGTGGTTTTCTCCCTACAGCTGCTGGGGTGATCCAGCCTTTGCTGAGGACTGGCATGGAGATCTGCACTGCATCAAGCGGTTTCTCAGCATTAACCTTGCTGATCGGGCAACTGGGAAAAACTCTGAAGTGGCCCCAAAGGGTCTTACACTCAACACCACTGCCGTTTCCAGTTAGCTGGAGCAGTGCATGCACCATCCAGCTCCACTCGCACAGGCTCAGAACACTTTGTGGCTACTAAACCAGCATTTTCCAAGAGTGATAAAAATATCCAAACCAGCTCCTCTTCTGTGAGGATGAATCTGCTTGGTGCTGGAGATGTTTGTCAGCACCACCAACAACTGCAGGAAAGCATGGCCCCGGTTGCCCTCATATTCATGTAAGTCTTTCTTTGCATAAACAGACATTTTTGCTGAGGTCTTAAAAATATCATCTCGCTCTGAAAAAACTGCATAAACTCCACACAATGGCCATATATGTATCTGGAGAAAGACTCAGTGCAGGCCCACTGCTTGTCACAGCCACCTTGCCACTGTCACTGAAGCTACACTTTGAGTTTCTACCTGTCTTGATACAAAACCCATCATTTCTGCAAACATGGACAAGCAGAGCATTCCCTCCTGCATTTCATGCCTTACACATTTTGGACAGAAAGAGCCAGATCAGTTGCGCCACCTTTTCTTTGTGCCTGTGCTGTGGTAAAATAACTGCATGCAACTTAAGGTGATGCCAGCAAAACCTTTGTGGATTCTGGGATCAGTAAAGAGCCAATGAGGCAGCTTGCAACATGGAAACTGATCACATTCACACCAACTTCAGATTTCCAAACCCAGCAAAATAATTGTCTGAGAGGTCAGACAGGGATGAGACACAGAAACACTTGCATTTACGCACAGCGAGGAAAAGGAACCCTTAACACACCACATCACCTCTGAAGGCAGGACCTGCACCGCTCACAGGGATCAGAGCACAGCCAGCAAACACTGGATTATTTTTAATGCGCTTGGAATAAACCTGTGCTCACAGGGAAGCCTGGCACGAGGGGCCCAGTACTGTGAAAGCCCCAAGTCACATAAGTGGCATATAAGCTTTACAGATTCCTCTGGAATATGCAGGTGCCTCCACCAGCTGGCCTGCCATCCCGGCCACAGGATGTTATGTCCCCACTGCAGGGCGTGATGTCCCCAGCGTGTGCCTGGAGCTACAGCTCACACGAGTCTCAAGCCCCACAGACACCGGCTCCTCCAACCAGGGCAGGACCAGGCGGCCCTGCAGACCCACCCCCAATGGCCATTACCTGCTGACCCCATACTCTGGGGGCGGCTGGTAGCGGACGAGGGCCAGCTCCGCCCGGGCGGGCTGGGGGGCGGTGTAGGTGGTTTTGAGGACATCTTGTGCCGGCTGCTCGCCATAGAAGAGCCCGTGCTCCTGTGCCTTGCTGCCTGGGGCTGCTGCCTTGCCTTTGTAGGGGTACTCGGGCGGCGGGCCCCGCGGGTCTGTGGCCTTGCCGGGTTGTGGGGCTGTTTTGAAACCCTTCCCACCTCCTGGGGCTGGGGGGTGTTGCTTAGCCCCGTTCCTCTCCAGCGAGAGTTGCATGATCCTCTCACTCAGCGAGCGGACGTGGCCCTGCTTCAGCTCCTTTAGCGCTTCATCCTTATGTGCCTGCCCGCTGTTGGCCCGATTGACTGTTGGCCTCCCCTCCGTCCTGGACTTCTGGCTGGAGGAGCCATAAAAACCCGGTGTGGTGGCAGTGGCTGGTGGTGCAGGCTGACCACGGAAAAACTGAGACTGGGCCTTGGCCTCCTCATAGGTGGGGAGCTCCTCGGTGCTGTGTGGGGGCTGCGGGGCCCGGGGCTGCTTCTCCATGGCAGCACTGTCCCCCTGGTGCTCCTGCCCCTGTGGTTCCTGCCGCCCCGACGGCTGGACCATTGGCAGGTCTTCGGGAGCAAGGTTTTCTGCGGAAGAGAGAGTGCTGGCAGTGCTGTTGGAGGGGCCGGCGCTGCCCGTCGCCTGGTGCTGTATGGCCAGCAGGTTCATGTTCTCGCTGGGGTTGCCATACCTCAGCCGCTCCTGGATCAGGCGCTGCAGGACGGTGCCGGCTGCCACCTCCTCCGCCCCTCGCATCTCCGCCTCTGGCACACGGCGGAAGCTGGGTGGGCGCAGGGTGCAGAGGGTCTCCTCGGCTGGGCAGGGAGAGAGAGGCAGCCATTAGCTCTGCTATCCAGGATGTCTAATTCCCCCTGCTCTTTATTCCCCTTCTTCAGCCCACAGCTGTGACCCTGTGCCCAGGATGCACCCCACGGGCAACACCCTGCCAGGGTTCCCCCGGCAGCACAGGGGACACTGCAGGAAGCCAACAAAGGAGGCAGAGCACTGCTCCCTGCTCGTCTCCCACCCCTAAACCCTAATTCTGTTTGCAGAATCCTCTAGGAACATATTCCAGTCCCCTCCCTGGCTTTCCCCTTCATAATACTCCATGCGTCCCATAGCCACAGCTCTGAACCCCTCTCTAAGTCGACAAGGGACATTCCATGTCACAGGGAAATTTGAAATTTGGTATATTCTAAAATGGATAGGATAGGATAGGATAGGATAGGATAGGATAGGATAGGATAGGATAGGATAGGATAGGTACTTACAATTATTATCTCATCCCACTGCCTGACCAATTCAAAGCTCAGAAAAAGTTAAAGCATTTTATTAAAGGCATTGTCCAAATGCCTCTTTAAACACTGACAGGCTTGGGGCATTGACTGCCTCTCTAGGAAGCCTGTTTGACCTCTCCTTGGAGATGGCTTGCACAGCTTACAGAAGCAGCCTGCATGGCAATACCAACTGATGTATTTTTGATGGCTAAAGTCATAAGTGTACTGTGTGCCATGGCAAAATAAAAAGTAAAATCTGTCACAGCAAAACTGTGAAATGGAACTGAAAATAAAACGGTCCTAAAGATCTGAGACTAATCTGTGCTCTGGCATCTTCCTCTAAAACTGCAATTTCCCTTCTGGCTGATAATGCTATTTCTAAGGGAGTCGATACTAATTATTGTCATTTTGCTGGGTCTCCAGTGCAGACAAGGAAGGCATTAAGGTCATAGATGTAATGTCAGTATTTAAAACAAAAGCACAGACAGATTAGCTGCACAACCCTAACACAGGCCAATGGCACCATCTTTGCACTGTATATGCAGTGGATCATGCCTGGAGCTAAGCATCTAGAAGCATTTGGACAATGCTCTCAGACGCATGGTATGATTCTTGGGGTGTCCTGCACAGGGCCAGGAGTTGGACTTGATGATCCCAATGGGTCCCTTTCAACTCAGCACATTCTGTGACATAACCATGGCTGAAAGGTTTGGAATCCCTCTCTCCAGGAGCCCTCTTTCCACACCCATCCCAAAAGTGCCGTAAGATGTCTATCTGAACACTGTCAGAGCTCAGAGGAATGCTCCTGAGAGACTCCAGTGCAGACAAAAGTGAGAAGAGTCTTCCAATGTCCCTAGGCAAGAAGGAGATACTGTCTGCAGTTCAGTTTTTTGAGGTCATTCTTGGCAACTTTCTCTCCTCTGCTGTTTCCAATTCTCAGAGGAGCTTGTCAGGACTTACATTTGGTTTCTGGCATTTGAAAGCAGTTTAAAAACAAACTTTCTCTTGAGGTCTGGTCATTTCCCTGAGGTTTCATCAGTTACTGCACATGCTGTGGGATAACTTACATACAACCCAGATACCAGAGGGAAAGAAAAGCCTTTGACTCTTAACAATGAAAAGAGGTCATTTCCACTAACATTTCTGCAGCAAAGCCTTAAAGATGATTGTGGGGCTCAAGACAGAGAGAAGACTCCCAGGCTGTTTCACTCCATGTCTGCCCTAGGAGATACACCTCTCCTGCTTTCCCTGAAACAATGTTATCTGCCTACCAGCCTCACTCACTGGGGTTGTGGCCTGGCCACAAGCTTTCAGAGGGTCTGTCAGCTCCTCTGGATAGTGTTTGAGCCAGGAGGATGCATAGACACACACATCTCCATCTTCCTGTCTGCTCAACAGCCAAGTGTCCAGCTGCTTTATATGTCCCTGCAGTTACAGCAAACTCTTGCTGCTTTATTCATGTTATCACAGCACACAGAAGCCTCACCACAGTGGACATTTTTGCAGACAAGCAATAATGTCTCCCTAACACACCAGAAAGCTTACAGTCTAAGTTGTTAGACAACTCCTGAGAAAAGCCTGAGGAAAGGGGATAAAGCCAGCATCACACAGCCAAGGCATAATATATAATGTTTATAATACATCAGGATTTTCACTTCTGTGCTAGTCACATTACCATCCTTATATCTGGGAGGTGTAATTTAAATTGCCTATTATTGAAGTCCAGAAGAATTGACCACAGTGAGCTTTCCACAAGGAACAAGGCCTGTGGTCTTGTTCCATCACCAAAAGAGCCGTGAAAATTGGTCCAGCTATGCAGTGAGAAGCAACCATTTCCAGAAGGACAAGTGGAAACGCTGCACCCTCCACAAGTACAAGTTACAAGTGATCATGGGTCACAATACACTAGACAAGGTAACTTTGACTCTACCAAGAATGAGAGTATTTGCACATAGTTTAAACTGCTCAATTTATGCTTTGGGGAAAAACCTGGAAGCAAATGCAGTGGGTTCATACAGAAGTATGGCCATGCACTTACCAGCTTTTTCTTTGGCACTGATCACTTCAGTCGTTAGTGGAGACACTTCATGCCTGCCAGCAAACAACTGGTGATCCTGGTAAAGGAAGCCAGTGTCTTCCAGTACCTGGACTGGGCTGGTAGGCTTGTAACAAACAGATGTGGAGCCTGTAAGAAAGACGAATGGAATGTCAGTAAAGGAACCGCATGAATGACAAAATATGAAGCCATGACTTATGATAGTACTCCAAAAAAATTTTCTTGAGCATGGTTAGGTGCTGAGAAGTCCTTCTAAGGCCAGTGAGCAAATCACCTCTTTAGTCCACACCTCCCAGATAACACATTAGCTCTGAGGAACAAGAGGCAAAACACCAAGTCACCAGTGCTGTTTCATGCATTGACCCAGCCTGGCCTATGAGGTCCTCAGTCCAAGTACAAAGAAAAGTTTGTAAGAGCTAACAGCGACAAGACACAAGCTCACAAATCAAGGCATAGCCCCAGGACATGAAACCAACAGAGCCAGTGTAAAACTGAACAAGGGAGTGGGTAAAAAAAAGGAAAGGTGAGGACACAGCCACACATCAAGCAGGGCTACAGTCTGAGAAAGGCCTTACCACAAAATTTGCTCATGAGTAATAGTTTAGCAATACAGAAAATTGCTGAGACATAAAATACAACCAGTGCTATCAAGGGAGAGAGCTTATAAATCACTTTGTCCAGATGTTCTTAATATGGTATGGAGCAGATGCAGCTGGAGGGCCATGGGAATTTGTCTGGCAGACCAACTGCACAGGAGCTGCATGTTCCAGCATCCCACAGACACTGCTGGCTGGGATGTGCTGGTTTTGGCTAGGATAGAGTTAATTTTCTTCTCAGTAGCTAGTGTTGAGCTGTGTTTTGGATTTGTGCTGGAAACGTTGATAACACAGGGATGTTTTAGTCACTGCTGAGCAGCACTTACACAGCATTAAGGCCTTGTCTGTTTGCAACCTGGCAAACAACAAGGCTCATCCCAAATCTGTTCTCAGGGGTGCTTGTTTTAACAAGCTGATACAAAATGCATCACAGCAGTGTTAAGCCAGGAATGACATTGGCTTGACCCTATACTTCAAGCCACAAATGACATTGGCATAACTCTAGAATTCAAGAATGATACAGACTATATGAGGTCTAAAGGAGGGCTGCAAAGATCATCAGTGGGCTGTAGAACCTGTTCTGTGAGGAAAGGCTGAAGGAGTTAGGTCCTTTCTCCCTGGAGAAGAGAAGGCCGTGATGGAACTCTCATTACAGTCTTGCAGTATGTAAAGGGAGGCTACAGACAGTAAAGAGGCTCTCTCTTCACAAGGAGCTACAGTGAAATGGGCAACAAGCACAAGTTGCAGTAAGAGATGTTTTATCTTGACATGAGGATGAAACTTTTTACAGTGAAAACAATCACTCACTGAACAACCTCCTCAGGGATGTGGCAGACTCCCCATCACTGGAGGTTTTCAGGATGCAATTAGACACTGTCCTAGATAATCTCATCTAAATTGTCTCCTTCCCTCAGAAGGTTAGACCAGATGATCTGCTTAGATCCTTTCCAACCTGGTCTGTTCTATGATTTTACGATTTTTTATTTTCTCATTTTTCTGAGAACTTACTCATTTTTGTAAAGGAAGGCTCTTTGAGGTCCAAACCTTGGAAATCAGCATCTCCTGGCTGCAAGTATCCTGGCACAGCAGGGACACAGCAGACTCACTCTCCACTCACCCCACTGGTTGTCACAGGTTTTAGGCTAAGGAAATGGTCATCAACCTCTAGCACCAGCCACTGGCAAGGACTTGCTTGAGCAGGACGTGGAGTGCTCAAAGTGGCACCAGTGATGCATCCGTCCATCCCTGTGGGGCAGGAAACCCACAAGCACAGGGATCTGCAGCACCCCACTCTGCAGGAAAAACAGTCGTTCACAAATGACCTGGATTTATTAATCCTGACTGCTTGGTTTGTGCTCAGCTAGCTGCATGCTCTCTGCACATATTACACGGGGAAGTTGCTTTGCTCTTCTCCTTAAGTACAGGTCATCACTAACCCCATGCAACTCCATGGAGCAAGGCAGCAGGGGAATAATAAGGGGGTAGGATCCATCCTATCTTTTCTACAGGCACGAAGATACTATTTTCTTCTGTGCCAAGAGGAGAGGAAATAGGCATTTCTGCAAAATGTTAATGAATTCATCACTTTGCCATTCACACTATGCATGAATGTGTATGGCAGTTATCTATATTTAGAGAGCAAGAAGGAAAGATTGCTTGCTTGAGTAGATCTAAGCCATGTATGTTTGTGAAAACAAGCATAGGAGACTGGTCTGTAAATTGTGCTGATGCTGACACAGGCCCAAGAAAAATCTGAAGTACACTAATTTCCAAAATTATTGGCCTATTCTGGTAGAGAATAGGATTAAAGACACCCTTCATTGCTCGTCCACACAAACAGTCCTGCCTTGGAATTTGGAATCCTGTATGAAACCAGTGCCTTTCAAACCCAAGCTTGTTTTATGAATAAAAAGTAGATTGGAGTGAAACAAAGAAAACCTGCACACCCGAAGAAGAAGACAAGCAGCTTCAAGCATTACAGGCAACCTGGACAGCCAGCAGGCTTGGCCACACCACTCACCAAAGATATTTCAAAAGAAATAAACTGTTAGTAAAACTGTATCCTTGCCTTCTGCATTTTGAGTCTGTAGGCACTCTTGGGTCATGGTTTCAAATTTTACAAGATGAAGAACAAAGACATGTTTTTTTTCTTTACCAGGAGCAGAAATTCTCACCTAACCACTTGTCCTTGATTGTCATGGCAGAGCAATATTCTACTAACATTAGGACTGGTAAATGCCAGCATCTGCCAAACTACTCAGTTTCTGATCTCTGTTATATCAGAGTCAAAAAAAATGATGTAACAATATTTTATGTTCATTCACAGTAGGTTTTAATAAAATGTCGGCCGTAACTGACACAGAAAACCAGTTTTTGTGTAACACAGAAAATAGTTGCCAAAAGATCAGTGCTTGGCACACAGCCACAATACAGATCATAGGCAATAAGGCACCACTTGAAAGCTTAGTGGAACCTCACAAGTCATTTGGAGCAAAGCACAAGCCTTTTTTCTTTCCCCCCTTGCTGTCACTGGAGCCTTTCAAATCACAGCTCCACTCTTTGAAGGGAAAGGCTTTACTACATCCAGCTCTGACATGGTGCAAGGCACCCATCCAATGCTCAGGCACTTCTTTCTTTCCCACACCTCCTCATTCCTCTACAATGCTCACCAAAAGAGCAATTTTCATCCCTATAACTGATTCCTGGTGCCACAGCAGTGGTGCCCAGCAGCCACGAGTAAGAAGTCAGTTGAGGGCAACCTGGGATGAAGATCATCACCCCACCAGAGGCATGTCCCTGGGGAACAGCTTTTTACCCATATCTAGCCCAAACAAACCACAAACCACAGCTGCTGCAGCTGCTGCCCCATGTTTCGTGACAGCCACTGCCAAGAAGAACCAACCTCATGGTGTCTGTAGGTGCCTGCAGGCAGCTGCCAGCTGTGCTGTGCCCTCTCCTCTTCCCCTCTCAAAGCCAGCCCAGCCCCCTCAGCCCCAGAATGCCAGGATGCAGCCCAGTCCATAGACATCACACCTTCAATTACTATGTATCTAGTGTCTCTTATAGCCAGTTCTGTAAGACATGAGCGTATTTCTGGCCCAGTTCAGTCCTTGCTAAATTGGGTAGCTGCTCCAGGCCTTCATTTCTGCATCTCTACTGACTCTCCTACATCTAAGTGACTGCCTGACACTAATTCATTTGTTTTCCTTTTCTATTAGATAATCATGCATTCCACTGTACAGAAGCAGAGATATTATCCTGGAGGTTACTACACAGCAGTGCAATTCATTTGAAGATTCAGAACTATTTAAATGAATCAGCTGCTAAGATTAACACCAGACAGTCAGCCAGGACCCAGAGACAGTGGAGCAAGACTTAAATATTTCCTGTTTCTGATGTGGTTTCAGTCTGGTTTTGAAAAGGATCTAAAGCAAACCACATAGGAAGCTCATTGCTGTGACATGAGAGGAAAGCCATGTTTTTAGAGCAATAACAGCATCCCCAAGAAACAAATCTACAAAAACAGTCAGAGAAGATGGTTTTTGTACAGTCAAACTGTACTACTACTCTCATCTTCAGTAAAACACCAGAAGATGCCAGTTGTGAAAACACAGCTTGCTGCTATTTAGAGGCAACACCTCAAGGCAGAGTCCAGGTAATGAGTTTCTGCATCACACCCCACTGCCCACCCAAGTAACATAATGTGGCTGCCTGCAGCACAGCCTGTGCTGCTGGCACGTATGACTCCTCCTCTACCACCCAAAAGCCACCCAGCCAAACAAAACCACAGAGCTGACCTCAAAAAAATCCTCTTTCAATCTGTACCCCACTGACCGAGTGGTTCAAAAGAGACTGAGGTGTTTCAAATATCATCCAAAGCAATCATCTGAAATTAAAAAGTAAGTAAGGTGGCTTTACACCTTCCTATAAACCCTGCACAGTATGTAAGGGAAGTCCAAAAATGACAGAACAAAAATTCATTTCCAAGCCCACATCTGTCCTTCTGTATCACAGCCAAGCCAAAAAGGAGTATAAATACCTTATTCCACATTTAAAATATTTTCTCTGCCCTGTTGCTGCATAAAAATCTCAGGTCAACAAAGGAAGAGAATTATTTAAGGGAAATAACAAAAGGACAGTAAAGCACTCCAAGGTCCCAGGGGCTGCACAAGGGCTGTGCCATGAATTGCCCAGGGTAGACCAATCAGTCCCTGCAGTGGGTCACACAGACCCTCTGTCGCAGCTGGACACCCCTTCATGTGCATCGTGGCCCATGAACCCTGCCTTCTTTCCTAAGCATTGGCCGAGTCTAGAGAGCAGGGATTGTCATACCCCAGCCAAACAGCCATGACACTCTCCCAAGCTGGGAGGAAGATCTGAGTTTCCTTTGGCACAGAAAAAAAAGAACTCATGTGTCTCGCTTCTTGGTTTAGGTATAAAAATTGGACTTCTAACGATGACACAAGGGATGCTTTTGGTACCTCTAGCAGCTCTCCTTCAGCAACGCTGGGATTCTTTTGCAGCCACAGCTCCGATGAAGTGCAGGGACTCAGGCAGCCACTGGTGATTGTTTTCCATCAGCAGCTCCCCAGTGAACACACAAGTTTTCTAGGTCACTTCTGGGGTGGCTGACTCATCCTCACACCCCATAATTCTGCTTGTGAACCTCGCGTCTGCTGCCAGGGCTCCCGAGCCCTGCAAGGACTGAACAAGCATCAGTAATACTATTTTCACAAGAGCAGAGCAGCATCCTACAGGACAGAAATCCAACACACATAATGCACACCAGATGTGAGCTAGCAGCACCTCTAATTTCCCACATAAAAGCCAGGAGAAGCTGCACCCCTGTGCCTGGCAGGATTATCAGACTGAGCTACGCCTCCGCAACTCACCGCTCTGGGGAAAGAAATCCTCATCCTAGTATCAGCTTCAGAATCCACGTTGTGCTATCTCCTTGCTCAAGAACAGTTCCTGGAGTCACTCATCCTTGGTACTGTCATTTCACTCTCCAGAAAGTGCATTGTCCAAGAAAGTATGAGCAAGACTAATGAGAATAGGTGATGGAGGCAGCCAAACCTCATCTCTCCCAAAGAACTGTGCTAACATGTCCAAATTTAACTGCCTACAAGGATGAACATTCTCCATGAAACTTCAGCCTCACATGCTTATTTTCATATATGCTTCCCCTCAGCAAAAACCAAAGCAGGAGAGGAAAAAACCTATGAGAGAAGCAAAGAAAATGTGCTTTGAAAGCAGCTCCCAAACCTGGCGTGAGATCAGATGGATACAGGAAAGAGTGGAGCCAAGCCTGCCTACCCGGGAGATTCCCTTGGATGCCCGCACTTCTCCACCTTCCCAATGGAAATCAGGTGTGCTGGCATGTAGGGGCAAACAGTGCTCGTCACCACTCTTTCATCTCAGATGGTAACAGGTTTTTACAATGTTAGAATAACGTGCTGGTTTTTCCCCCCGTCCCAGGCTCACCCCAGAGGAGAGGCAGGATACAGGCAGAGCATTATCATCACACCTCCAGGTGCCAAACAGTTACCTGGGCATTAACCTTACAGAGGAAGAGGTGTATATTCCTTAGGCAGTTGCGCTAGGCTTTGCAAAAATATGTGCATTTTTAAGGTCTCTCTATATTATAAGCTACACATTTGCCTTTGCATGTAACACTGAGCCTACAAGATACAGCCAACCCAAATTTATTCGAAGAATTGAATCAATAATTGAAACTCCTGCTTTGATCAAAGTGCCAGTGGCACAATGACAACTCACATCAGCAATGCTGCTCTGAGATGAAAGGATAAGTATTATTCAGAGCTGAAAGCAGGGGAAGAAACTCACAGTAAAAGAGTGAAATACAAAGGCTGACATGGAGCTCACGAGTGAGATAACACTTCTGCTACAGTCACACCACTTGTCAGCACAGTAACTGTCTGCAGACATTTTCACTATGCTATAAGTTCTGATTTCCAAGCAATAAAAAAACCTCCAAGATAAAAATTCATCACATAAATTCTTAGGGAAGGAAATTTTCTTCCACTGGGGGAAAAAAGAAAAATCATCAATCAGCTACAACATACAGACAAGACACTTGTAGAGCAGGAGTTTAAGCCACGATAAATTTTGCTGTACTTACTGCCTTTAAAAATGATCACATTACAGAAAAGCACTGGCATGATCTGTGTCACTCAGATATTTAAGCCCTTCCATTAATTAACCAGAAGTGAAATAGGACCTACATCTGTGGATCATTCCGTCTTAGTTCCTTGCTACTTCAAGCAACTATATTATAAAATTCCCTTTTTGAACTGAATAAACAGAATCCTGATGAAGAGGATTTTTTTTCACCCCATTTGGAGGAGGTTTTGCGATCTCTCTTCCTTAGACACACACAAATATTCCTCTTGGTTCCCACTCACAGTCACAGACTTTGCTCTTTATCCATCTATTTTTTTTTTTTTTTGCCAGTGGTGTCTTTTAGGTTAAATAGCTTTCTCCCTGAGTCATTCCCACAAACTTGCAGCGTACAAAGGAGCCTGGGATAAGGACAGAACAAAAATAGTACAAAGGCTGTACAGTACTCTCTAACTGAAAAGGCGGGCATTGAGCTCTATCAGATATATTTCTAGAGTTTTTCAATTTTTTTTAACACAAGCAATAAACCATCCTAAGGATCCACAGTTCTTCTCTTGATTTGTGTAAAGAATTGCTTGTGATAACCCTACACTAAGCAGAGTTTTTGCACAATTCTTAAGTGTCATAACTTAAAGCAAAAAGAAATTAAACCTTCTTCCCACCAGAATATATATTACAATTATGATCCTTCCATTATTAAATCATTACATGCAATTTATATTCAGCCCCTTTTAAAATGCAGAAATTTAATAAAGGTGTTATACGTAGAAGTGTTAACAAGATAATTGCCTGTAGTTCTTGCTCCCAGATGCCTCAGCTCAGATTTAGAACAGGGAAAATCACAGCAACGGCCACTGGTGCGGAGCCATCATATCAAAAACAGCCCCAAAATGGTGCTGGTCACAAGCAGAGGAAGACATCCTAGGGATATGCCACTGGCAGGGACCCTCTGTCCATCCCAGGTAGCCATCATGGGGAGGAATTTCACTAAAAGCATTTTAATTCATTAAATCATTCATTAAATTAAATTAACGATGTCATTATTTTCTAGCCTGAGACTTGATCGCTGGAGTTACTGTTGGCTAAAGTACATTTATATTTGTGTTAGCCAATATGGTGAGAGCAGGTAATCCCAAGTGCTGCTCAATTATTTAACCCCATGATACATTTCCTTGAGATGTGGCAGCCCCCTATAGATCACCCCACTCCTCGGCTGGTGCTGCCTTGACACGTGCTGGCTGTCATTGCCCTGTTTGCACAAAAATGACATTCTACAACTTCAAGATGTGGGACAGACACACAGCAGGAAAACCACAGCAACACACCATGGTGGGACACATCGGAGCTGGACAAGGCCACTGAGAGCCAGCAAATGCTGCAGGACCTTCTGCTGCTAATGGGGTACACCTTACTGTGTGGTAAAACTCACATGCACCAATCCAAACCTGGAGCAACTTCACCAGCTTCTACAGATTTACTTCAAATTTACACCCACAGCAGCATCTCACCTACTGAAAAAGTCACTAAAAGGACCAAAAATAGACATATACATTTCCTAAAAGCAACATCTGAACAGAAAAGTTGCTCTAAGAATTTTTGGGATTTTAGAGGTGATGTTGTTCTTGTTACTATTATTTTCTACTTCCATCCACTTCTACTTCTGCCCTGAGTGGAAGGCAGACTGTTCCATTTAAAAATTCAGGACATAAATGGGAACCAGATTACATCTATCCCAAAGCTGCCAAAGAGCAATTGCTCTATGAAATCAAAAATCCTTCTGGGATTTTTCTCAAATCTGTAAAATATTCCCGAGCACTAAACTTTCCACTGGGACTATTACATTAGCAGATAGTCTGTGTGTGAAAAACCAAGCATGCAGCCGTCCTCCTAATGGTTTCCAGGACAAGGAAGCTGCACAGGGCACACACTCCTGCCTCAGCACCACGTAACATTTATGCCAGATCTGGCCTTTAAAGAAAGCTACATACCTATCAGTGAGGAAAAAAAGGCACTGTGGACTCAGGGTTTCATTTCCTGAAGGAAAGCTGCAATGGTCAGCAGTAACATTTCCACATAATCCTGAAATACCCACATGCACACAGAGTCTGGTTGTGCCTGACCCTTCCCGAGCTGCTGCTGGGATCTCTTCCAACCACCTTAGGTGTCTCTTCGCTGGAGAAACGCAAAGCCTTTGGCTCTATGCTGGCGTTTCCTCACAGAGGAGCTCTTGCAAGGAGCACCAGAGCTGTATCCGTGCATCCATCCCTCCATCCAGGGACTAATGTGCAGAGCGTTTGGTCCAGATCGCTGTGGAAGGTCAGGACTTGGAAACTGCCTATACGCCTGTCACCAATCCTGCAGATATTCTGATTTAGGAGAGGCAACACGTGCCCCTTTGGATTGAAGCTGCCCTCCTCCAGCAGCTGAGTGCTTTCCAAAAGAAGAGGGAAAGCAAATTTCCCTCTGCCAAATGCTGACAGAGAGAAAAGGGGAGCAATGGACATCAGGACAGAGGAGAATGGACATGCAGGTGATTGGGGGGATCCCACTGGCCCCACACAGCCTGGCGACAGTGGGAGGCCCAACCCCAGCAACACTGTAGGGCACATACCTCCCCTATTTAACAACCTAAAAACCAGCCTCCCCGAATTCATCCCCTCACACCACTGCTCCAGTCACAACTGGGGATAAGGAAGGCTGGGCGGGACACGGACCCTCCATGCAGGGCCATAGCATGCACCCAGCACAGACCCAGAGAGGGTTTTACCACGAGCTCTTGCCCACCCAATATTCCCTGTCCTCACCATTCAGACATTTCTTGATAAGGTATTTATAGAACCCTTGGAACAGCCTTTCTGGCCATTAGAAATGACTACATATATATGCAAAAAATCTATTATATACACATATATATGTATAAAAATAAATATATACACAAAGTCTATATTTTATTTATATAAAATATATGCAGCCATATATGCCTATATATATGTAAATATATAAAAATACACAAACATATATCTACATATATATATATATATATATATTTAATATCTATATGTAACTAGATATACATGCACACCTGTTAGCAGGAAAGGTGCTGCCAAGCTAGCTGTGCTCTGGAAAATTCATGGGACTCATGTTCACTGCCATCCTTCTCTCAGGAAGCCTTTAGGCTTATTTTTATACATAAAAAGACATAACCTGAACTCAGTGGATGCACAAGAAGGGCCTTGCAGACCCTCAACCACCAGATCCTGGTCTCTGGCGGCAGCTGCCCACAGCTCCCAGGATACTCATGCAGCACCAGGAAAGAGAAAAAAACCCTCTTTCCATCAAAAGAGGAAAAAGCCCAAGCAGCGACCTTCCTGTACTTAAAGCTATGAATCACAAAACCTGGCAGAAGGATTCGGATTAAATTCACGTCGTGGGGTTTTTTTTTCTTTCTTTCAATGCTGGTTTGGATTTTTTGTGGTTTTTTTTTTTTTTAACCGGAGTTTATCTTTGTTCCCTGGATGGGAAGGAAGGTTAAATATAAAAAAGTTCCCTTTCACCATCCCCCTACAACAACAACGTGAGAAAGCGCTCCCCCGACGTGGGAGGCCCCTCCTGCGTGTCCCCTGCGGCCGGCGCTGCCGCCCCACGCACCCGCGGGACGGGACGGGACGGGACGGGACGGGACGGGACGGGACGGGAGCCGGTCCCCCGGTGGGTGCTCCGGGGCCGCTCCGAGTAACAGCCCGGCGCTGGGGACCCGCGGGGACGCTGCGATCGCTGCTGCGGAAACGGCAGCGGCCGCTCCGAGTGCCGCTGGAAACATGCCCCACGCTCCCGGCCGGCGCTTCACTCTTCCCGGGAGCGCCGCGGCGGCGGACCTCCGGCGCGTTCCTCTTCCAGAATACACTGCGGACACCCCGCTCTGAGCGGGGCTGTTTCGGAGCGCGGAAGATTCCCGCGGAGGACTCCGGGAGCGGAGGAACAGGAGCGGCGGCGGGCGCCGGGCTGGGGCTCGGCTCTAGCGGAGCGGCAGGCCGGGTTAGCGCGGACTCGGCCCCGCTCCCGCACCGCCTGCGGGCTCCACGCAGCCCGGGGGAGCAGCGGAGTGCGCTGGGTCCAGGAGCCGGCGGAAGGCTGCCCAGGCCTTTCCGCATCCTCCCGGGAGGGCGGCGGGGCACGGCAGCACTCAGGGCTGACCACGAGAAGCGACATCCCGCCGCGGCACCCCCGCACAGCCCGGCGCGCTCCCCAGCACACACGTGGACACGGGCACCCGCACCCCCCCACGCAGAGACACACGTGTGCGCAAATATGTGCGCACGGACACCGTCTCCCCGCCCCGCCATTACCTC
>VZTJ01004371.1:10597-76894 GCA_013397795.1 Orthonyx spaldingii | reverse complement strand
AGCCGACGGGGCGGGTCCGGGGGCGGTCCGGGCACCTCCCGGCGCGGGGCGGCCGCTGCCTGCACCTCTCGCCCCTTCGGGAGCCATGGCGGTACGCTCGGGGGAGTCTCAGACCCCAGGCTGGGGGCTCGCAGCCCCACAAGGAGCCACTGAAGACACCTGGGTACGCCCAGGGTGAGCTCGTGTGGCAACACGGTTGCTCCGCCTCGTGTCTGGGGATGCTCGGGATGTTAGGTAGCAGCACAGGCTCCCTGGTCCCTTGCGGGACAGTGGATGGGGGTTACGCCGAGTCCCAAGCCGGTGAATTAACCCCGGGCATCCTCCTCGTCTCCCAGAGCTCTAGCTGCTCCCTGTGCATGGAGGAGCCGGTGACTATTTGGGCAGTGACTGGGCCATACATCACTCCGGTCCTAAGCTCAGCTCCCCGTTCCTAAACTCAGCATCCCATTCCTGAATGCAGCCCCTTGCCCTGCTGCCCACCTGCTCTATCATACATATTCACATGAATGGTGGGTGCATATATCCCTTGATGCCAGAGATTTACAGCTGATGCTGAATGCAAGCGCTGCAGTAACGGGAACACAAGACATTTACCAGCTCAGGGTGTCTTCGTGGTTTAGCACACCAGCTCCACGGGATAAGTGTTCATTAGGGCTGGAGTGAGCTACTGCTGCATCTCCCCAGACTGCTCCAGCCCTGCTGCCAAGGGTTTGACAGAGGGGACACGGCAGGAGAGCTCCTCTGGTGTTTGCACAGCATTTCATTCCCATCCCTGCAGCCGCGTGGGCACAGACTGGGTTGGGCAGTACCAACAGACCCTATTTCCAGCACTGCCCCACAGGGTAGGCATCTTTTGGGATGAGTAGCACTGCCAGGACACTGCTTGGGTTTCCCCATCTCAGTGCTTCAACCTCCTTCAGTCCAGCAAGCTGCCCAGTGATGCCAGGATTGTCCATTGTATTTGTACTTCTTTCTCCCAGGGACTGATGGTGGCTCCTCCTTCCTCAATTCTGTGCCAAATGGATAAAGGCAGGTAGGAGGAAATGCAGCAACAGGCTGAAGAAGAACCCACTCACTGCCACCACAGCCCCATAAAGGGGCACAGTAAGACAGGAGCTGGCCCAGTGCCAATCCCACAGGACTAGATGGATGCAGAGAGGACTCCCAGCAGCTTCAGGCACTGGGAGAGTGCTGTGGTTCACAGCAATCTGAGGCATTGCTTTTTTGCATCACAAAACCCAGCATTGCTCAAAGTTTGGGTTTTGCTCATATGTAAGACAGGGAAGCTATAGGATATGGGAAACAGGCAAAGGAGGAGAAAATATTCGGTGGTGAAACCAGGTTCCTCAGTTCTGGTATCTGTGCATCTCCCATGACAGAAGTTACCCCAGAACGCTATTTGCCGCGTGAGCTGGGTATCCTCAGAGGTGCCCTTCCCTCCATGCCTATGTGCAAGGTGGGGTACCAGTCAGGTGCTGCCCCTGCAGTGTCTCTCTGAAGCATCTCTTACCTGTCTCCCTAAAGTCACCTAATACAGGCTGGGGTTATGCTCAAACAGGGGAGCAGCGAATTGCAAATATGTTGCTTTTTGAGGTGGGGGGCAAGGGGAACCATCACATCCTTGACCTCTTCAGGAGAAAAACTACAGGCCAGTGCTTAAGGTACCAGGCTTGGATTAGAAATAGATGTTCGGTTCCTTTATCACCTGCAGATGCCCTGAGTATGTGGGAGAAGATTAAGCCCAAATTCTGGTTTTTGAATGCCTAAATCCTCTGCAAAGTCATGGGGAACCTTGACAATAAAGTTAGACACTTTGGTCCCCAAGAGAAATTTGCCTTGGATTTTTCAGGTTTTCCTACCTCCCCCAGAGACAAATGTTAGCTTTGCTTATAAACACAGGTGAACCATGAACCAACTCAGCCGTAATGTGATGGTGAAATTCTGCCCTTGCTTGTTAAGTGCCTGTTCACTCTGGCAGGTGAAGTGCGCACTGCTGTCCAGTGAGTCCCCTGAGTCCAGTTCAAAGTGGCAATTAAAACTCTACTTTTTGTCATGTTCCAATTTTATCATTTGGTTGGGCAAAATGAGACACATTATTTTGGTTATTCTGCTTCCCAGTCTGTGTCATGGAGGCCTGGGAGCAGTCTGGCTGTACTGCCCTTGGCCAAGCAGATCCAGCCTGTTCAAGGGCTTATTTTGTTTCTCGTTCTGGCCCCAGAGTTTGTGCTCCCCTTTCACCTACTGCTGCATGGTGGTCAGTGATGATTTTTGGTGCTAGAAGAACAAATATATCAAGAAAAAAGATTATCTGCCATGTTGTCTTTGAGTAGCATTGCAAGGACCTGGTGAACCATGCTGTTATGTTCCCAAGGAAAACATCCTTTTTTTTCTGCTGAAGTAAAAATAGTGTTTCACTTTTCCCTCATGTTATTCATTTTCTGGTGTGTGTTTCCACATGATTTTCAAAATCTTTTTTCCTGTTCAATTCCATTTGATTTGATAAACTGGTAAGTGGCCACAAAGGATGGCAGATTGGAGAGGCAGTTCTCTAACCCTTTGTGGTTTGATACATCTGATAACCTCTGGGGAGCTGTGTCTGCCCAGGAAAGCAAAGCAATTGCCACTCAAGCTTCTTCCCTTTGCAGCTCCAATATTTTAATATATTTCATATGTACTTAATTATTTATTTATTTATATATTTTATTAAAATATATTGTTCCCTCAATTTAGGAATAGCTCCAATATTTTAATATTTCTTTGTGTGTTTGTTTGTTTTATGTCATTTTTCTAAGGAATTTGGGGAAGGAAAGAAGTTAATTTTCCACCCCTTTTGGTTCTAAGCTGCTCAACCAGGGCCAAGTGCTACCACAACTCCAGTTGTCAGGTCAACAAAGTGGATATGACAGTGCCATCTCTTTTCACTGCCTCCCTCCTGCTTCTCCCTGGTAGCCATGGATTCAGGACACCCAGATTATCCATACATCCCATGCCTCTTATACTCTGCCATAGAAAACAAACACCTCTCACGGATTTCCCAAGCATTTTGGTGAGCTACATGGGAAGGGAGAAGCATTCCCAGGTGCCATCATGGCTTGGTCCTTAGTGGCCCCCTGCATCACTCCGCATCCCTGCACCATCCCAAACACCCGCCAGCTGGGGAGCTCTGAGCAATTGCTACTGACAGACCTGGGGCCAGACCCCTGAGGCCCTGCAGCAGGGACGTGGCCATCCCAAACCCCAAGCGCACCCGGGTATTGATGCTCGTTACATTTGCAGCCAACCAGGCGTGTAATCCCACAGATTCCAAATGCTGCAAGCAAACAAATAATTGTCCCGCTCCGCCTGACACTGTGGCAACCCCAAATGCCTGCACACAATTCCACTTCTTGCTGTCACTGCTGCTTTTAACAGTGGCTGAGGGGCAGCCAGAGGGTTCCAGCCCTGTTAACACCACCTCTGGGGATGGCACAAATAGCTGCCCTGCAATGCAGAGACCACAGCAAGAGCTGAATCAAGAAATCTGAGTACACTGCATAGAAACTTCCACCCAGGCAAATTTAGTAAATAAAAGCCACAAAGCCTTTGACATGAAAGATTTCCTTACCATACCACAGGTGTAGAATACCCTATCTCTTCTTGGTAGTCACAGGCTTTACCTGCCCTGCAGAGAAACATCTCCCCATTCTCACCATCCCCAAAGGTTTTCTAGATACTGGACAGAGGCAGATCCTCTTGCAGCACTGGAGCACCTCTTTCTAAACCACATCTGCAGAAGGTTTTTAAGTAATCTTGTAACCTGGCAGCCAGTAAATTCAGTGGTTTGGGGAGTCCCAAAGAAACCCATCCTGCTAAATAATTAGCCACTGTTAAGATTTCTACCACGACAACTGTGCATATTTATCAGATCACCTCTGATACACATTTCATAGGCAGCATTGTATTTGGAGGCAGCAGAAATATCTCTGCACATCTGTTTTTCCTGTTCTGCCAAAGAGCTTTCATTTTTCTCTAATAACTTGACCTCTTTGGTTTCTGGCAGAAGACAGCCAAGCAGAGCACTCACTCTCTGGATTCGCTCCAGCATGGGATGAGGTCAGGACAACAAAGAAAAAAAAAACAGCTGCATGGCTATGAAGCAGTGGGAAGAAACAGGGCAGCGACCAGGGCTTTCTCTTTCCTTCCCTTTTATATCCAATGGGATTTCGTTTCTGGGCGTGTTTATTCCCCAGGCAGACAGTATCACCAAAGCAGTATTTCCTGCAAGCCACTGTTGTGGGGAGCCTCCTCTAGCACACTGACCGTGCCCAGGGTGCACTTATAAATAGCACAGCCAGCTAATTCCTCTGCTCGTCTGTCGGGAAATGTAAGGCTCAGGTCTGAGGGGTTTCCACTGAGATATTGCATCTCCCATACATATTCATCTCAATTTTGGCAGGGTGAGGTTCATACGCCCTACTCCCACTTTATTTTTCCATTTCATCACATTCTCATTACTCTGCACAGGACTTTCTGCGCTGGGGGCTTTCACCTTGCATTTTTCATTCAGTCTGCTTTCTTTTTTTTCTGATATTCAATTAAATCATCTTAAAGCAGCAAGCAGAAAAAATGCCAGCAGGGTGGGAAGGAGGTGGAAAAGAGTGGAGGGATGAGGAAATGGAAAACGGGGAGAAGATATGCCAAGCATGGGAGAGACAGAAAAGCAGTCTGCACATGTTCCTCTGTTGGGAAAGTTTTTCTCTCCCTGATCTCACTTTCTCCATAGCCAGAAATTCCACCTCAGGATTTGCCAAGGAGAAATTGTAGCATTTCTCTGCTGGGCCAGAAAGCAAGTGTGAAATGTTCTGTTTTAATCATTTACAGAACAAAAGGAACACAACAGTCACCGTCTGATTCATATCTGCTGAAATCCAGCAGCCAAAGCTGTGGGAGAGGAGAGACAGATGAAGAAAGGAAAGGAAGAGAAGGTGTGGGTTTGGGGGTTTTTTTCTTCTGGCTAGTCACTGTGGACCTAAGGAAAGGCAAGTAGGACCACATTGCATTATTGCAAAGTTTAAGATCTCCTAGTGTCCTCTCCAGTAGATGACTGCAAAGGAAATACGTACAACATTACAAGTGCTGTTTCCTCTAGTACATGATCCCATTTCCCTTCCTGAGCCAGAAGTTTTAGCTGCATCATCAAGTTTGAGAGCCCTTCATAGACCTTTCTCCCATGATGTTTTCTAATCACTTCTTGAACCCATTCACATTTTTGGCACTCTGGACATTCTGTGACAGCAACCTGCACAATGGAATTGTGTGCTGAGTGAAGACATACTGTCTTTGGGTTGTTTTAAGCCTTTCCTTGTCTCACAGAATCTCAGACTGGTTGAGGTCAGAAGGGGCTCTGCACATCATCTGGTCTAACCACCTTGCTCAGGCAGGACCACCTAAGAGCCTGTTTCCCAGGACCATGTCCAGATGGCTTTGGAATAACTCCAAGGATGGAAAGTCCACAATCTCCCTGAGAAACATGTGCCAGTGCTTGATCACCCTCACAGAAAAAAACTGTTTCCCGATATTCAGAGGGAACATCCTGTGTTTCTGTTTGTGCCCATTGCCTCTAGTCCTGACACTGCACACCACTGAAAAGAGTCTGATTATAACCTCTTTACAACCTCCCTACAGGTATTTATACACATTGATGAGATTCCCCCAGAGCCATTCCTACTCTATGCTGATGAGACCTAGCTCTCTCAGCCTTTTCTTACAGGAAAAGTGCCACAATTCCTTCATCATCCTTGTGGCCCTTTGCTGGACTATGTCCACTATGTCCTTGTCTCTCTTGCACTTATTTACTTCTATACCATTCATAATTCTTGTATTTTTACTGTGTCTTCCTTCAAGCATCTCTTTTCCACCTAATTCAGCTGTAGTTTACTCAGAGTCTGCTTCCATAGAAGTTGCTCTCTCCCTCAGTCACTTTCGCTTCCCTTGCCTGATACTTCTCCAGGGAATGGCAGAAATGTTCTTACTGCACAAGGTACAGGTGAGCCGTGCACTGACTTACACAGCAGCAGACCACAGAGAGGTTTTCAAAGGTCAGGCATGGCAAAGCAGAGCACAAATCTTTGAGACAAGGAGAGAAAGCAGAGTTAGGAAGGGATTTCCCAGCCATTGTTAATTCCATCATTGGAAGCTTTGGAATCACCAAAATTTTTGCAAACATGTAGAAAAGGAGAGTATGAGTAACATCCAGCACAGATTCTGCAAAAACAGAGCTGTCAGACTCATCTGACCTGCTGCAATGAGGTGGTAAACCTGGTAGATGAACAAGAAGGTGCAGATGCTGTATGTGTTGGTGTGTAAGTGTGGCTTGTGGCACTGTGGCATATAGTGTCACTATACGCAAGATAGGAACACCCAGGCTACAATAAAATATGAAAAGGTGGATGTATGACTAATCAAAACTTTTCTTAGAGGTTAGTTCCTCATGGTATGATGTGATGCAAAAAACCTCTCATGAATCTGGTCCTGATCAGCATTTCCACAAGTAACGCAAAATCCAAGCACAGCTTTTTACATTTGCAGTTGACAGCAAGCTGGGACAAGCTGACAGAAAGCTGGACACGGGACTAGAGGTCAAGAAAGACGTGATGAGCAGGAGAAAAGGGATACACTCCATGGATCCTCCATTGGATGCCCCCTTCAGCCCCTGTAGAGTGGGCAAGAAACTCTCAATCTGACCCATGGAAGGCCATTTCCCTGCTTATGCTTGCCTTTGATTTAAAATACAGCAATCTAACTAGACACTGAGGAAACCCTTCCAATGCAGCAAAGCACAGGGGTGGGTTGCCTGGGAAGGCTGCTAGGATGAGTTGGTCCTGCACACAGAGTGATGGGTGAACAGGAGACACCACCCTACCTCCAGGCAGAAGTGGGGTGTATCTGTCTTCCTGAAGTCCTGCTCCGACCTGCCTTTCTGTGAGTTTTATCCTGATGATGCTTTATTACGATATTGATGTTTTGACTCAGAATGTTGTTATCATAATACTCCTTTATCTGCTGCTCCTCTACTAATAACTCTTGCTGTTCAGGTGGCTGATTTGGCCAGGGCTGAGGATTTTTGACCTGGTATTTTTTGGTTACACAATCACTTCAGCATAAATCCAAGGTGCTACTGGGATGGCCTTGTCCTCTCCCTCTCCAGCCTGTGCTTGGTCTTACTGCCTGTCTTGCTTGGCACTGCAAACCAGACAGCTGTGCCTGACTTGGGTCAGGGGACTGATCCAGCTGAAAACTCAGCAGCTGGGAGGAAGGCAAGAGGAGAGATCATCTTTCCAGTACTTGTTCTGGTATCTCATATCCTTTGTCTGTCTTGTCTACCTTGGATGGAGTAATCACATCCTGCGCTATGTTTGGAAAGCAGAGTGGAATTGTAAGGTGATATAAGCACTGGTTTAGATAATCTCTTCCAGACTGAGGGATGTCTAAACTGCTGTGCAGAGGAAAGTGGTGTCAGGGGAGTTCCTCTTAAAATCGACCAGAACTTGTTATTTGGGAGAAGGAGCTTTTTCTTTGTCACAAAATGCTAAGACCTAGAGGGTTTGCCAAGGTTAGGAGAAGTGGGCACATGCCACTGAGGAAAGACTCTGTTCAAGGAGTAAGACAAGGAAAACCAAGAGGAAAAAAGGAGCTGGTCTAAATTCTATCACAGAAAATACAGCTTAAAGTTATTTGACGTGTTTTAACCACAATCAGGTTATGAATGAGGCAGCCAAAGGAAGACTCTTGGCTTGATTCCCATTCCCTGTTAAGACACTCCTCTGGGTGAATGCATGTCAGAGCAGTCTCTAACCTGACACCAAGTGGAGAGAGCTCACGCGGACTACTTTAAAATGTGATCAAGTGTATATCCTCACTGGCAGTGAGGACAACCACCGATGCACCACCCATTCTAGAACCAGTGAGGCATCATACAGTTTTTAAGCATTTTTCTATTTCTAGGATATTTTTTTCAATAACATATCTCCTAGTAGCAGAAATATATATTGGAGATAGTTATACTTGATAAAAAACACTTTCTGGGTTCCTGCAGTTTTACCCTCCTATCCCAAGTTTCCATCAGTGCCATACATGGTAAGTACCCAGTGGGTGCAGGTGGATCATCTTTACTGGGGTCAAGGTGGGTTTCAAGGATGGCAGGGTAGTCACAGAATCACAGTTAGGTTGAGGTTAGCAGGGACCTCTGGAGTTCATCTGATCCAATCCCCTGCTCAGGTAGGGCCATCTACAGCCGATTTCCCAGGTCCATGTCTAGAGAGCTTTTGAATATCTCCAAGTATGGAGAATTTATTGCCCTGAAAATGAAGAGGAGGGTGTCTTTTCCTTGTGAGGAAGGGCCAGAGCTTGGTCATATCAAGGTGGTGCACATTGCAGTGTGCTGGAGTGGTCCCACCATGGTGCCAAAAAGCAAGGCAGGGTACTCAGTCCTGAGACTGACATATCTCCCAGCATATCTTATTCACACTTTCCAGCATGCTCTTCTCAGGAGGGACTGGGGGCTGGTACAGTTCTGGGCTCCTCAGTCCGAGAGAGATGTGGAGCTCCTGGAGCAGATACAGCGGAGAGCTACAAAGAAGATTAAGGGACTGGAGCATTTCTTACAAGGATTGGCTGAGGGTCTGTTCAGCCTTGTGAAGAGATGACGGAGAGGTGACCTTATAAATGTCTATGACTATCTGAAGGGAAGGTGTCAAGAGGATGAAGCCAGGCTCTTCTCAGTGGAGACAAGCAACAGGACAAGCAGCAACATGCAGAAACTGATGCACAGGAAGTTCCACCTGAATATGAGGAAAAACTTCTTTACTGTGTGGGTGACCTAGCACTGCAACAGATTACCCAGAGTGATTGGGAGGTCTCCCTCACTGGAGATATTTTGAAACTATCTGGATGCAACTCTGCGCAATTGATGGCGCTTGAGCAGGGAGGTTCGACCAGATGACCCCAAAGTGGTCCCTTCCAGTGTTGCCCATTTTGTGATTCTGTTATTTATTCCTTCCCATGGACGTCAGACCTCCAGTACTGGGTGGCCAGAAGGCCTCCTTCAGAAGCTTCTCATCCTGCAGCTCAAATCCTCATCCCACCCTACCTAGAACACCTCTAACTCATCCTGAGAATCACACCTCTTTTGACCTTGACCCTGGAATTAAGGGGAGATCACTGACGGATGAGATTCCCCCATGGATTCAGCCTCTGAAGCCTTCAGCTTCCCTTGCCCATTTGAGGTTGTCTCCAAGTGTCTTACTCTTCACTTTCTTTACCCATCTCTACTTCTGCCTCCCAGGTGAACAAAAATCCCTCATCATTTTGCAAGGTACCAGAAAGTCACAGAACTTCAGTACCAGCCACTGGCTAAGCCTCAAACCACAGCCAAGAAACAACAGCATCATATAGTGCTTCTCTCCCAGGGGAAAACACCCTGCATCAATTTAACACAGAAAGGTATCAAACACATCTAGTGTCAAGCTATTCTGTCCCTCTGATGGATGGCATTCAAAAACAGCACAGAAAGGAGGCACTGGTGCTGATAAATTTAGAAGCATTCAGCAGCTGGCCTGTTGTTTAAGTCATCTCCTAATTACTCAACATAGCAAAAAGAGGGAGAGGAAAACGTGTCATGCATGGACTTACCCAGCTGATCCAGAACAAAGAGGGCTGGGGCACCTTCGGAGAGCTCATTGTCTGAGGGAAGAAGAACAAATGCTCGGGAAGTCAACTGGAGAGGTAGATGAGGACAGGTGGGGTGACAATGCTGTTTTAATCACACTGCAGATAAGCCCCTGCTCAGCTTGCTTCCAGTTCACCCTGACAACTTTTATGTCCGTGTTGCGGGTTTCCTTTTAATTCAGCTGTTACTGAAAAAACTCAGAAACATCTCAAGACAGAGACTTCTCAGGATGAACCCTGAAGAGCAGAAGCTGTACTAGCCCATCTGTGCCCTCCCTGGGATCCCTGGCAGTGCTTCCCTTTTGGTCCATACCTCAGCTCTTCACTCCCTTTCTTCAATTTACCCGGTGCTCATGGCATGGCCAGGAGCACCCTGCCTGCAGCAAAGTTTTCCTGTATGCTACAGTCTCCTCCAACAGCTGGAGAAGGCTTAACCAGTGGGAGCAAGAATTACTCAGAGGCTGACCAAACCTTTGAGTTATCTGATAACAGCACTGCAGTAACTCAGTGCCTGTGACAGGTTAGACCATGGGCTCTGGAAATCCCTGAGCTGGTGGCATCTTTCACCAAAAACTTGTAGGAGTTTATTTTGCATCCCATAAATAAGCCCACCCACTTTTATCTTCTCCCAGCTGCAGAGTGCAACACACACAGATCCCTCACTGCCAGTAAGATCCACAACCACACAGGAACATGTGGCCAAGTGCTGAATTCCATTTGTGCCTTGTAGTTGGTGGGGATATTGCTATTTTCAAACATTTTTTGCAATGTCAAAAGTGCTGCTAAATTGAAAAACCCAATGCAAATTAAAAAAAAAAAAAATTTAAATTGCAGAGGGTGGGGTTTTTTGTGGTTTTTTTGTTCCTTTATGATCCATGGCATTTTTTCAATGAATGGGCTTGGTTTAAAAAAACTTTTGGTCTGGAATCTGTGGGTCCCTATATTCCTAGGGGTTCCAGGAGGACATTTGAGAAGGGCAAGTGCATGATGCCCTACAGCAATCCATACCTGCACCTTTTCTAAGAGATCTTGCCCTCTGTTATAAAATGCTCTTAGGCCCAAAGGTTAGAAAAAGCTGTGAGCCACTAGTTTAGGATAGCAGTGGGCTGCCTACAAAACAAAAAACCAATGTATATCCACATTCCGTTGTTCAACCGGCTTGGATTTTTATGAACTCCTGACGGCAGTGGCTCTGCCATCCTCTACTTTACAGACATAAGCTCAGTGCAATCCTGAAGTCAACAGGCATTTAACCAATACAGCTACAAACAATAACATAGATCACGCACATAGCAAAGACTTTTAAGAAATAACAGAAGCAGAGATTGTTCTAATGGGTAAAAAAGAGTGGACTGCAGCAAGCATCCCTATGCTGGTCCCCTGGAGCCACCCTGGGCTGGGTACATGCAGAAGCAACAGATGTTCTATTGTAAAGATGCAGCCCAGTGGTGCTTTGCTGGGGATATCGAACCCAGGGCTCAAAAACATAAATCTACTTATGGGTTCAAAAGCATAAAGTTACTTATGCAATTCAGCTCTTACAGAAAAGGAGACGATGCCACATCTTGGTTTGTCCCTTTCCCTTCCCCCAGCATCTGGGCTATCAGCGGGAAGCCAAGGGAAACAGATGGAGATAAGCGAGCACTTTACCAAAGCAAAGTGTTTCCGTTCCCAAGGTGCTGCCATCTGGAAGGCTGTGGGTTTATTTTGGTTTTAGTCTGGGGCAGCACAACCCAGACAAAGAAGGAACTTTGCCCACCGAAGGACAGCTTGCGCCTGCTCAGGGAACAGGGACCTCTGGTAACAAAGGTGGCATGGGGCTGAGCAAGGAACACTTGTGGCTGCTCCTGCCAAATGTTCAAATGGGGATTAAAAAGCAAGTAAGAGCAGCTGACTGGAAATTAGGTAGAGATGAATTGATAGAGGAAATAGGACTGCTGGCTAATTCTCATTGCATCTACCCCGAGTGCTTTCCTGAAGTAGGCAATTTCTAGAAAGCAATGAACCCTAGCCTTGAGGTGGAACATCTTGTGCCTGGCTAAGGTGGGCTGAATCCTTAAACAGTCCATGCACAGGGAGCCTCAGCTGGGGCAGCCCCCCTTTCATTGCCAGGACAGCATGTATCCCTGCAGCCATCCTAAATTGTCCCACGCAAATATGATTGAAGAGAATATTCTATCAGTTCTACTGTCACTCCTTCCCAACCATGGTCATCTGCAGAGTCCTACTTGTGGAGAGTGAGGGTGGTCATGTCTAGCACAAGTGGCACATTAACTGGCCAAAAGATGGGTGTTGGGGCCTTTTTTCTTTCTTTTATTTTATTTTATTTTTTTTTAATAAGTCCACTCCAAAGAAGGAAAACAAGCTGCAGACCGAGTGCCTGTGTCAGTCTGACAGTTTGGGTCAGACATTTCCCAGCTTCATACCAAGAACTGCCTGGCTCTGGACATGGCCCAGCAAAACCCCTGGGACCACTGCAAGCACAGTGAATGGCAGCAGCACATTGGGAAAGCTCTCAGCAGTTTCACTGGGTGGATTAAACACCAGCAAACATATCCTACCTCCTTTCACACTGGAAAAGGGGTGGATCCCACCATGAGACAACCAGTTTGTTTCATCCAGCTTCCAGTTTTCACCAGGGTCCATGTCTGATCCACAGCATCAAAGATCTGCTTGCAATGCCTCCTGCTGCTTTCTCTGGGGAATAACCAAAAGATACTCTGAGCATCTGTCATGCTGCTAGACCATAGCCAGCTACTGAGAAGCGCACCTCAGCAGAGGAAAATCTTGTCAATATTTCAGGAAAAAAAGAAAATTAGTTTTTAAATAATTGAACAAAACCCCACATGGCTCACAGGGAACTCTTGGATCAAGGAGTTGCTGACTCTACCAAGCCTCAGCTTATCACATCAACAAGTCTCCCCACTGCATCAAAAGGCCACCAACACTTGGACCTCTTCCATTTTCTGTTATCAGTCTGATCAACATTAAAAATTCCTAATCCGTCATGATACTTGCAGGGATGGGGTTTTATTTCTCAGTGGGGTGATGTTTCATCTATGACATCCATTGGGGATGTGTGTCAGCTTTACATGCCCAGTCATCAGGTCCTGGCAAGTGAGGGGAGTGGGCAGGCTTGCTGGCCCTTGTTCCCACATGCCAGCTCCTCCGTGGATGGGAATTTCAGGCTGGAAGTTACAATCAGTTATACGTTCCAAGGCAATGTTACCACTGACAACTTGGCTCTCACAACTGCCCCAGCCCTGGAGCCATAGCTGTGAGCCACCCGGGTAGGATGTGGATTATTGAGCAGTTAACACAGGAGCTCTCCACCCTAAAAGATTCCTTTCTGGTGTAGACACTAAATTATTTTGCTGACTATCAGTCATTTAGTGCAACCTACAGGTTTGTTGCACCTGGGAATCCTCATGGAGACATTTTCCTTCCCTTGACTTCTTGGACCTCTGCATTTGGGCAATCCCAGATGTGAGCAAAGACTGTGAGAATAACTCATGGAGAGCAGCCCTGTGGAGGTCTTGGGTTCTCATGCATGAAAAGCTGGACAAGAGCCAGCGATGTGTGCTCACAGCCCCGAAAACCAACCTCATTCTGGGCTGCAGCCAAAGCAGTGTGGCCAGCAGGGTGGGGGAGGGGATTCTGTCCCTCTGCTCTGCCCTCATGAGACCCCACCTGGGGTGCTGTGTCCAGGTCTGGGGTTCTCAACACAAGGACATGGACCTGTTGGAGTGAGTCAAAAAGAGGGCCATAGATGATCAGAGGACTGGAGAACCTCTCCTATGAAGACAGGCTGAGAAAGATGGGGTTGCTCAGCCAGGAAGAGAGAAGGCTCCAGGGAGACCATATAGCACCTTCCAGTACCTAAAGGTGGCTTATAAAAAAGGTTTAGATTAGATATTAGGAAGCAATTCTTTACTGTGAGGGTGGTGAAGCACTGGAACAGGTTGCCCAGAGAAGTTCTAGATGCCTTATTCCTGCAAGTCTTCAAGGCCAGGCTGGATGGGGCTTTGAGCAACTTGGTCTAGTGGGTGGCACCCGTGCCCACAGCAGGAGTGTTGGAACTAGATGATCTTTAAGGTCCCTTTGAAACCAAGCAATTCTGTGATTCTATGGTTCTATGATCCCTGGTGGGGTAGCACATACAGGCATTTGATGCATCCCTAGGCCTTCAGGATTAAATGGATTTGGAAGGGAACAGAGTCCTTCCAGTACCAGCAACATCTAATTTATTAAGGAAGTATACAACAGTGTTGTGATGCAACAACAAGTTTTTGCCTCTGTTGGAAGATGCTGAAAAGGAGGTGACAACAAGGATCTTCTCTAGCACTCTGTGAGGCAAACCCAGACCCCAAATGGCAGCAATGGAACTGATTTCGTGGTGAGGTGAGTCCCATGAGACCCACCATACTGGCAGCTGATCATTTCTACTCAGTCTTTGATTTTCTTTGTCATCACTTTTAGGGATTTTGTGTAATTTAATGCTGTCACGACCCTAATTCAGGGCACTCCTAGGAGGGCTGGGCAGATAGCAATGGAGGGACACCATCACACCAGCACCATCTCCTTAGGAAATGATGCCAAGAAAGAGATGAATGGAGCCCTATCGCCACAGGGAAGGAAAGCACGCCTGAGCCATCCCACTGCACTTCTCAAGCACTGGTACCTCTCAGCTACCATCTTACTGAGGGGGGCTGCAGAAAGGGGCAGCAGCCCCATGCTGAGGTATTTGGCTCCCAGTGGCTCCCAGTATGGCACAGCCCAAGCCCCTGCCTCAGCCCACTGCCAGGTCTCACCAGCATGAACCAGGAGTGTGCTGGTGCTTCCCCGACTGGCCAGACCTGCAAGAAGTCGTTTCACATATTCTGTTGCTCAACACCTTAATTGGGTAGAATTAAATACTTGTCTGTATGTGTTTGATGAGCAGCAAGCAGGACAGGTCACTGCATGCGCAGGCAGAGCTGGACTGGAGTTTTGTGATGTAGCAAATTCATCTGAATTGCAATTAAGAGGTACTGAGACTTCAGGCAAATTTGGGCTGACTATGTAATTAGTTTAAGGTGAAGGAGAAGAAAAAGAGTCCTGAGAAGAGCAGCAAGGCTCCATTTTGACATTTAAAAAATGAAACTTTTTTCTTATTCTTTGAAACGTTGGTTTTGGTTTGAAAGTGACCTACTTTGCTGTTTCTTTTCTTTTTTCTGATTTTTTTTTTAAGTTATGAAAAGCAGTAAATAATCTCAAACCGATTGTCTCACGCTACGCTTATGAATGTCTCATGCTACGCTTATGAAAAGAAATCAAAGAAGAAAAGAAACATTCTCCTTTAGGGGGTGATCCAAACCAAAAAGTATTTTCAATTTTTCCCTTCAGCCACTGAAACGAAAAACCTATTATTTGTACAGCTACACCACTGAAAGGCATCTCTTCAATGTGTACTGCTGGCAATTTCTTCTTTCTACCTGCCAAGGGAGGGGTTTGTCTGCAAGTTCAAGAAAAGTGTAAGAGAGAAAGAATGAAAGGGCAATTTATCAACATAGCATAGAAGATAAAATGGCTTTTCCATATTTACTTGTTTCTCTGAAAGAAGGAACCTCAGCTCTTGACCCACTCTGCTCAGAATCATACAGACATGAAATTGTATAGACACTAGACCTAAGCTCTCATCACAGAAGATTAATTGCAGATATAAAACCTTCTGACTTCACTGACACGTAAGGTCTAATCAACATTAGAGAAAGCAAAGGTCAAAACTTATTTGGGTCAATAACATCAGCAATGACAAACACCTAGAAGATCATAAACCTCAGTCCTTGCTGTGGCTTTGGGGCATCCATCTCTTCCCTTAACAGCAGAACCTGGTATCAGCAGAGGCTGCTGGTGTCGGGTGTTCAGTGTCAGCATCAGAGATCAGAGATGGATTTGTGGTCCTTCTCTCACCACAGAGCATACATTGTGCCCACCATCTGCTGTGGCTGCCCAACAGGATGGGATGGGAGGGAAAGGGATGGGTGAAAACACAGGACAGGGCCCACTAGTTGCATTTATATTCATGCAATAGACCTCTTGCTAAAATGCAGAGCTGGAGAAGGGAGCATCGCTGCTCAAGCTGGTGTCTCACCAGGGCTGGGATGACAGCTCCAGCTGCTTGAAGGGCTCAGCCTTGCTACAGTCAAAAATCAACACCCGTTACCTGCATCTTTCAAAAGGAAGACAAATAAAATGTGAGATTTTCTAAAGGGCTTGCACTCAGGTTCTGTGTGCAGTCTTCACCTAGGGCAAGGGGTGTTCACTTTACACACCTATATCTTCCACCATTCCTCTGAGGAAAAACAAGGTAAGAAAAGACTCACATTCCTCCTATATCCTGATACAATATTAAAAAAATAATAGGGGCTGAATACATTGAAACACCTTTCACTCTGCAGGTTTTACTGTACCTCAGTAACAACAATGCACTGTTCCATTTTCAATCTAACCTGCAAATCTCTTCCAAACCACAGAAAAAAACAGCATCATATTACAATGACCATTTCAGCAAAGTTTTACAATCCCTCTAATCTGTCAGAAGTGGCTCTTGGAGCACAAGCCCCAGTTAAGCTTCTCTTCTGGAGCATTTCCAGTTCAAGACAATCTGCCACACAGCCTCTCAGGGCGCTCAGCAACTGCATGGGGATATTTTTCTTTTTAGTACCATAAACTGTAGAAATCACATGGCCAGAATAGCAGGAAAATAAAAGTTAATGACCTGAGATTAACCCAGACAGACAAGAGATTAAAGCATCAAACCCTAAATGCTACAGCACGCCAGGGCTTGATCTGGTAGACAAGTATAGGCTGGAAGTGTTTGCCCAAACACTGTCCTCAAAATTGGCTCCACCTACATGGCTCAGGTACTGCTGAGTGGAGAGCAGATGTTGTACAAAGGATCTCACATTTCTCTGAGTTATCATGTCTGCTTGCATATGGTTCAGCTTTAGGGCTCTAACTGCATCCATCTACTTGACTGGGAGAAAAATTCAGTGGCTCTTCCAGAAGACACAGACTCAGCTACTTCTCCCCTTCTCCATGAGGACCAAAGAAGGGCACAGTTTCATGAGATACTCAATTCAGCCTGATCCAGCTAGATCACCACCTGGGGCTGGTGATCTCATAGGGCTCATGATACTCACACACCACCTTGCTGGTCTGAGCCCCCAGAACAGCACACTGGAGCCCTTTGCATTTAATGACTTCATTATTTAGATGAACAACCTTTCCAACACCTTGTAGCACCTAAGAAGAGCTCATGCATGATTTCTTCTGAGCAGCATCTGTCCTGGGGGAGCCAGGCAGTGTGGGGTACATGTTGGGGTGGCTGAGCCAATCCCGGGAACTACCAAGAAGCCGAGAGGTCCCAAAACAGTGGATGTACATTGGTGGGACAGCTCTGCTGTTTGAAATCACCCATTAGGAAGTAATAGTCCCTTCCTAGGTTACCTTACCTGGATATGTTAATTCTCCTATGTTCATTGGTCTTGACCTGTTCCCTCACTCCACCCCTCCCTCCTTCTGTATCCCCCCCGCCCTCTCTCCACCCCTGTGCCCACTGCCCATTGGCCGGTGCCCCTATAACAAGGGTTCACAAGGTCATTCGGTCTCTTTTCCCTCTGGACTCCTTCGGAATAAAGTGTCTCCGGAACTCTATGCGACTGAGCCCTCTGTTTTAACCCTGGTAACGCACGAGCCATCTAGCTGGGGGTGAGTGGGTACACGCCAGAACACCAGCTGGGGTAGGACAGGGCTGTCTGCACAGTACTTAGCTGTACTGGCCAGAGTGGTCTTTCGGAGCCACCAAGACACTCCTGGTAAAAGCAGAAGCCTCCATCCACCCCACACCACCCTCTCAGAACTGCATTAGGTACACACAACCGGTTCCTGGGATCAGAGCAGCCTCAAGCCACACTATCCCGTTGCTTGGTGGCCAGGCCAGGGCTGTTCACTGCAGAGCCACCACCAACCTGTAGCAGCCTGGTCTAAGAGTGAGCATGGGCAGGGACTGCATCAAGAGAAAGGCTACACAACAGCTGAGGTGCTCACAAGTCATAGGAGGTCTGGTGGATGGGGCAGCAGGGAGCACACCAAGGAGAGTGGGGTTCAGTATCAGTTTGGAAAGAGAGGCTGGGACAAGAGAGAAAAATCTGGTTTGTTCATGTTGCAAACTCTACGGGGGTGGCTGGCCATTGCTAGTGTGTTCTCCAGCAAGAGAGGGCAGTGCCTCCAGGCAACTTTTGGAGTTTGGGATCAATATTCACCACACCAAAGGGATGATGTGGGCAGCCAAGGCAGAACTGAGGCCGAGACAAGCAGGGACTGAAGAAAAGAGCTTGGTCCAGCTGGACAAGAGGAAGAGAGCTTGGCCAGACTGTGGGAGAAGGTCTTGGGCAGCAGCCTTGGAGCAATCACACATGAGATTAAATTATGTGAGACAGATCCCTTTAACTATGATGTTCCCCAGCGCCCCACAATAATACAAGGATAGCCTTTTTCTCATCAGGCATGCACTGGGAACGTCTCTCCCCATGCTCACCAGAATGATACAGATGGCCTCATGGTGCCTACACAATAACCCAGATTCATCCCAATCCCAATGAGTCCAGAGAAGTTAAAGTATGCCCTGACCCATAGTTTTGCTCAGAGTAAAAGCCTAGTACCTTTTTGATAACTTCTGTGTCAAAAAGGCCATGTACTCAGAATGTGGGAGCAGCGCCAAGGGGAAGTCTTGTCGCTTGGGCAAGCAGCAGCTGCTCTTGGGCAGGTATCACTGCTCTGCGAAGGCACTGCCTTCCTGCAGCTGTTTATCTGCCCAAAGGCAATATGAGCAGGAAGGGGAAGGTCTGACTGAGCCTTACAGAGCTGAGCAGGGCAGGATCAGGACTTTAAGGGGGACATTACAAATTCATTTAACCTGGAGCAATGTGGGCACAGTGAAAAGCACAAGGTGATAAACCACGTCCCCTGCACCCCAGAGGTCAGCCTGACGGCTGCCTTTAATCACCCACAGCTGTTCTTTACTGCCTTGGATGTACTCTGACTTAATTAGCCCAAAAGGTGACTAATGAGCTATTTGTTAATGTCATCAATCAAAAAGCTCTTTTTGTGGCTGGTATGAAAGAGGTTTTTTTTAAAAGCATCGAGTTTCAGCCAACTGGCACAGAGCATGATCACAAGCTAATTACATGATCTCATGGCAGTTATCTTGAACTAATACATCATTAATCTGATCTTACGACAGCTAAAGGAGAAGCCCAAAGCCAAGAAGCACTTGAATGCTCCACAGTTCTCAAGACAGGAGCCCTTTTTATAAAAGCTGCAGGTTTACACACAGCAGGCACATGTCAGGGCAAGTTGCAAGTTGTATTGCTCCCCTTACCCTGACAAACAAAAACATTCACAAGCCAGGAAACACACGATCTCCTCCAAAGGGAACCTTCCCCAAAGCACAGCCACCATCCTCCTGATTCAGTTCAGGGCTGCAAGGATGACCAGAGAGGGAAGGGGTTCAGGGACAGGATTCCAGCATTGCTCAGGAACTTCAAGGCATTTTTGATACGCTTTCAATATGACAAAGCCCTTTTGGAGGACCTGTCCCAGTCTGATCTCAGGGGACATAATGGTAGGTGGGTAGTTTCAGGTCACCTGCACTGATGGGCACTAAAAGCTCCTATCTATCATTTATATCCCTTTGGATGTAAAGGCAGGAGACAAACCAATAAATGTATTCCTACTTACATATCATGACTTCATTGAAATAGCTCATTGCTAGCTAGGGACAACGATCTATACAGATAACCAGACAAAATCTTGAAAACCTTTGAAAATAGTATCCTTAGTTTCAATCAAACTCTTGCTCTCACTCTTGAGCAAGGGTACCTCCCAAAATGGTCCCAAAGGAGCTTCTCACTAACCTGTCCCAGCCATCGCACAGGTATGGCAGGACACCTGGGTCCACTTTTCAGTGCTCCAAGACCACTGCTCTGAAGACACACTACAGGAGGTGCTGGGTGCACATATCGATACAGATTTGGGGTGGGTTTAAGATCTGTAAGGTCCTCCAAGTCACCATGTGAAATAAATTTTCTCTTTCTTACTTCTCTGGTTTTCTTCCAAAGATAGCAAACTGAATTGCAACTCCACAATTCAAAGTTAAAGCACTTGAAGCAAAGCCTGTGTCTCCTCTTGTGTCTGTTGCAGAGCTGTCTGTACTAAACTAGCAGCACCAAACGCCACCACACATCTTCACAGGCAATTAGCTGCCAGGATATTTTAGCCATAACAGTCACTTATCTACTTAAGAGAGGATAATTTCTCTGTGCTGTTTCACTGACCTCTCAGAAAACACAGGACTGACTCTTTTTTTTTGCAGACATAGGAGAAAATGTTCCTGTTCCAACTTCAGTTCAGACAACTTTTAAAAAAATGGTAAAGTAGAAGTGGTAAATCTTACCTGACAAAACACCTGTGATTTCTCTGGCGACAGAAAGTGTCTGTGCCTTGGTGCTGCAAGACCAAAGCTTTCCTGGGAAATGTTTGTCCTCTGTTGGGTAAGAACTCCACAAAAACTATGCAGCCATTGCCTGGACTTGCTTTGGTTTGGGTAGGTAAGTCACGGGAATTCAGCTGCTCTTGTGTGTTCAAAGAGCTTCAAAATGCTCTACACCACCTATCGCATTCTGGTTCCCACAAGTATGCGAGGTATGTGTCTGTCTTCCTGAGTCACGTAATTACCTATGGGAAAGTAACCCACGGAAGCATGGCAGAGGGGGAAAAAAGCCCCAGCTTGCCTTTTAAATCCCTCGACAGTCAGAAGTAGCTCTGCAAGGAGATCTCAAACAGAGGCTTTGTTAATTCCTATGTCCAAAATGCCACAGCTGGCGGATATGCTGGCTTCCCGCCTTCCTCAGCAGTTTGCAGCACCACATGTGGGAAGTGCCAAGGAGAAGGAGCAGCACAGACTCAAAAGCAACCACAGCACTGAAAGAAACAATCTGAAGCTCATTGGGTTGCACAGGTTATGGGATGGCCTCTAGCCAGGAGGAAATGTAGAGTGAAATAGTCCCTGATGACTGCTGCTAATGAAGGCTGAGTCATCAGTGACATGGAATGAAAAAGTGATGTGATGCAGCGGTGTCTGGGCTAGTTACATCTTGATAAGGATGGTGGGTGTCTTCCTGGGTTTTCCCTTGAGTCAGAAACACCTGGGGAAAGTGATACCAGGAAAGGGATATCTGCCATGATCAAATGCCACCTCAGGCAGTCTCAGAAGAGGAGTACATAACATAAGAGAATGGGATACCATGTAAGTTAGCTTTCCAGAGAAGTCACTTGTCCCAAGCAGGTGGGAGGAGATAAGGGTGACAATGAAGAGCAAACAGTGAAGGGGGCCTTGATTACCCCACCTTCTTGCAAGGAAAAATATGGTCTTACCATAGTGAGAATGGCTCCAGTAGATGTTCACACTCTGCAATCTCTTTTCAGAGTGGCCAGTTTTCCCATATGATTTACAACAAGGACATCCCAGAAGCGAAGCCCCAAATCCTACATGACATTGACAAGCTCACTTGAGGATAGGCAGCCCAGGCACCTGCAGTAGATGTGAACAGATCTTGGTTTTTTCTCCATCTCCTGAAAGACCATTACCATCCATCACATCTCTTGACAGCTTATGGTACTCAGGAGATTATATAAAATTTTGAACTTGGTTGTTAAGTGCTTCCAGCTATCAGGTTAGAGACAAAACCTCACATCTAGGAGGCAAGCAGCCCCCATTCCCAGGGCCAGGAGGGCTTCAAGCACCTCTGTGTACTGGATGACAAAGAGAAACGTGCTGTGCAGTATTTGAGACAACTCTGAGGCTTGGTTTTATCACCCCACTCCAGCTTGGGCCAGCATTGCCTAAGGCCGCCATCAGGCTGTGCTTGGCACTTTCATGCAGCATGAGAAGGCCGGGATGCTGCCACTCATGAGATGTGTTTCAGACAGCCTGTGTATTCATGAAGCCAGTGGGTCCAGGAGCAGCAGGTATCAGCTAGGGCACAAAGACCCTCAGATACCCTGCATTCCCATAACTTCTCCAATGGCATAGGTCTGGCCACAAAGGAAAGAGCATTTGAGCTCTTACCAAGAGGCATTTTGGGGACTGCCAGCATGGTGCCAACTGGTGCTGGCTGTGGCGGCAGCCAGTGTCTGGAGTAGTGAAAGATTCTGGCTGTGCCACCACCTATGCACAGGGGAGGAGCTGAGAGAGCCCTGGCAGTGTTGTATGTCCCAAGGCTCTCCTCACACCCAGGCTCACTCACCACAGCTATAGAGCAGCAGGAGCAGCACCAGCAGTGTCAAAACTCTCCCACCGAGACCCTGAGGTGCTGGTGCACCAGGATCCATCCTGGAGGATGGGGATGCCACAAGGCTTCAACTCTGTAGTAGGAGACTTGGAGAAATCACTGCTTGGATAGAAGTCAACTGATGGACATTTGTGTGATGGAGACTTCGAATCAAGTTGTTTTTTTAAAAAAAAATACTACATAGTAGGCTTGTAATTACAGGGATGCCAAGTCCTGATGGCTTTTCCAGGCCTGTTCAGTCGAGGCACACTCTTACCCTCCTCTTACCCTGCCCTGTGGGACTGTGGTTGCCCCACCATGGCACAGGCTCATCCGCTCCTGCACGAACATCCTGGGGAGCCAAAACCGCCTTCAGGAGAGTGAGCAGCCAGTGCTGCGTAATTCACAGTACTCCACAGCTCTCATGCTGTGAGTCATGAGCTTCCCAGGAGATTTACAGCCAGAGGCACCAATTTGCCTCAAACACAAATGCAGTGGATGATTTCAGCCCAAGCCAAGCTCTCAGGTGAGTTTGGGCGAGGCAGAGATGAACAGTCATTGCACTGCATTGCGTCTGCTGCAGAAAGGTTTACACACAAAGTGGGTAAACCCACTCTTTCCTCTCTTCCCATCCCTGTGCTGAATATCACCAGCCTCCTGCCCTTTCTCCAGCCACATCACCTGAGCTGTGCCCCTGGGTGCCCATGTAAAAACTCCCATCCCTTGCTCCTCATCCTGCTCACCAGCTCTTCTGAATTGGTGGGAGAAAAGTCTTCACAACAGGGCCTGTCTTCTATTACACGTCTGCCCAGCTGTAAACACTGTGCTCCCCCAAAAGAGTGGAGCGAATGGAGACAGATGATCATACCAGTCAGCAGGATGACAGAGGCCATCCCACTGTTGTTGGGAAATTGCCTGGAAACAGACACCCTTTCCTAGGAAAGCCTTTCTGGGCTTCACCTTGCAGGGCAGCTCAGGGATGGGTGAGGTTGAGTGGGAAATTGTCCATATCCTGAACATTGGTGGGGTCCTGCACAGCTGCCCCTCAAGAAACTGAGGGCTGGTTTGTCCCTATCCCCATGCCTAGACCACGCCATACCTATAATGCTCTCTTATTTAGAGACAGTGCTGGGTTACCTTTGCCAGAGAGAAGAGGAAAGTGTGACTGGTGGTAGGAAGGAGAGAAGTCCCAGGCCAGGCGCAGGCAGTGGAGAGTCTCAGGTTACTTGTGGGGCAGGCAGAGATGGGCAGCAGTACCTGGGTTATTCAATGATGGGAGTTAGAGAGGAAAAGTTCTGTCTCTTTGAGACCCTGACAGACAGCACAGTCATAATCACCATAATTTTCTCCCTGGTGAAGGATGGGGCAGTCTGAGGAAGCTTCTTTGCTCAAATATCCACATACTTACTTCAGTGCAATTGAGGCTCAGGCAGGATTTCTGGTGGCAGGTAGGAAACATTTTTTGTTTCAGCTGTAGTATTTTCCAGAGGACTGACTTAGACATAAATATTTACAGCTCTCTCTTCAGCGAAACCTGCTTTTGAGGCTCTCTTTCTGTGCTAAACAAAATCAGAAATTTGAAGAGAAAAATACGGAGGGAATCCAACCAGCCTCTCACTGAATTGCTTTACCCAGGATCAGACAAAAGCAGCAAAGAGGTTGGTAAGGTGGTGGTAATGTTGGTGATGTTGGTGACTGTGGGAGAAATTGATGGCAAAACCAGGCCTCAGTCGCCTGTGTGAAGGATACCTTGTCCATCCTTCCTTGTCTGATTTCTTAGAGGGGTCACGGCATCCTGCGCCTGGTCCCACTCCTAATCTTTCCTCATTCTGTTCAGGGCTGACCCAGCTCCTTTCTTCCTGTGACTCACCAATGCGCAGCTCTGATCTCCCTCAGCCCCATATTTTTCCATCCAAGGGCAAGCCCACAGTCACTCCCAGCTCACCCAGCACCTGGCACACCTCCCTTGGAGGAGCCCAATGCTGGACACTCCAACCCCAGCTATGCCAGTGAAATATGCAGGCTCTCAGGAGGTGTTGGTGTGGGAGCCCTGGAGTCCTGGTTCCCAGCTGATTCCCTACCAGGCCTTGTGGTGTGCTTTGTGGGACAGTCACACAGAGGGATGCTCATTGATGGTTTCACATGGGTGAAAGAGGGAAAATCAAGTCTTCCTTTAGTAGGCTGCAATATTAAAAAGCAGACCAAATGGGATCTTGAGATAACAGTAAGCTGCAAGCTCCCTCATGTCTTCCACATGAAAGGGAATGTGGAAGTCCTGTTTTGGTGTGGGGAGAAGAGAAACAAATCTCTTTTGTCTCCTTGCACCCAAGAGTCTGGTGCCAATTTAGGAGGGTGTGATCTCTGCCTCTGTGTTATGGTCAGCCATAACACAGGCACCTAATGTCTTGCCTCCAGGATCACAGAAATTCAACCACCAGCTGCTTTCTCCTGATTTTCTCCTGGCTGCCAGCTCTTCCCTGTGAACTGTGTGGTGGGATGCTGTGGTCACCTCCCACCTCACATCCTCTGCAGGTCGCTTCTCTAGTTGCAGGAGCATCTGGATGCACCCAAGGCAGAGCCCCACCTGGTGTAGGATTCCCTCTCCCTCCTGGCATGAGGGAGCCGGGACTGCTGCCAGGATATGAGGATGGGCAGTTATAACCCCCACCACTAATTTCACTGAGCAAGATTTTGGCCACCAGTCTTACCTAAGGCATGGTGGTGGGTAAGTCGCTGTCACTAAGTCCCTGCCTCATTTTCTTTGGTTCTCATGAAAAACTAGAGGAGACCTGATGCTCCACATCAGAACAAACCCAAAAGCTGACACTTCTAAATATCTCACTAAAGAGAAATGACATTTTTCCAGCCAGGTCTACTTGCTACTTAAGAAAAAAACCTGACTCTACCAGAAAAATATCAGCTTTGCAGTGGCATGTGTTCCAGCTGAAATGTGAAGCATGTCATCTCCTCTACTTTCAGGTTACCAGATGAGTATTTGTTAGACTTTTATTTTGTATCAATTAGGGGGGTTCGATTTGTCCATGTTATTTAAACTCTCAGCAGGGAACCAAAGTAACAATTATCCACCCCCTGGCTTGGTGATTCACAAGAGACTCTGACGAACACTGATGCCATGCAACCAGTATGAGCTATCGGTGAGGAACAACCATAAAAAATGTCTGCTCAGGTCAATTATGGAAGAACAGGGTCTGACAGGATGTGTCCAGCTGCATCCTGGAGACCGAGACACCCGGTGATTTAATCATCCCTTGAGGTAGTATTACTTTCACACGTACATTACTGAAAAATTCATCAGCAATCCAACATTGGTGGTAGAACTTCTCAAATGGAAACAGCTCCAGGTGTGGGGAAAAGGGAGACCTCATCAGGTCAATAATATTTTCCCTGTTGACTTCACGAAATGATGGAGCAGACCCCCCAGTTGAAACAAAGTAAATGAATGAGGATAGCTTTTTTTGCGATATGGTACACAATAACTGCCCTACACTTCTTAATAGCCAAGAAGACACCTCCATTATTACTGACATATTTGTGATGTTGCAAATAAACTAAAAAACCTTCCTGTGGCTTTACGAAGCACTTCACTGTAACAGTCAGTCCTACCCACATTGACCACTACAATTCTCTAATCAGAAATATCATAGATATGAACTCTTTTCAGAGAGTTACTTTGGAGTTTTTTGCTATCACAAATACATGAAGAATAAGCTTTGAATTCTATTAATTACATTAACTTTTGCCTGACTCCTTCTCCCCCAAAGAAAGCAACTGCTCTCAAGCCTTTTTCTGTTCTTATGCTGGAAGCATTCTTAGTAGGTCTGAGCAAATTGGGAGCACCTTCTTCTAGGGTACAGAGCAATTCCATGTCTCTTCCCAAAAAGATGGTGTGACAGAGGCTGCCCATTCCCTTTTCCTTCCTTTCAGTAAGCCACTACATTTAGGCTTCCTCCAAAAAATTATGCCAGTCTTTGATTCCCTCCATATCTCAGTCTTGTCTCTCCCCAACAAACAGACAGGATCCCTTGCAAACACATCTTCTCCTCCCCTATGGGGACACTGAACCACATTGAATGTACAGATGGGTTATCTGCAACACCAAGATTTAGGCTTTTCCTTCAAGAATTTTTTCATGATGGATGAAACATTGCATATGTTCCATAGATGGGGCATGGAGGAGACCAAGTCTACCTCTTCTCCCCCAGGAGCAAGCTGTAACAGTTCATTCGTGGCTGTCTGTGGCTTGGGCTGTGCCAGTGGGTTTCCCACTGCTGTTTTTTTCCCAGGCACTGGAGCTTGCCCACCAGTCTCTGCAGTTTTCCAAAGGGCTATCATTTGTGTCTGCACTGGCCAGGACACACAGAGACCTGGAAGTGCCTTATCCACCCAACACTTGGACTCATGAGGATCAGCAGCAACTCCTGCGGGCCCTGTGTCCACCCCACTGCCTCGCAATTGCCAGAGTAATCAGTATTTTCCTGGAAAATATCAACTAATCTTTTTTCTTTTTTTCCCCTCATTTCAGGAATGTACCACTTTCAACAAAACTTCTGCCAGGAAAAGTTTCTTTGGCTGGAACTTTTAATCCATGTGTGGAAAACCACTTGGGAGGCAGCAACAATCAGCAGGTAGGGCAGGACAATGGTAGGACCTCAGCTGGCCTATTTCAATGCAGATCTCTGACCTGAGCTTCCTACATCCTTAACCCTTTGTTTACAACCTTGGGCTCTAAGTCTTCTTCCAATGAAACTAATAAATCAAACAAATATAAAGATGAGATTTGATTCTCCTGTGAAGATGGAGGGGGAGGGGGGGGGTGGAGGTGCAGGGAGGGAAGCTATATAAAGCTCGAAAAGTGTTTCTTCCCAGCCTTAGCTCAGACTGCTTTACTCCCAGGGTAAGTTTTCCACACATTTCCTGTGATGCTGCATGTCCCGAGCCAAGATCACACCCTCTGCAGCTCAGCTCTGGGAGACGAGAAGGGCTCCAAGCTCCAGGGGCTGTTCAACAGCCTGCAGCCAGACTGAAATGCAGAAGCGGTGGATGCACTAACCTGGCTCAGCCCTTCTGCACATCCATGTCCTGCCCAGGCAGCAAAACACCACTTACGACTGGGACTGCTTTTCCCTACTAGCACCGAATGAGCCCATCCTCACAAACAACAATGCCCCACCAAAACATCTTTATGGCAAAACTCTTGTTCCTCACAACTTGTCCTGCTCACCAGTTCATCTAAATTGATGGGGGAAAGAACTTGTGCTAAACATCTGCCCAGCTGCAAGCACTGCAGTCCTCCATATAAGCAGACAAATGGAGAGAGAGGGTTGCACCAGGCAATAGGACGAGAAATTCTGTGGTTGACAAATTCTATCTGAAAACTGACACTTTTTCCTAACAAAGCCTTTCCGGGCTTCACTTCTCAAGAAGGAGGTGGGTGAGAGCTAGTCCATATCCTGAACACTGGTGGGGTGTTGCACCACTGCCTCTTGGGGTCAGGAAGGGAAGGAGTGGGGTGGCTGGGAAGCTGGTGGAGGGCTGCCACCCATCCAGTATTTTTGTGAAACAAGCCCCTTGTTTTCCTTTAGCGAGCACCCAAAATCAGACAGGTATCTCCAGCACCATCCAACATTTTGTTTTGAACAAAACTTTATCTTCTTCACTTTGCCATTTTACTGACATCCAACAACAGAAAGTAACATTGATTCAGATAGAGTGTGTTTCCTTTCCTCTTCCAATTTGTCAGTTTAGCAGCCAAACCAAACACAGCCATCCCCACGCCTACTCTTTGGCCACCACTGCATCAATAAATAACAGCACTCCACTTCCATACCTTGAGAGGTCTCTCCATGCACTACTGGCTGTATCCAGCTCTCCTGTTGTGAATTTTCCCAGCCCAAGTGTCTCCTTCCCTTCCCCCCCCNCCCCCCCCACACTGTGTGGCTGAACCACCTGCACAGCAAAGGCTTAGGAGTCTCTGTTAAGAAACTGAGCATTGGGTGTCATTGCTTGGGACAGGATTCAAACCAATGTGGTGGTGGAGTTATTCCTGGTTCACGTCAGTGTGTGTGGGCACAGGACTCCATGCAGGGAGCTAACATGAGCCTTTGACATCACTGATTAAATTTAGGGAATTAGCACAGTCCTAAAATGATCTGGAGGGAAGCTACTGCCAGGCTGAGAGAGACAACACCCTGGAACCACCTCCCACCCAAGCACAGGGCAGGGGATGGAGCCAGGAGTTTCCACACCAGCTCCACTACCATGCTGCATCATCCCCTCAAAAATAATCCCCCATAAAGGTTCTCTCTGCTCTGCTGCAGCACAAAAGCAGACAGACTCCCCAAGCTTGCCCATGACATGGACAAAGGGACCCCGCCTGAAATCCCACAGCTCCTTGGAGCTGCTGGTCCTTGCTCCAATGGGGAGGGTAGATGTTGAGGAGTGACAAAGGTGCTCCCATATGGTAGGGATAAGGCAGGGAAGGTAAAGCTGGGCAAGTCCCAGTCCATAGACTCCCCCAACACCTCATGCAGCTGCTGAATCCCTGCCCCAGAGGATGCTGCAGCTCTCACTGACTAGAGCAGCCACAAGAGGAGAGTACCTCCAAAGAAAAGGAATGGGGAAAAGTCACAATAAAGGCAGCCTCCCTAAAAAGATGAAGAGGAAGCTCTAAAACCCAAGAGGAGTCTCTGAACCCCAAGTCTGTCTGATGTTTGTAGAGCTGGGTGAAAACTGTAGCTGTGTAATTGCAATTCAGGTTGGTTTTGACAACCTCAGCCCTGCCAGATCGCTTCTGCAGTTTATAGTGTCTTTCATAGACGCTGTATTTTTCTCTTGATTCTTTGCTGATTCTTGCAACGCCCTCTCTAATCTCTGTATGAAGAATATCCCAGAAAGCTATTGCAATAATAGCTTTGAATTTTCACATGCCTTCTACATGGAGATTGTGAGACACCCAATTAAACATGACCAGAAGCAGCAGCTCTCTGTTTCTGAGTGTACCATTTTGCACAAGCAACTGCCTTGCTTTGCTGCAGTCCTGTGGCACTTGAAAAATGGAGAGTGGAGTATTTTGGGTGTGAGGAAAGAATACCTGTTTGTTTTCCTGAAGGAGTAGCTCTGCAGCCACCAAACAGGTGGTGAAACAGCAGCCACAGGAAGCACCTGATTCCAAGCCAGCCTGTGAGAAACAGGAGAATCCTTAGTAGCTTTCTCAGTACTTATCCCCAGCCCACATTAATTGCAAAAGGCAACGGAGCTGAGCAATCTGATGGCCCTCAAGTCCGGCCTCTTGTTTCTGATATTAATGCTGCCTAAGAGTACATTAATATAATCTGTAGAGCTTACTGTTAGTATAATGAAATCTTCTTCACATCTTAATCAAATTTATTGGATATGTGGAAGGGATGCTGAGAGTATTTCCAAATTTCTCTGTCTCAAGGAAAACCATCCCCATAGCTTCAGCCTGTGAAGCTGCGCCAAGCCTATGGGGTGTGGAAGGTTCAAGTCCAGGGCATTCCCTCCACAGCAGAGCCCAAACAGGCCCTTATCAGACCTGTATATGGGAATAATATGCTCACTGCATCAGGGATGATGTGTTTCTCCTAATTCTCAAATAGTTGCAAAATTCAAATACGTTTCAGAGAAAAGTCCAAAAGTTTCACTCTTGGGATACAAACACCTGACATCTTCAAGGATCAGGTACCATCACTTTCATTTTCTTCGCAACATTGCTGCTTGTGCATCCAGACATTAATTTATGCTTTTCACAACCACTTTCTTTGTGCATCACCAGGCTTTCAAAGTTTGTGACCACTGAGGACATCTGCTGCAATTTGACTCTCCAGCTAACAAGAAAGACACGGTGTTGTTCTCAGATCAGTCATTCCTCTGCCCTTTGTTGTTCCCACTTTTATTAATGTGCTCTCTTTGATGCTGCTCAGGGACACGTTGCAAGGACCTTCATCTTCCCACTTCCCACTGCAGTCCCTGAGCTTCATCAGCCATTTCCACCAGGGCAATTACCTCTGCTGAAGGGCACCTGATTCCACCTCAAAGCTTTCATGTCCAAGCATTTGAACATAATGAACTCAATGGCGATTAGCGTAGATCCAAGCACGCCTTGTGAAGAGCCGTGGTGGTTATTAACATAAAAGGTACTCATTAAGTTATACCAGAACCAGATAATGCCAGAACAGAGCTTCTGTGCCATCATACTCCATTGCTGTCTGCCACAAGGAATCACATCAGGAGATTGTGCTAAACCAGCTGAAGTAGATCTCACAGCTAGTTTCATCCTCTATATCCATTTTTACTCTCAGAAGAATGTTTTCACCTTCTGATCATTAAGGAAATTCTTCTCATTTCCAGTCGAAATACATTCATGGGCAGTTTATATCCATTTGTTCTAAAACCTGTGTTCTCTTCTAGTTTAAATAGTATGTTCCCATTCCCTTTTCTAACCCAGGAATCTATTTTTAAAAGAGCAATTGCAACCAGCATGACAGCACTAAGCCATTTTATACATTTTGGCTGGTTTATACTGGTACCCTAAGGCTCCAAAATGTAAACATTCATTCATCTGCTTAATTTTATTCTAGCATGTAGGTCTAGCAAAATTAAAGAGACTACTCAGAAACAAATGAAATATAACTTCACAAGAAAATTGGTTGTGTAATTAGCTGCATCTATGTGTATTCTGCGTCTAAAATGTATGTTCTTCTTTTCAAAAGTATCATAACATATTTTCTGTTAAGAGAAATGAATATCCTTTGATTTGTCTTCTTTCATTATGAAATTACAGGGCGCTATGAAAAATTAATACAATTACTTAGATTTAAAAGATGTCACAAGCATATCTGAAGCTGAAGCACTTTTAATATTGTGTTAAAAGTAATACAAAAGCAAAAGCAAAACCCTTCATCCAGCAAGATGCCAAGACAGCAAAGGATCAGCATCTTTAACAACAACAGTTCCTTCTTGCTCAGTATGCAGCACTCTGTCATTTCTGATTGCTATATATGGATTTTGCATGCACTTTAATAATGAAATGCTAAGAAAACTTTGGCCAAGTTAACACCACATCACCCATAAAAGTAGAACATTTGGTGTTTTTACCTACACATGGGTTAGCCCAAAGCTAACCAAAATGCATTTATTGAGTGATAGAGCAATAAAAACCTTCCACCAGCTTCACCTACACAGTACCTGGGCACAAAACCGAAATATTATTCTGCATTACAATGAACTTCTGGTACAGAAATACCTATTTCAGATGAAACTACTTTGCTGTTTTTACCAACATGAATTCCTAACTCTGCACAAGCACAGACTCAGCCTGTAGTAACTGGCAATATGATGTTACAGTGCAGAAAATTAGTTTGCCTTGTGCAACCATACTGAGCTCTTTCCTCTTCTAACCTGTGTGCTGGAGCATAAAGTGAGCTTCAGCAGCTCCTTCCATGTCAGTTCATTTGATTTCTCTCTGTGTGTAGGAATAGACAGAAATCTTTCTCTTTCTCTCATTCTGTCTCTCTCTTTCCCCTGACCCAGGGTTAGACAGCTGGCTTGTAGGTAAACACCTTGGTTCAGGTGTCAGGCCTGTGAGGCTGCATCCAATGCCCATTGCTGCATGAATACTCTGATGAAACAGTGTTCCAAGTCCCATCCTCAGGTACTACTCTAGGAGTCACAGTCCTTATTAAGTCCAAGATCAGAGAACTTATGGGATTTTATTTGTCTAGCACATGTAAGTCAGCTTAGGGCTCACTTCCCCTGCACTTCTGTCCAATGCTTTCAGCAGAGCAACTATCAAGCCAGCCCCAGACTCTCCTCCTGCTAGCAAACCCCTGCATTTCTAGTTCATCAGTCTCTGTATTCCCAAAAAGCCTTTTTTTTTTCTTATTTTCAAACAGCTTTTGTTAACAGTGACCTGCCTTATCACAAGCCATGAGCATTTCCAAAGGATGATTCAGCCAACCAGCCCACTAGCTCTCCCAAAACAGATGACTGTCCTGCCAGAGGTGCCCATTCGCCTCCACTGATTAAAAAGAGCCTAAAGCAACTACTTTAGACTTGAATATATGATTTCTGAACGTCCTAAAGCAGGGACCAAAATGGTTTTTTCCCAAACAAATGGATTCACAATGGCAGACTACTTTCAAACTTTCCAACCAGAAAAGGGTACATAAATGGGGTTAGCTTTACCTGTTTAAAGCTCTAAAATTCATCCCAGGAGAATGGAGGAGCCTACTTGCAGTCCCTGTGCTCCAAGAGAGCTGGAGCTCAGGCACCTATGGTAAGCTTTGGTTTGTATTTCTTGTGTTTAAAGGCTGTGATCTTCTAAATTCTTATAATGTCTGAAACTTTAGGCAGATTTCCATCCCAGTGCCCAGTGACATACTTGCAAAGCTAAATTAGGCATGCACATGTCCCTCCTGTGCCTGTTAGGTGAGGCGTGCTGATAAGGAATGAAGGTTTTCTCAGAAAGAGATGGTGTTCTGCAAACTGTATTTTCTTCTGGCATTTTTAGATGCTCTGTGGTTTTCCTTTGGGTATTTTCTCATCTGTTTTTGCTGCTGGCATCTTCAGGTAGACTGATGTGTCAGTGAGCATGGCAGAGGGATACTGCATGCAGAGCTGCATCTGCACAAAGCGACAGCCAGCTCCAGAGAGAAACGCTTCCCTACAGACTGGTGTGATAGAAAAATGTTCCTTTGCCTACTGTCACATTGAGTCATCCACAAACCTCTAGGGAAACAAGCACAACACTGTGGCTATTCTTTGGGCTGCAATTAGCAGATGATTTTAATAAACCTGAAGTCACCGAAGCATAGAATGACAGAATATTTTTGATTTAAAGGGACTGTAAAGACCATCTAGTTACAACCCACGCCACCATGGGCAGGGACACTGTCCACTAGACCAGACTTCTCAGGGCCCCATCCAACCTGGCTTTGGACACTTCCAGGGATGGGCCATCCTTAGCTTCTGTGGGCAACGTGTGCCACTGTCTCACCACACTCAGCATAAAAAATGTCTTCCCTGTGTTCAATCTAAACCTGTTCTCTGTCAGTTTAAAGCCATGCCCCTTGTCCTGTCAGGATCTGCACAGGTAAAAGGTGATCTGATGGTTATGGATCAGGTGGAAGACAGAATTTCTTTTCATAGCAGGGACATGTCTCTGTCTCTCTTACACAGACACATACATTTTGTTATCTTTCTCCATTCTCCAATTCTTGGTTTTGCACTTTGCCAGTGGCTTCAGTTCAAAGACAATTCATATTTTCTGTGCTTCAGAGTTATTTTTGCTTTACAGCTCCCTGACTGCAGGGACAACACCAGTTTTTCCTGACACTTTACTCTGGAGCTTCATAGAGGGTTGCTTCAAACAAAGGCACTGCAGTTTTGTAGCTCATCTACAAAGATTACCTTCTCTGGAGAAACAACGCAGGTGAGTGCCCTGCTTTGAGCTCAGCCTTCTGCATCTGCAGTCAGGACCTGCAGGCAGATGTCCTTGGCCACTTGAACCAAAACAGGTCAGATTGGCAAAGTTTTACTATTTGACTCACAAATTCTATGACAGCCACTCCTGCCAGTGGTGTGCACACCCAGGGTTGTGCTACTTTAACTAAACCAGTGTAATGCTGCATGCTTAAGCAGATATATCTTTCAGTTTAGCACTGAACATTTGACATGACATAGCTAGGTCCATACTCAGTTTAACAGTCAAAACTAGACCACTCTTGTAAAATTTAGAGTAAATATCATGGGCCTTGTTCTCTTTTATTCTGGTGGTTACATCACAATAGTTATGCCATTAACTTCAGTCATGCTTCTAGCCTGAGGAGGGAGGGAAGAGGGCTCACACACACTTTGTATCTTGTTTGGTTGAAGTTACAATTGCGAAAGCAAAATTGGTTTCTGTTTTGATTTCCTAGAATTGATAAAAACAAAGCAGGCGGCTGAGATTGGTGTGATGAGTTTGAGAGGCAAATCATCTGGGAATGGTGCTGAATGTGAAGAGCAATTTTGTATTACTATGATATTCGTTGTTTTCTGGAGGATCTGAGATGGAAACCTGAACAAATCAGACTGAATCCTCTATCTTGCTGCTTGCTACTGACTAGAAATGGGCATGAAGGAATTATTTTTTTATTAAGTGTCTGTACACTTGCTGCTTTTGGAAATAGAAAACATTTTAACTTAAGCACTCATATGTGCAGAAAAACCATGAGCAGAAAGCCAACATGCCATGTTCTAATACAAAATGAAATATGACCTTTTAAGGAACCTTAAACTTCTGAGGAGTAAATGTTAAATCTATATATAATTCAAAGTATAATGGCTAAATTAGATGCTGGATTCAAACCTATTCTGAATAAAACCATTCTTGCATTCTTTTTTGGCTTTTTTTAATTCTCTATGGTTAACGAAAAGATTTTTGGGGTTTTTTTCTGTTATTAGCCAGTTTAGTGCATGGGGAAATGTGCTGTCAGAAGCAGAGTGGCTGCTGTGCCCATGCCCACATGCAGCTCCAACAGCCAAAGGGCTCAAGGGCTTGATCCAGGCAGGAGTGGGAGACCCCAGAAGTCAGATGCTTCTAGACCCAGCTCTTGTCCTGGAACTGCCAGGACAGAGTCTGGATCAGGTCATGGATAAAAATGCAAGGTGAGATATTGCAAGGTGATGTTCATTTCCTGGTCCTCACCACCTCTGTCAGTTGTTTGTTAAAAAGGTAAGTTATTTCAATAAAAATGTAGAGTATTGGATATTGCTGCATGAAGATCCCATAGTTTTCCTTGACCTACAAATTACTCTGCTGCAATGTTATCAGGGAGTGCAAACATTGAGTCAAAACCACTTCTATGATGTTAAAACTCCCACTCTTATTTTGAAATTAATTTACTTATTTGAAAAGAATTTAAAAAGAAAGTACACAAGTGTGTGTAATGCCTTGGCAGGAAGTGCAATATACTTGTACTTGCTTAATAGCACCGCTGATTTAAAGAAAGTCTGATCCAACTAGGTATGGCAAGATAGCAGGAACATAATTAAATTTGGATTTGAGAGATCTTTTACTGTCACTAATGACAGGTGTCCCTAGGCCTTGACAGTTCTCGGTAAACTCCTGCAATCCCTTCCCCTTTACTCCTTCCTGAAAATAATTTCCAGAAAGTTTTCTTACCATTTCAGAGCATATCAACTGTTCATGTGCCAGTATTTAAACTCACAGTCACATATGACTCAGTTCTCCTATAACCACTTTGTGGAAAGTAATTGGGGAAAGACCTTGGACCAGCATGTGGACAAAACACAGGGATATTGACAAATACAGGGAACAGCACATGTGGACAAATGTGGATGCCAGTATTCCCAAACCATCTGTAAATTAAATTACCAACTTGTTGCCTTCCTGATATTTGAAATATAAGCAGAACATGCACAAAATACTGCCATTTGGAATGTGTGTTGTGATCATTTCATCTCCTTGGATTCGTCACCTGAACATCAATACTTATAGTACAGAAAATCCAAATCACAGCAGGAGCATTTTTCAAGTGCCACATTTGCATGGCCAGAGGCTGTGCTTTAGATGGGATGACAGTTTGGGCAGACACTCAGTTGTGTCCATCTAGACTGGACTAGAAATATGTAAACTTCTTGCAGAAAAGGCTTAGTCCGAGTTTATCTTTACAAATCATGAGTTTTGGGAGCCAAAACTGCACAGCAGACACTGTCGAAGCACAGCTCTTCTTCAAGTCACCGTGGTGGGGGCACAGCAAGAATAGAAACAACACTGAGTTTACCAGACTGAGATCAGAGCAAGACTTCAAGCACTTCCTCCATTTCCAGCCTACGTGTCAGGGGGTTTTATGTGTCCATCAATGCACAGCATTGACATCAGGGTTCATTTCCCAAAACATCTGTACCAGTGCCTGTTTCCTTACCTTGGTATCCAGGTTAACAACAGAATGAGTTCAGAAAAAGCTCCAACATAATATATTTTAGTAATACAATGTTCATATTATGTATCAAAAATATTCCTATGATGCAATGAAACTTTATTTCTTAAGAACTGTTTGAAATTTCATGGAAACAGACAGTAAATAAATTCTGTAAATGGAGAAGCGACCTTGAAGAGAAACCCAGAAGTCAAATGTATGTGCCTGCAGAGCAAGACGTGGTCTATTTATGCCCCACATCTCAAGGCACTAGTGGGGGCTTTGCCCCTGGACACCAGAATGTATATTTAAATGTCATCATTCCTAATGCTCTGCTACCCTGGGCACACAAAGTCCTCAGCTGCTGTAATTCAGAGAACAGATTATTCCTCATTTTAAATGTAAACCCAAATGTTTTCCCCTCGCTAATGAGAAGGGAAATGAGAGATGTGGAGCAAGACTTTATTAGCGGCCTTGAGATTCCAATGAGATTTCAGAAAATCATTTTTACAGTATGAGGTTATTCACTTCACTGGACAGAGAAGCCAGTCAGGCAGCTCCAGGCTTAGCTCCCCATGACTGCTTTGTCTCCCTTTTTGTGGGCATGGGGTGCTCACAGGCCAACCAGACCCTGTGAAAAAGGTATTTGAGCAAGTAAATGGTAATTTCTTATCTGCACCAGTGCTTCTTCTTTTTTTTTTTTTCTCTGTCCAAAATTCTGCTATGGAATTGCTCTCCCCATCACTGGCAGGCATAGACCACCCAAGGTCACATTATGCATATTCAGCCAGAGGTTCAATTTCACAATGAAAACTGTATTTTTTACATGATATATATAGTTGGTGGAAGGAAAGCCAGTTATTACCATTTTTGGACTAAACATGCCTAAAGATCCTTACAACTCAGCTGAGGAGCAGGCATAGCACCTTCAGGATTCCTCTTTCCGCCAACAATTGTTGGATGTTCTCGGAGGCTGCTGCTTTTCCCTTTCTGAGCCCTTTCTTATCCCACCCAGCCTAACCTGTGGGTGGTCAGTCACCTGCACTGCCTGTGTCTGCCCATGGAACAGCCCTGCCTTCCTCATCCACCTGCCCCCACTGGGCTCAAAAACAGGGCTGGCAGCAAAGCACCACCTTGTTGTGGTTCCTGCTGAGATGTCCTGGTGAGATGCTGTGGAGAGATGTCTGCTGATCTGCCTGCTCTCCTGCCTGCTGAGATGAACCTGTGGGATGCCTGCAGTGATGCAGAGGTGCCACTGGGGTGGTGCCTGGTGGGACGTCAGCTCTGATGCACTTAAGGCACCATGGTGGCATGCCTGCTGGGATGCCCTCTACATTTAGCCATCTTTCAAGACCAGTGAGACCAAGCACCTAAATATTTGTAAATTTTTTTTTCCTTCCCCACAGTGCATGAGTGTGTGTACTGTGTGTAGATATGCGAATGCATTTAAATTTTTGTGTTTACAGGCTCTGTCTTGTTCTGGAAGGAACGGTGCCAGATGGCCCAGGCTCCATAGCCGTGCTTCCAGCCAGCCCTCTCCAAGGCTCTTAGTCTTCCCTGAACATTAGCAGAGAAAGAGAAGCTACTAGCTTAGATTCTGTCCTGCAACCACCTGTGATGTTCTTCACAGTCAGCAGCCCTTCACAGGGATACTAACAACAGGTTCAGACCACAGGCACATTCCATAGTTTTTCAGCAGTTGCAGGATTTCTGGAAAGACTTTGCAGTGCCTGGCAATGTCCCCCTTCCCCATGCACACTGCCAGCCTGGACAGAGCATCCTGTCCCATACCCCAGACGAACTCTCTGATTCACCAGGAACCTCATGGAGAAAGCTGTGTCTTGCTCAGATACCCCAAGGCTCACCTGGGCCCCTTGGACACCAGAAAGGAGCTTCAGCACCAGTGGCACTGCTTGTGCCCACAGAACCTGTGCTGCAGGAGGTGGAGGAGCATTTTGTGCACATGAGCATGAAATGCCTCAGATGCAGAGGCTGCACATACAGTGAAGGGTCACAGTGTCACACACGGAGTGCCTCTGTCTCTGCTGCTGGCTCCACATTCACCTCTGTGGCAAGCCTCTTATTTATTTTCTAGGAAAGTCTTTCTTTTCCAGGATACCTCATTTTCTGATTTTGAATGTTATGAAATACCCAATTGCACACTTTTCCATGCATGATTTCACAATATATTGCCTGTTACAATACCTATTTAATACAGTTTCTTGGCCATTAGGGTTATTATTACACTTCACTCTAAAATTGTACTGGCAGCAATGCAGAACTGCTGTGAGAAACTGTGGAATCAGATTTATGTGGATTACTTTAAGACAAATTCTGCAGTTGAACTTTGCTCTTCCAGAAGGAACATGTATTAGGAATTACCTTTAAAATCTAAGACTACAGGTGCGAAATTGTTCTATATACAATGTGTTCTATTTTTAATGAGCTGTGACAATTCTAAAGCAATAAGAAAAGTTAATATGGATTGCTGTGCACCCTTTGCAATGCAACTAATGACTCTGTCAGCAAGTTCCATGTTGGAATTTTAATTTATATCTGTAGTTTTTAAAATATGAGAATTTCTGTAAAATAGTTAAGGCAAGGCAAGTTTTCTTACATGAAGAAATGCTAAAAATAGTCATGTACAGCTTCATTCTGCTCAGGTTTATGGTCTGGTTTTGAATTTAATATTTTCTCAAAATGCTGAGTGATGGCAGATACCCTCTGAGCCACATATTCCCCCTTAGCCTGGCTCTCTGCACTGGGCCATATGCAGATGCCAAACATTTGCTCAGCAGGGTGTAAATGTCTCCTTGGCATTCAGGGTGCATGCATGGAACCAAGGGATGCATTTGTCCCAGACTACAGTTGTGACACTTTGGGTCTTGAAACAACAGAGAAAACAAAGGCCACATATCCAGGCACTTACATACATATGTTTTCTAATTGTAAGTGAATTCAAGCTTAGGTGTATCTCATGTGCACTTGAAGCAGCTAAGTCCTAGGATCCTATCCTGGCCTAGGATCCCTGTGGAACTACTGCATGTGCTGATCATCACTGAAGGTGGGCTCATGCCTGTGCCAGGCCTTGTAAGGTCTGGTTTCCTTCCAGGAGCTTCCTGGCCTTCTTCACTGTCTAACAGGGTAGCCTACAGCAACCACACACCTTCACTGTGAATGCAGCAATTTATTGGGCATGGAAGAAGATACACATATGGTGATATGCAACTAGGCACTGTCTCCCTACATCTGATTTCCTTAGAGAAGTAAGAAGCATTAAGACTTCAAAATTTTTGTATGTATATTTTGGAGGGAAAGAACCCAAACTCTCACAGAGCAGGTAAGTGTTGAACCTGCTTAGGTCCCTAGAGTGTGAAAAAAACCTCAAGAAATCTCATATATACTGTGGTGATGTTTAGCAGTGGGGGAACATCAACATCTATGGCCATCTCTGGCTGATTTTATTATCAGGATAAAGAACAGAATGGGTGTATAAGGTATGTGAGTTTATCCACTATTACATATGATATTTAAGACATTCTCATCATTAAAGATGATGTCATGTTCTCAGTTTATTAGAAATCCTGGGTGGTCTGGGATGTCGGATTCCTGGTTAGGGCTGTATTTCTGGATTTCACAACTTCTAGATGAGTCATTTCTCATGATTCTGCTTATCCATCTGTGCTTCTCAATACCCATTCACACCTCAGCTGGCAGCACTCTGACAGCTGTTAGCTGACTGTATTCACAGAATCACAGAACCACAGAATATTCTGAGTTGAAAGGGACCTACAAAGATTATCGATTCCAACTCCTAAGTGAATGGGTCGTACAGGGATTTAACCCACAATCTTGGCATTATTAGCACCATGCTCTGACCAAAGTAATGAAGATTTGCAACTACTCAATCGCTGTGAAAGGTATTACCAAAAGAAGTTTAATATAAATTTGTGAAAGTGGAACGAAGCTCAGTGACAAGGTTCACTGTATTACTGTATAGGTGAAGCACACAAAGAATAATCAGTTTAGAATCAAACTAGAATGATTTACACAGGAATGCATTCTAGTAGTCGATGCAGGTCATGGTGTTGCAGTAATTTCTTCACCAATGTAACGTTGATTCCAAGGGGGGTAGGCAGTAATAGTTGGATTGTAAGAATTGGTAGATTGTGAGAGAATCATCATACCATGTAGATTAAAATGTAAATAAACTTTTCTAAATAAAAAAAACTCTTGAAAAATGGTGCCTAGGGCTGCAAAGACCAGTGTTACCATGAGGAATTATGCTCGGTGTACTGCTGGTCCTCAGCACATGCTCTTATAATCAAACCGTTACCTCATCCTTTTTTCTCATAAAAATGCCAAGAAGTCAATTACTTAACATTTAAATGTATTTAAACCTCTTGATGAAAACTGCTTTATAGAGTGGAGTATATCTCAGGTGCAGGATAAACATGCTGAGGACAAAGGATGCGTATTTTCTAGTGTGAGCTCACATTAACTTTTCATTATTTGAAATAAAGGTTAAGCCTGTGACTGTCAATTAGTTGAACACCGTAATGCTCGTATGCAGCTTTCATCAAAAGTTCTTCACATTTTGTGAATTACAGAGAGATGAGTAATGAAATGCCACATTTTAATGAATCATTGTCTGTATCTGACAGTTGCAAAAAGCGAAGTACGGCTGTCCATATGACCAAGACATGGGAACTAAGTGTCATTTAAGCTGCTTCTTGACGATGGAAGTATTTACACTCTTACAACATGACTAAGTATTTTGCTGAATCTCTGTCCAAGTGATGAAATAGATCATTGGAAACACAGCTGTGGTTTTGTGCCAGGCTCTTGAATGCAGCTCTGTGTGCCTTCCCTGGGCTGTCCCAGACCAGGGAACAAGGCCAGCACCACTGCTCAGGTTCATCCATTCAACTACCACAGGAGGGTCAAGGGACTCACCTGAATGCATTCTCCTTTAAGGTAGATCATATCTGTCATATAAATGTTTTTGATTTAAATACAGCAGAGGACTGATCCTAACCCATGGCAACTTTTTTTCCAGAAGTCAGAAATCTTATTAAAATTATTTATGATTATTAATGACCTCTCTCCTGAATCCATCTAACTTTGACTTCAGCCACTGGATTTGGCTGTGACTTTATCTGATACACTGGAAACTCCACAATCCAATTTGTTCTTCAAATAAACTGTGACAAGGATCAAAGCTGACTCTCAATCCTCACTTCATTAAGCTAAGTAGATGAGCTCATTAAGAGTCTCACAACAAAGGCACTTTTCCCAATACTTCATTAAATCTGTGACTCACCCCTAAACTGTCCCAGTGTTAGATGACTACCGAAACCATTCACTCAAGAATTACTACAACACTGCCAAATGAGAAGGTGCATTAGCTCATCTACTGAACATTTTCCTGCACATATATATGCCTGCCTGTATTTCCCTTGGTAGCACTGGGCTTTTCCATACCATGAGAGAAAAATTCAGGCTAAAAGGGACCTTGGATGGTCAACTCCAAGATCTGCCTCAGGTGCTCAGAGCTTCACTCAGGTCTTGCATGCCTCCAAGGAGGGAGGCTGCAGAGCCTCTCTGGGTGGCAGGGTGGGTGTCCTCATAGAGAAAAGATTTCTCCTTAGGCCCATCCAAACCTCTCATATTTTAGCTTTTGTCCATTGCCTCTCATCCTCTTGCCTTGCACTGCCATGCAGAGCCTGACTTGGGCTCCTCTATGCCCTCCCTGTAGGCTCTGAGGGTGCCCTTGTCTCCTTCCGAAAGTCACACACTTTTGGGCAGGACCAAAGCCCCATGTTGTATTATCAGGCTGACCAGATGAGTCACTACCTCCTGCTTTTCTGCAAGAATTTGACTGCGGCTGGAGGTAATTTTGGCATCTGCAGGTTATGCTCCTTCTTCTTTTACCCATTTCTTGAAGTTTGGGTCAGCAGCAAGTGTTACAGTAAGGATTTTGCCATCTTCCAGTTCAGTGCTGATCTGATGTATCTGAAGCAGTCCAAGGAGAAATTAAACCTCAGACTGCCCTAATAAGGAAGGCAGACACAACAATAATAGTGGCAGTGTTTGCAAAGCCTTACCTCATGAGGATGGAATTAGGGTGGGCCACCAAGCCCATTACCCAGCTTTCTGTTCTGGTGGGATCTTTACCAGCATCCATCACTGGAAGTGATGTGAACTGTGAAGTAACATAATTAAATTTGGAGTGACTTAGTGATAAACTGATTTAAATGAGCTGCTAATGCATTATTACATTTTCTACATTACAATTATTATAATGTCTCATGCCACTTCCTGCACCTTGTACAATCCCTGAGTGCTGATAGAGGCTCTGAAGCAAATAATTTGGTTTATGTCTGTAACTGAGGCAGGAATCTTTCCAGTACTGAAGTTGTCCCCCGACATCCCCATGCACAGGAATCAAACCAAACGGGCACCTTTCAATAATGAAGCCAATACTCACAGTGATGGGTCACTTCAAATCAAAGGTGTGACCCAATTATACTGGTGGTTGGACTCCTATAGTGCTGACAAACCTTTTTGAAATAATTAATAACAGTATAATAATAATTAAATTAATTACTTTAAAACAGTAAAGAAAGTTTTCCTGATGATGTGTCAACAACATAGAGGCAAACTTTTCCTATTACTAATACACTGACAAAATGTACAATAGTGTCTAAATAGTTGTCTAATTGTCTAACTAAACCACCTGCTTACTTTTGAAGATCAAGAAATATTTTAATGTGGACCTAATGCACCCTCAAATGACCAATTAGAAAAGGAGATAGAATTAACTTCTGATCTATTGGTAAAGGAAGAAAGAGCTAATTAGTCTTACAGTATTCTCTCGTGTTAGCTACTTCATATAACCTAGCTGAAAGACCCCCACACAAGCAGATGCCTTTGTGCTTATTATTTATTATAATTAAATCTTGATGTAAATTTCACAGAACCCATGTCCCTCCCCAGGAGACATGGAGGTGGTGATGCAGTGCTCTGCTTTCACACACTTCCCTATGGCAAGGTTTTTCTACTGCTCTAAACACATAGAGTTTTTCTCATGAAATGGGAAGAATTTATGAATTCTGACTGATTTGGTTACCCTGCAAATTTATTTTTCATACAAAATGAAGCTGGAAAAAAGATCTATATAGCAGAGCTGAAGACATCTGCCCAAACAGACTGTGCTGAATAAACTGGTGACAGCTCCAGACTGAATCCTGTCAGGATCAAACAAGCTGAAAATACTGGAGGGGAAACCTCTGTGGTGGCAGTGCTTCCAGACCAGGGAGAAAATGTGGCATGCTCATTCTTACCCTTTTCTGGGGGAAAATAAAGCAAATGTACTTCATTAGAGATGCAGCAGGACATAATGTCCCTGTAGCTGCTGACCCTGCACCTACTGCACTTCCATCCCACTCCCTCCTCGGCCTCTTCACATGTACCTTAAAAAACAAAGAAATTACTGCACCGTGCACAAATATGCCTTATACAGCTTTCAATCAGCTGCTCTAAAACCAATCAAAGCTCAGCCATGGGAGCAAATCTCCAGTGCAGGTTGCGGGGCAGAACGTAGCCCCCTTCCCTTGCAGTCATGCTGGTACTGGTATCCAAAATAACTGCTCTGAGGTTTCTGATCTGTGAACTGTCAACACTCGCTTCCCTCTCTGACTCTCTTTCCTAAGGGCCAGAAGTCAAGCTGCATTTTCTTCAAGTGCAAAACAAACGGGTGCCTGAGTAAAAAAAAGGCAGTAACTCCAGCTGTGCCTCAAATTTGAGTGCTGCTGCCTTGCCCCAGGAATGCCACCCTGTGCTCAGGCACTTGTATCTGAACAAAAACACGTGCAGTAAACACATCCAGCAGTGCCCTAACTTTGCAAATACCAGTTTGCTGTTCATCTTCTGAGTTGAGGACCAGTCATCAGTGTGATACCACATCTACCAAATATAATTCTCAGAAAACTCCCAGTTTTGTGGTGGGATTGTTTGGGGGTTTTTTGTTTGTTTGTTTTTTGTAAAATCTGAATTTTTTTGGGTAACTAGTTCAATTGCTTCCAAAATGAGTCTATAAAAGATGCTGCAGTAATACCTACATGCTGTAGCATGCTCAACAGCAGCTTCTTCAGGTGTCAGCAGTGACTTTGGCCACTGCGACCCTGGAAAATGACTCTCTGCAGACATACATGCCTTGTTCAAACGTGTATGTGCTGGAGTGAGTTCAGAGGAAAAAACACCTCTGCCATAAGTACAGGCTGGAAGAGCTGGGGTTGTTCACTCTGGAGAAGAGAAGGCTCTGAGGAGACATTACAGCTCCTCCCAATACCTTAAGGGGACTTACAGACAAGCTGGAGAGGGACTTTTCACAAGGATATGCAGTGATAGGACAAGGTGGAATGGCTTTAAAGTGACAGAGAGTAGGTTGAGATTAGATATTAGAAAGAATTTCTTTACCATGAGGGCAGCGAGGCACTGGCACAGGCTGCCCAGAGAAGCTGTGGTTGCCCCATTCCTGGAAGTCTTCAAGACCAGGTTGGATGGGGATTTCAGCAACCTGGTCCAGTGGAAGGTACCCCTCCCCATGGTGCAGGTATTGTAACTAGATGATCTTTAACTAATCCATTCCATTTGGTGTTTCTGTGGTCCAAAGCAGTTACCCCAAGCAAGCCCATCTCTAGTAGGAGCTGATATGAGGAAACATCTTGGTAACGAGCACCAGCAAAGCAGAGAGATGCCGGCACAGCACCTAGTGATGTCACTCATTTGCCTCCCCACACCTTCACAATCAGCACAGTTTCTCTTCAAAAGATATCTTCACAAACAACCTCCTCCAGATGCAGGCAGAAACTGTCATTCCCAAGAGTTCCTGCACCTTGATCAAGAGGCAATCCAGAGTCATTCCCTACAGACCACCAGCTCAAGCAGCTTCTGCAGCCAAGGAACTTCTGTTCATAGGAACAAACACTGTAGATACAAACTGTGTAACATTGAACAGAAATTTCTCAGCAATCAAATCATAAACCATCTTTATTTTTCATTATGACTGACACAAGGACAGCTGTCCTTTCTACAGTAGCATGCTCTTCTCCCCTTGTTTTGAAAGCCCAGAATGTGTTATTACAAAGAACACCTGACGGGCAGTCCCAGACTGTGGAGACACACAGAAATAGACAATTTATGGTGAAAATTAGGTTTGTGAACTTAATCTCTGCTCTTCTAACATCATCTGTGAGAGCTTGTTCACTCAAAGAAATTTGGCACACACAAAGAAGTTTGCAACGTCAGATATAAACAAGCTTCTATTTCTGCAGAAGCATTTTATTTGACAAGACAAGAATTTAAGGGCACACTAATATAATTGAGAAAGAGCTATCAAATAAACAAGCTTTAGTTTTCAAAGCATCTGGTTGTATTTCACACAATTATTTGAGAAAAGCAACTCAATACTGGCTGATTAGGTTGGGTGCCAGCTGCCAACTTGATGTGACTCCTCCGAAGACCCTCTTAGGATATTGCCTGTTTTATCAGCTGGTCCCTTCAGAGTGCAGATGAAGCAGCAGGAGGTAGCTGAGAATCACAGTGCTCTAACACCATCTAGGGGACTGAGCCACAGCTCAGCTCATGCAGAGGCACGTGCAGCTGGCAGCCCTGTGCTAGCTGAGAAGGGCACGGCTTTTGAATAAAAAAGCACCGTTCCAGCCCCAAACTCCCACTTTCCCTGCCTTTTCCATATAACTCATTTATCATACAGCTCTTAAACCCTATTTTACCTGCACTACATCACGCTCCTTTTTTTTTCAGTTTTCATTTAGTTTTACCACATGTTGTGCTACTCTAGTCTCCATTTCCCTGCTTGTTGCCCCAAATAAGTACTGATTATATATAGACCTAAGTATGTGCATTACAAAAGCAAATACTTTATGAGGGATTAGCCTGGTTAAACATGATTGAAACAAACATTATTTTTAAAAAGCCGGTAAACTCATTAATTTACTACAATAAGAAAAAGCCAAATCAAACCTGACTTTGAAAATGAAACATTCAGCTTCTGTTCGCATCAAGATTAGCACTGAGGAGCACAGTGCATCTCCCTCTTCTTTCTGTTCATCCTAGACTTTACTGAGTACTTTTGCAGACAAAGCCCTCAGTTTTAGATGCATGTTCACTGTGGGTCCCACTTTTTTTGAAAAAGGTAGAATTAGAGAATGGTTTTTGTTGGAAGGGGCACTCAGGCCCAGAAAGTGTAAATTTAAGGTGCTCACCTTAAGCAAGTAAGCAATAGATTTTTTTCTCTTGCCATACACACATGCAAAATTGCGTGCCTATTTATCTATCTCAACAGGGTTAGAAGCTTCTAGGTTTTGTGACAGTACCACCAGGTGCTCCTGCTTTCCTATGAAATTCTTTCAGGCTGTAAAGCCAGGCAAGTAGCAGGCACTTTGAAGCCAATTTTGAGCCTATCATTATGTGGTGTTGATACAATTGCTGTCTCCTTGAAAAACCTTACACTATAAAAGCTTGTGTCTGCTTTCCCTTCAGTTCCACTACAGAAGTCAGTTTGAAATTTAAAAAAATTGTTTTAAGACATTGTTGGTAGAAATATCTTCATTCTTATTGATCCATGATAACAGTATCTTCCCTGGTGAAGCATAAAAAAATTTGAGAAGCCTGAAATGAGAATTAAAAAATTATTTTTCCACTATGAATATGTATTACCTTATGGAAATTATGAAGACAGCAAAAATAAGGGAAAAAATTAACTATGAATCCAAAATAAAATATGCAAATTAACACTCAGTTAGCATTTAGGGGTCTTCTGAAGAACTATGGAAACAAGACTCAGAATCAAGAACCAACTGCACTGAAAGCAAATGAGCCCTGCAAATCTCCATCACAGGAGGCAGAAGTCTGTAAAATACTTATTTTCAACATTGTTAGAATATAACAGAGAATTGTGGCTGAACTGAAGAGTTCAACACAGAACCCAAATTCCCACTGACAGGCATTGTAACAAGCACACACCATTACGGATTTTCATAGCTTCCAACATAATGGGCTTGTTGCAACAGAACAGCATCTTCTGAGTAAAAATACCACTTTCCATTTCAGCATCAACCTACGGTAAATCTCTCATGTAGCAGCAGATTACATCAACCAATGCCCCTCAGGAAGCGCAATGCCTTAATCCCTTGAGTAGGGATTAGGAGAGTCGCAGAGGGTCCATCCCATCCAAACAGCTCCCTGGAAAGTCAGCAACAGAACACAGCCTGACCAGCTTCCTTACATAATCCCACTGTACTTCACTGTGATTTGTAGCGGTATCTCCCTGCAAAGATCTAACCCAAAATGTCCTTCAGGTAACTGCTGCTGGGAGCAATGGGCCCTGCATTTTCCCTCTGCACCATACCAGTGTGAAAAAACCAATCACAGTCTCTCTAAAGGTTACCAAATAATTTGAGCAAATTTAAAACCCATTACAAGAGACAAACAAATGGATGTTCACAGTGAACAGAAAACAGCAAGAATCTATTTTTAAGGAGCAAAGAGCATCTTTGCTAATGGGCTAACATATCATGGTGCCTGACGAACTTGGGAGGTGCTTGATGTTTGCCAGGGAAAAGTGGGTGACACACAGGGGATCAATCACCTTGATGCTGTGCATCTGAGGAATACTGGTATTTTGTTCTGATTCTGAGCAGTGCTAGGAGACAGACAAGATGACAACCAGCTCTATGTGTAAGTTTTTTTAAAAATTTAAATTTGTATTTAAAATCTGTTTTTAAAAAGTACAAATGATATTTGCTCAAAAAAATAGAAAGCTTTCTCTATTACTTTTTAAACAGGATTTTGCCCTTGCTAGACTTACTAAAACCTTGAATCAAAAAAACTGCAAATGCTCCATACAGCTGTCTTGTCAGGAAGGAGTTGAAGCATGGAAAGAAAATTGGATTGTCAAAAACCAGACACCTCAAAATACTCTCTTGGCAGAAGGAAAACTCCTACACACATTCTGAGCACCCTCTCAGAGGTAATGACTACCTATAACCAGAGATGAGAACTTTGCACAAGAGTGCTTTTGTGTTTTTAAGAGCTGATTGAGTCACTTGTGAGTCACTAACAGCAAAGACGGTAAGGTTCCCTCCTTCCAGTGCTCAGCCACTGTCTAAACCCCATCCCACAAATGCAGGGAAGTGCAATAAAAAAAGGCTTTATTCTACCCGGTTTATGATCTCTGCCATCTAACACTGTCTTCCTGGTATTTATTTCTCAATCCTGAATCTTGAAGTGAGCCTTTCTCCCCCCTCTCTGCCGTTGGGAAACTCCTCCCTCCTGCAGCATGGAAAAAGTGCATGGGGGAAAATGGAAATATAGAGAAAAACGTAAAATTATTCTTTTTTAATGCGACCAGTGGGATTGATCAAGTTCACATACACCTAGTATTGCTGTCTCCTGTTTCTCCTGGGTTTGCAAAATGAATAGCAAGTCTGAAGGTTCCTTATAGTTGTTTTTTATTTGCCCAGCAGAGTACTCAGCATCAGAATGCAAAATTAATCTTACTAAACTTGTCTCAATCACCTTAATGACAAGTATGGCATTAAAATATATTAATTCCTTTTTCAAAAATGCAAAAGATAAATTACTTTGCAAAACACTGTAAAGTTTTATTGAATAATAAACAATAATAAATTATTTTAGAATCAAAGGTAAATTTTTTTACAACACAAAAAGTGTTTCGTTTTTATATCCATTGAAATTAATTAATTTATGGTACTCTTTTCCTAAAGCTCATAAATACCAATACCTTTGGTCAGAAAATGCTATGTTTCACCAGTCCTTTTGGATATTTAATAACAGCATTATCTCTACTATGACAATATAGGACAAAAGGCAGAGAATAAGAGAGACAACAAAAGAGATGTTCTCTGCCCTAACGAGCTTATAATGTTGTTTACCATTCGTGTGCTTAGGCAAAGCAGGGCAGCTGTTTGCACATTCCCATTCTGGAGCCACGTTTGATGCTCCCCTGTGCCCAGACCAGGTGGAAGCTCCTTTCTCCGGCTGCAGGACCTGAGCAATCACTGGTTCGGCACATCTGCAGACGCTGTTAATCCATCTGTGAAATCACAAACAACAGCCGGCCACATCTGTGCTGTACCGTGCCCAGCCTCCTGCCAGCACCACCCCAGCACGCTGCTCCTCGTGTTTCCCCCATGTGAGCTCCTTCAGGGCGCAGCCTTGCTGTGGCCTCACCTGCCTCACGCCACCTCTGACCAAGCCCATCACACACAGAGGAGTCTGGTGCTGCAGATATCTCACCCCTGCAGTGGTCCCCAGCTGTGACAGGAACCCCGAGGGAGGGAAACAAGCCCTCCAAGCAACTTCATCTTACCTCAGCACAGATGTCTAAAACAGAAGAGAGTTTGAAAAACACTGTTTCTTCTGCCAGGGGTGGGAAGGCTTGCTGCTGGTAAAGCGATGGGCTGGGAGAGCCGTGGTACTTACACACCACCCACTGCACACAAGAGATGCCAAACCACCCACCTCAGCAAGGCATGACTCTGGAGATGTTTGCATGCGTTACTTCATCACCTACAAATTTTTTATAACCCCCAGATCATAATTTATTATATAAAATCAATTAATTTTGTGTTTAGTTTTGACATAACAGATCTGATTCTGGTTTACAAACGTTTTTCTATTCAAACTGTGAAAGTAAATTAAGGAAGAGTATACAACAAAAATGGTTACAAAAGACATCTGCATCTGAGATGGTCGTTTAAGACTCCTTTTATAGTCACTGGGCAGAAACAGTCCATGATTAATCTCATCCTAAATATAACTGGCTAGAGAGGCATGGATAAATGATGCTAAAAGATGAGAAATAACCATTCTTCATGTACTTTTTTGTGCAGCACATAAAAACCACAGTATTCATAGTATATTCAGTATAGTAATGTTTTTTAAGAGTTACAAGAAAGACAAGTCTTCCTCAAATTAATACATCTATTTTCGTATCTTTTGCAGTTAGAGGAATGTGGACTGGACATTTTCATTATGTCAGTGTCTGAAAAATAGAATGAACTAGGACTGTCTTTTTTTGTACATATTTACACCAACCTAATTCATATTGTTCTTGCTTTATCTATCTGGATCCAGCTTCTGCTGTAGCAGGAAGAAGTGGGGGAGCAGAGCAGTCTCTGCTGTCGCCTTCTGCCAATACACATGAGCATGGATTCCATCTCCCACCCAGACTCCCACACTCTAGCTAGGGACACGGGACACTAAAGAAGCAATGAGCAAGGAAACCATCGAAGCCCAGCTTCACCTTGCTCTTCACTGAAAACTTTAAAGCTCCAAATGCCAGACAGTGTAAAAGCAGAGTTATGACAGAGGCGACAAAGCAGATGTTCAATACACAACACTTCAGCTGAACCAGCAAGCTCAAAGAGGGGAAATCAATAGCAAGAGGAAAGAGGTTAAAATCTCCTCTCCTGCCTGGCGTCAGCTGCACACAGACATTAATTACTACTTGCAGGATGCCAAGCTGTTGCACTTTCCCTTCTGCACTTGCAAAAGCCTGTTGAACCCAATGCCCTTACGCAGTCCACCTACTCCTTGTACACAGGACAACACGTGCTTCTTTACGAGAAGCAATTTTAGCACACTGCTACCTGCAGCCTGGTGACTCTCTCTTCACAGGGTTCTATAGGTACACCTGTAGGCACACAGGATACCAGGCTGGATCACAGGAATTTGTAACATCATTGTGCTGCAGGAAACCCCAGATCTCATACCCTGTACTGATGGCACGCAGATTAGGAGATGGAGTTTGTGCTGTTTTCTACTGAATCTGAAATACTTGGAATCTGAGATCTCTGAGCCATCTTGGAAGAGTTACAGCAGAGAACATGGTCCTATAGCAGCTCTGCCAGGTGCTAGTGGAGTGGATTTTGCAATCTGACATTGGAAGTTAGCTCCTCACCTCTCAAAACCAAAATTACTCAAATCTTGTAACATCCAGAGCCTGCTGTCATGCTCATCTCAGTTGCTGGGCTTTTACGGATAACTGAACAAGCTGAGCTTATCAATGAAAGCCTGCTGTAATTGTGATTATTTTTCTTATTTTATGTTTCAGGAAGTCTATATGGGTTCTTGATATATGCAATCCTTATGTTGTTAACAGAGCTGAAAAAGAGACAGTCCTAGTCCTTCACTCTTTTTATAAGTCTTAATGCACACAGATAACAGAGGGCTTCAAATTGCAAGAAGTCGAAAGTACAAAGCTTGTCCTCATTTCAGCTGGGATAGAATTAATTTTCTTCCTAGTAGGTGGTACAGTGCTATGTTTTGGTTTTAGGATGAGAATAATGTTGAGAAGAATGTTGATAACACACCAATGTTTTAGTTGTTGCTAAGCAGTGCTTCCTCTAAGTCAAAGACTTTCCAGCTGCTCACACCACCATGCCAGCAAGGAGGCTGGGGGTGTAAAAGAAGGTGGGAGGAACACAGCCAGGACAGCTGACCCCAACTGGCCAAAGGGACATTCCATACCATATGGCATCGTGCTGAATAATAAAACTGGGGAAGTTAGCCAGGAGAGACCAGTCACTGCTCAGAGACTGGATGGGCGTCATTCAGCAAGTGATGAGCAACTGCAGTGTGCATCACTGGTTTTGCATATTCTTTTATCATCATATTTTTTTTCCTTCTTTTTCTGCCCTACTAAACTATCTTTATCTTAACCCACTAGTTTTACCTTTTTTCCAAATGGCTGGGAGGTGTTTAGCTGCCTGCCCAGTTAAACCACAGCACAGCTACACTGCTAGAAAACTGATAAGCAAGTGAAGTGCACTTATCAATAGACACAGCAGAGGGAAGCCGTACTTTTGAGTTTTAATAGAGACCATACTTTTTGCAAGAGCATGCACACTCCAGCTGTCCTCACTGGTGACATTGTGACAATGAGAAGAAAAACAAAGGAAATGGATATTTCTGTGTATTTCTCCATGGATACATGTTCTATTTAGAGTAAAGCACTCATGCAGTTAACTGTATGCATGGTTGTCTCCATTTAGCACTTTAATTATACCAAAATGTTGGTGGCTAGATGAAGATTTGACAAAGAAAAGGCCCCAGGTGACAAACCTTTTGATCTCACTCTCTTTGCGTATGTTCTACGGAAAACAGGTTGCCTATAAACAGTGATCTGATTATTTGCTCCTTGTCTGACCAAGGAAGGGCAGTGGAACAAAGGATTCAGTGTTCAGGTGTGCCCTGGCCTCAGGTGAGAGCCACCTGGCAATGCCTCAGCAAGGACTGAGATAGCCTGTCTCATTTCTGGAAAGGAACCAGAAGCAAAATGACAATTATATCCATGTACCCAACTGATGGGAATCAGCTGCCACTTGTAATATAAGTATATAACAGAACAGAAGCACTGTGGTAGCCTGACCTGCTCCTGGAGAAGGAGGAGTGCTCAGTGTAACTAGGCATTTTTCCAAGCAGGCCTTTTTCTGTGTAGGCTTTGTCTCAGTTATCTGTGCTTATCTTACTTTAGGACTGGATCACAGCAACAGAAGGCAATACATAGCCAGGCCAGAAAATTGGTCTCAGGCCATGGTATGAAAACCTGCTCAACCAAGATCTAGGGTGGTCTCCAAACTTCACCCAAGGTGACCCCATGGGTCTGAATTTCACTTTCATAATAGAATTACACCTGTGTCTTTGACCCCTCTGTCCTAGGACACACTGACCACTTCAAGACACAGGTAAAATCTAAGATGCTAATTTTTACTCAAAACATCCAGAATGGTCTTTGGGATTTGGTAGGCTACCAAAGAGCCTGTGATTCTTCTTGCTCAATGCTGTCTTATTTAAAATTGGTAGCAGCTTTTGAACTTGAAGCCCACCCTCTCCCTATAAAAGGACATTGCCAGCAGTGAGCTCCATTAGCCAGTGTATGTATTACTCTTCAGGGCACTTTTATCTCCAAAGATGGGCTGAGGACCAAGGAAAGTTGTTCTTTACTTGGTAGGTCATTTCTTCTGTTCACTTTATCCCATTTTTTTGAGGTTCTACTCTGGACACAATGCATGTAAGAGCAAATTAATTTTCTATTAGCCTTTGAAGAGAATAGGGAACACCACCTTCAAAGATGAGGAAAATCACCTCATTTTACTCAAAATATGTAGTAACCTGACCAAGGATGGATGTTGGTGGCTGCCACCATCACTGTTGCTGTTTGCTGCAAGAGACAATGGCCCATTGTTCTGATATAGCACCTCCTCTTCCCCATGGCCCCCGAGATTGTACACACTTTGCTGTATGCAGACATAAACACATCCCCCATTGCCAGTTTGTGTCCCCAAGGGGGCAAATCAAATCTAGCAAATGATGGGTAGAGCATCAGGTCATTGAAAATCATGGTGTGTCCCCTGAAAATCAAAACACAACAAGACATGACCTTCTGACACCTCTCCTTTGTATTAAAGAGGTGTATCTAAGTGGTGAAGAATAGAAACCTCTCTTTTGCCCTGGGGCTATGGGCTTCTCTGGAACTTTGAAACACAACCCATGAGGTCATGCTTACTGCACACAAAGGCACACAATGCACTATTGCTTCCTGCAGACCCTGTTCTGTTTGCACTGTAGCTCGTGAGATTGCAAAGATCAAAGAGATACAAACATCAGGGGTATATAAACATATTACTACACTAATGCAATGAAAACAGTGCACGTGGAAAGAACAGTTTGACCTTATTTCACATTCTTCTGCTTTCAGAATAAACATCACATCAGTGTGGTCACTCTAGTAGGTGATGGAGCAGCACTTTTGTTGTGTCTTCTGTGATAATTTCTGTGGCCATGTAGGCAAATACAGCACTAACACGTAGGGCGATACACCATGAAAGCCTCAGGAGAGATTCCCCTTGTGCTTTGGTGGGACATGGGTGAACATCTTTGACTGAACCAGGTCAAGCTTACAGGGAAGTGCTGGCACAAAGGAGACATTCCCATCTGCATCATCTTACAATGTTCCTCTCAAAGACAATATGCAGAGGATGAGGATGGGAATGGGGCTGGGAATGGGGATGGGAGCAAGGATGGTCTACATTCTCAGTGAAAACTCCAGCTAGAGCCTCAGTTTAGCAAAGATGAAAGTGACTTATCCCATAGAGGTCACAGATCCAGGCTGCTTTAATACAGCAGTTTTCTCATCTTATTGACTTCCATGCACTCCTTTAGTCTCTAGCATCAGCTCATTCATACCACTGTGGTAGCTTTTTTGTGTATAGATCTCAAAGTATTTTATTAATGGGGGAAAACACCTCACAATCCCTCTAGAAAATAAGGTTAATATTAGGTGTATTTACAAACAGAGGGATTCTTCACAGCTTACTGTAATCAAAGCGAGGAGGGAAATGAGAACAAGGAATGGTATGGGCAGGTCCCATCTTACTCCACTGAGGTGTTCCTAGGGTGAAAAATCAGACTGTACCAAACATACCAGTATCCCACCACTATTAATTACTACCATCCCTGAGCTCAGGTAAGAACTGATCATGAGCTACACCTACCTATTTTGAGCACTGTTTTGTAAGCACATACATGGACCTGAGGTATTAGGCTAAGTGGAGACTCACCTCCACAACTCACACACTGGGTCACCAACTGAAGGAGGAGGTAATTGCAGGGGAAGGTATCATCCTAGAAACTAGCACTGCTATCTACAGGAAAGTGAGGCTAAAATGACTTCCAATGAATTAGGAACATGCAAGACTTCAGAAAAGGATGAAATCTACTTGTGCCTCCTGGACTACCTCTTACAGAAGACACAGAATCATAGAATATCTAGAATATTGTCCTGAGAATAAAGGTCAGGAAAGGTTCCATGTCTCGTCACAGGACTTAAAACCCCTCAGATACCTCTCTCTTGTTTTATATCAGACTTTGTGGAGGCTGAAACAAAGATAAATTTTTGTGACATTTTCACTAAAGCCAGACATTCCTTTAGTTTAATTATAATGTTGAGTTTTCATCATATAAACCAAGTAACCTGAGATGTAAGTGAAATTATATTCTTTTAAAAGAATGGAAAAGTACTTGTAAAATCAGATGACTGACAATCCTCTGGTAAAACCAGACAGGTGAGATGCCACAGAAACAAATGGATACTTTCCCTGTGATGCAGAAGCAGCATTTCAGAAATCTCAATATAAAAGGCTTTAATGTGTTGTAAACATCATGAGAAACAAGAGTCACTATGTGGTCAGACCCTTCAGTGAGAACAAAGCCAGTGTTCCCTTGCAGTGACAATTTTTCGTTCTCTTACACACCTGTCAGTCACCCACGCTATATTCCTTCAGCATTTACGTGTGTACACATAAATATCTTGATTGCAAGTCCAAGAGAGGACTACAGTATTCCTGAGAACACCCTGATGAAAGCAGTAGGGATGCACAGAAACAGGACTCAAAGCAGATGCTTCTAACCTAAATACAGAATCCGACAGATGTGCAAGTCAGGTTTAATTTCAGTATCAAGTGAAATGCCTGAGTCCTTCTGGGTGCAAACCTTCATGGTACAGCAGTCTGCTTTGCCTGTAGGATCTCTGATGGTGAAGCACCTTGCAACAAACACACATTTGTAATATACAAAAATTATGTCCATGTTACTCTTGCATATCACACTGCAAACCCAAGTCTGTAGTTAAGCCATAAGGAATGCACATATGCATCAATACAACACATCAGAGCTGAAAATAAATAAGCACTGGTTAAGACTTCTCGTTTCATCTGAAGAGCAGCAAAAATGAGCAAGTGATGAAATTTGTTGTCCACCTCTCACTTGTATTCTGTCAGACCAATCCTGACTTAGCATAGTCTCTCGTCCAGTCTGTCTTGAAGCTGAAAGGGTCAGATTGAGACTGCTACATGTAAGTGACAGTAGACTCACTCTAAGACAAGGCAACAGATTCCCAGTCCCAAAGTTGCCTCTTATTTATGTACCCTCAGATATACCATTTGAAATTACCCCCTTCATTCTTAAGTTTCAACCTAAGCATTATAAAGGGACAGTTTCATCTGAACTGATGAAATCTGTTCTACTTCTTCGCTCATTTGCACATATTTTTGTGGGGGCATTAAAGCTGCTAGACCATGCCAGATAGCAAAAGCAGCAAAGCATAGTACACCAGTGCAGTAAGTGTACTGTTCTGGCATGATTTAAAACACAGATCCCAATCTAGACCAAGAGAGTTGAACACGACATAGAGAAATTTATCTGTTTTTGAAAGCCTTGCTCCAATCGCTGCTTTCATAGCACATACTGTGGTCTAGACAGATAAGAAGCATAAATTTGCATGAACGCTGACGACACTTTATATACTCCAAAACCACTTGTGAAATCCACAGGATACATGGACGTTGACAGAACAATACAAGCAGCATGTGTCTGAACAATATCCCAAGCAACCAGAATTTTTTGGCGGCCTGTACATACTCCAGTAGTTAACATCGGGGGGGAAAAAACCAGCAGACTACTTTCTCTTTGGTCAGTATAACACTGCCTTTTTAAAGCAGCATTTGCAAAATAAATGAAGTTATTAATGAGAAAACACACAGGATATGGCCTAGATAACCGTCTTTCTGAAGTATCCGATGCCTCATAAAGGGTGTACCTAGAGATACCCGGGCTACTTTGTGGGTTTGGCTTGTGAACCTGATTGAGGGTGCGGGGCCAAGATATGATCTGCTGTTGTACTTATGGCCTTTCTGTGCAGAGCCAGCATAGCCACAAGTAACACTGCCCAAGTATTTAGACAAGCTACAAGATGTAGATGCTTAGGGAGATGTGGGAAGAGCTTAAGAGTACAGTCAGGTCTGTCTCTGCCTGCCCCAGGTAGATGTGAGCATGAGATCTGAGATGCCAGCACTCACATACAGAGCTCACTTGTCCCCTCTGGGCCCTACACATCTGCCAGAGGAAAGCAGATGGCCTCAAGGGCAGGTTAAAACAGTCCAGAAGCTTTGCAATTCAGTGGGATCAAGCAGGTGAACAAGTTATGGCACAAGATGAGGGAGTGCTCTGAGGCAGTCAAGGATCAAATCTGAATTTGCAGAGAAGCAGCTCTTCAGAAAATTAGAAATGGAAATATTTCCATCCCCATTTCATTGTCATGGGGAACATTGCAGGGCAAATAGAGAGAATTTCTTCAATTTGGCTTTTAGAGACACTTATCTTCTAAAAGCTCTCATGTTCTTTGGGTATAATTAGCTTTAGTTAAAGCAAGAAGATACATCACTCAGTTCTTCATTTCACTTTCCTTCTCTGCCCCACCACAGTCCCCAACCTGATACCCACAATCCCAAAAGGCCACCAAAATAGAAAGCTACACACATACCTGTTGTTTCATGATGCTACTTTTCTGTTAAGTATCAAAACCCACTAGACCAGGTTAACCTACCCAAGCAGCTGAGCTGGCCAGCAGTCCATCAAGAGGGAAATGAGAGCAAGATGTGGAAGTTTATCCAGAGCAGAAATGTAACAAATAAGTGCACAAGGAGGCACATCAACCACTAGAGCAAAAGGAAGAAATCAAGCATTTGAAACTGTAAAAAGCCCTATTCAGATGCCTAAATAGCATGTCTAGCTGTCTCACAGCCAGCAGACACTGTTTAAAGAGTCCATAGCCCAGCCAACAGGAGAGGTTGGACACTTGTTGAGAGCTTGTCAAGTTCTGAGACCACTGATTATAAAAAAAGGTTGGCTAAAACCACTTCTGCCCTTGAGGCAATGTTGGGGAAAAAGATTTTTCCCACAATGTGTCACAAGTCAGTAACCAGTGCAAGGCATGCAACTTATGCCTCTGTGCCTTATGCACCTACAAGAGGAGAAGTGGGATTCATCTTTCTTCTGAAACACTGGAGTCGTACCTTAACTTGTTCCCCAGTGCCCTGATGGTCCTATTGACGATACTCAACCCAGCTGAAAGGATCATGTATCTTGCTTCTATGCTCAGGGTAAAATTACTTGCAGATGTGAAATCCAAGAGGAACCCTCCCCTAGCCCCTGTCCTGGTCAGGTCACTGGGGCTGCCGGTCAGCCACCCAGGCTGCTGTGAACCTATCAACTAACATATTTCTTTTACAGCCTTGGTGATGTCCTTGCTTTCTTCTGCTCTCTTCTGGCTGCTTACAAGAGAAAAAGCTTATGGGGCCTTTCTGGCTTGTTTCTGCAGCTTTTAGCCATGAGAACATTCTCACACTATGGCAAAATCTGTGCCTGTGACTGAAAGGGTCTCCTTTTGTGTTCTGTTGTGAAGTTCCTTGCATTTCTCAAATGCCTTAGGCAATAGGGTTCAAAGAACTTCAGTAACTTTTAAAAACCCCACCACTTTGGTGACATTTGTTTATCTTCTTTGTCTCTCAGATGGAGTGAAGTCCAGGTCTGCTACTCACTCATACTACCTATAGTGATGGTGCCTTGGGGCTGCTCCAGAATGACCTAAGCCAGTAGTCAGAAGCAAGCAAAGATGCCCCAAGATGCCTTCAGCATCTGCCCATGTACTGCATAGGCTGTGTGGACCATAATCCTCCCATCACTATGTCCCACCTCTCCCAGTGCTGCCACCCACTAGAGAGCAGGCCTGGATTACATCCCCAAAGCCCTGCACAACGTTGCTGCAAGGGCTGGGGCAAGATTTGTCAGCAACTTGTATGGGGTGAGAAGATGATTTTGGGGTGTGCATTGGACTTCGAACCACTCCTCAGAAACCAGTTGTTGATAGTATCCCACCTTTGCTTCTCCATGATCTGCAGCCCACCACAAAGCAGAGCTGTTATAAGAACATGAGTCTTCCTCTTTCCTTGATTCTGAGCAGAAGGCCTGATTTCATCTCCTCTGTATCAGTAATCCCATAAAAAATTCTTTAGTAAAAACTCAACAACTCCTGCGGATTAATCCTCACTTTAATAACTGTCTTAGTAGTAGCAACAAAAATTACTCAACTTTAAAAACAGCACAGAAAACATTCCTCACCACAGACACTGTAACAGACAGTGTGGTGAATCTGTTTTTTTCATTAAGGATTCTCGCTAATATGCTTTATCAGAGCCTGAAGTCAGGACAAATTCTGCTCTAATTAACCCTAATTTTTTCACATCACAGACTTACTGAATGAAGAGTCTGTTCTAGTCCATCTCTATGATTCTTTGATTCTGAGATAATACACCAGTAGGATTATTTGTGGATACGTGATACAATAATCTTCACCACTAAATAGAAAACTCACAGCATAAAGTCTCAGCCTTAAAATCTGATGATATATTTCAGACCAGGCTGAGGTCTCCAACAAGATACTACCATAAAACATGCTTCTCTGTTTTGTATTCAGCTTCTACTGCTTACTTGTACTTACCCCAGAACTCTTTTAAAATACCAGCAAAATTCTCAGCAAACATCCATATATTAACTTATCTCTTCTTAGCTCTCCTTCTGTAAAGTGAGAAGTGCACATTTGAGGAGCAACATGTGAATGACAGAGAAGGGAAACCAGCAATAAGGCAAGCAAAACATACACTTGGGACTGGAAGGGGAATGAAAATGTTCAGAGCTCTGCCTTAATTTCACAAGGGCACTCCTATTCAGAAGTAGATGTAAGCATGATCCCCAGCATGACTCTGAACCTATGTTTTCTGGTTTCAATTTGGGCTAGAGTCAGCAGTTCCAAGAACATTCTCTGTTTGTTCCCAGTTAACAATTTAAAATGTCTATCCATGCTTTCCCACAATTGCATGCTTTTTTTTTTTTTTAATTTCAGTATCATTTTTCCATTTTGAATCCAACTTTGCCTTTAAGACAATTATTTTGTTGTATTTCATGTAGTCCTGCTGTGCTTGTTTCAAATAAATCAATCATCTTTATACTAAACAAAGTTATTTGGCAGCATTACAAATGCACCAAAACATATTCACAATCCAATAATCTATGCTTTCTATTTGCAATCATCTTTTCGCCTTCTGCTCAAAAGCAAGATGGCCAATTTCCAGTCATAGGCATTCATGTGATCAGGATCTCGGAGCCATAGTAGGCCACAACATGGGCATTCCCAGTGCTCTGTGTTTTCCTGGACTCAGCTTCTCATAACCCAAAATATCTACCATGTCTTTTACATCAATGGCAAATTCAAGGATGCAAATGCAGAATTTTCTTCGATAATGCATACAGCCAACCTGTGGGCTGATTAACCTCAAAGGGTGTTTTGATAAATAGAGAAAAATTCAATTTCCAAATTTGGGATCATTTTTCATAGTTATTAAAAGAATATTATCAAAATATTGAGCATTCCTGAAATGAACTCCAGTTTTAACTCTCTTGCAAAACTTAAACTCATGCAATTAAAAGGACCTAAAAATCATTGAAGGAATTCAGAAAAGTATGTACTCCTTTAAAGAATATTTTTCAATTAAAAGGGGGTCATAGCTTCTCTATGCTTCCTGAACACATTGAGCACCTTACTGCTGGCAGAGAGAAATTCCTGCAGCTCCCAAAACACTCCTGAAAAACAGGCTTCAACTTTTTCATTTCAGATAATCTTTGAGGTAAGACTTTCAGGGACAGCTGCCAGTGTGTCAAAATAAAGCTTCAGTATTTAGCTCAAGAACACAAAAAAAAAAACCAAAAAAAAAACCTGCCAAATGCAAAGAAGACATAGAAATTCTGGGCTTGGGTATTGTTTTTAAAGTGACCACACAGAAGGAAATACATAATTATGCAAATTGTTAAACTGAGTTGGTTACATAAACCAAGCTGGTTACAAGCAAGTTATTCAAATAATGACTTTTTTTTACTGATTAAAAACCGGCTGTTATGCTTGGATCCTGAGTTACCTTAGTTAAACACCACTTAAATCCACATTAAGTCACTGTGTTCTCATCAACAGATTTTAGATTGAGTCAGCTCTGTGCACCCTACAAAGGGTTATTTACTTTCTTAAAACAAATACCATTTTATACGACTGTTGGATAAATAGCTGTGTGAGTGTAATCAGGCATAACTCACTTAAGAGTCACCAAACAAGCTTAAACAAATGGTACCCAATATTTGTTAGAAAAATATTTTCCCCAACCCAGTGTTCAGTGCCATCTGGAAAATGAGAAAAAAACCACTTCCCCCCTCAGGCAGGAGTAAGCAAGCAGTCAGTTTAAGCTCTACTTACAACAGTTAAATGTGATAATGACACAACACCAATCACATTAGGGGGAAAAGCAAGGACTGTAGCTCTGACCCCATCCTGGCTGAGCAGGAATTTTCAGAAATGTTTTCTCAGTACTGTGCACCAAGCTGTACAGAAGATGAGTAAAGAGAGAGGTAAGCCATCACTTGTGCAGCAATCAGCATTAAGACAAGTTTAGGGAAAAGAGGTTTTGGCCCTTGGACTTTTGTTGCTCAGTTGAAGACAACGATGAAAAACCATGAAAAAGAGCTGTACCTAAAAAGGTAGATGTAGCACTACATGCTGAATACCAAAATAAACATAGTGTCATTTTGAAAATTAAGGGGGGCAAAAAGAATCCAATCACATTCAAATTCTCTGCAGGTCAAGAGAAAGTTTGTTTTCTGATTTTGTTTAAAATGACACTTTTCCAACACCCAACTTCAATAAATGCACCTTTTCATATAGAAAATAACTCAGCACAGACTCTCCTATGAAAATATTTTTCTCCTGGCAGAATCAGGTTTCATGCCTAACGTCAGATGGTCTGACTACTTTGGGAACAATCAGCCACTTTTATTTATTAAGCAAACATGAAAAGACATTAATTCTCTTTAAAAAGCAGTGTTCTACACCCTTCGTAACACAGATGACAGAATAAAAAATAGGGTTGTTTTGCACTACTTCCTTTAATTTGAGTGTCAATCTACATAATTAATATAAAGTTACTTCATTCTATGAAGATCAAGACACCTTACAGTATAAAATTCCCTGAGATACAATATGTAATTTGAGGGATCACGTAATTCTCTATTTCATTTATATCATAATCAAAAAGTAATGGTAATTCTTCTCCTCATAAAATCCAGAAGATAATGATCTTCCTTTCTTTCCCTTCACCCCAATATTTTAAGGCATGGAATAAAAACTTTTTCAAAATGTATTCAAGGAAACTTTTCTACTTAAAATAGAAAATAACTTTCTCTGATTTTTACAACTGGGTTGTATACATCATCTGCAATGCCTTGTGGAGTTTGGTACCTAACATACAAACCAATTAGCTCAGGCAAACTTTATATTTATCATTGAACTGGAGCTCTACAAAGTACATTACAAAAGCCATTCCTTTGCCTGTAACAGTACACTATTAGCTCATGGAGTGGATGAGCCAAACCCCAGAGATTTATAGAGATACTGTAAAACTGACTTCAGCAGCTGTAGGCCTGGGCTGAGTTTCCTCCCAAATGGAAAGACACAAGTTTGCAACACCCATGCAAGAATGATGAAATTAGAAAAGGCTTCTCTTCTCCCAAGTGCTCTGCAGTAATTATTACAAAACTGCAGTTTTCACCAAAGAGTTCTTGAAAATCCTCAATGCCTAATTTACAAATACTGTGCAATTCTGATCACTCTACACAAATATGATGCTTTAATTACTTTGTGGCTCTTTTCTGAATTTTACAAAAGTATTTCCTCAAAGATTTCAACTCTTTTTTAGAGAAGCTGAGGAAAAAAATTTCACATTTGCGATATCTGGAAATTCCCATGCTCCTATAGCCTGATATTCTGCCTGTAGCATTACTAATGATTACACAGAAGAACTGTGTGCCTGGACACTTTCATAAAATGCTAAAAAAATACACTAGTTTTAGCAGGCTGATAAAAAGTAGTGCAATCTTAAATATTATTTCATCACTTTTAAGATTGGGTTTTTGTATACAGTTATATGAACGGTGATAAAAACTGAACAGAAAAAAATATTATAAATTCAAAGAGAGAGAGCGAACCTATCATCCCGACACTTAGGTATCACTGTTAATGCTATACTTAAATTAGAGTTTTAAAAATATCAAACCCAGTGTATGAGAGAAGTAACCACTGGTAGAGAAAGAGATGACCATGCCATGAAGAACACACTTTTACTTTAAACAATCACTTTATACCTCTTGAAGTGAAAGTGCAGCATTAGCAACCATCCCTACACTACACCTCACATTGCATAGATTGTTTTTACTCCCTTCCCAATAAATATTCTACAGCAACTCTGGCACTGACAACAGAAAGGTTCATCAAGTACTTTCAGCCATCCCTCCTTGCACAAAAGCAGAAGGGAATAATTGCAGAAGCCTGCAAGGTCTGATCCGGTAAAACTGTGCAAATTATTAATGACCTTCATTATTATTAGGTTTTTTCCAACAACCCTTGGTTCCATGCTTTCCTAATCATGGGGAACATCTAACTAGAAATAAATTACAGTAGACTGCCAGCTCATACAGCTTAAAAGCACTCATCCAACATCCCATACTGCTTAAGTCAAATCTAATCCTTTACTAACCTAAATATGACTCACAAATGCCAGTGAAGTCACCTGTTCTGATATCTTTTATTTGCAACTAACTTTCTTCTTTTTTCATCTGTGCCCACGAGTTTATTCTGAATGAAGTCTCCGAGTAACTCCATAGATTATCCAACTCCTTAAAAAGGAGCATAATGAATACGTTAATCATTTGGGCAGGTCTCTTTTAGGTTGTCACTTTTTTGCCACCAAACTTCATAGCTGCAAAAGACAAGGAGGCTCAGTTTGGCAAGGATGTGCAATTGTAATTGAAGTGTCTTTCTGGTTTTTGCTGAGCAAGATTACATGTAACCAAAAAGTAACGACACATAGACTACTCGGATGGCTCCAGGAAAAGTGGGAGTCTAAAAGGGAGTAACTACTGTAAACGTTCCTGACAGGCACTGAGCGAAGGAAGTTCTACCTTAAGAACTTATTTATTGATTAAAAAACTGAGCCAGAAACAGACCTGTAAACCAAAGGAAAAGAAAATAGTAAATCCTTCCCTTTTTATATTCTTTCCTCACACAATCTGTGTTTTACCAACAGTGTATATCTTATTCTCTACAGCAATTTTCTTTTTGAATGGGAGCGATTTGGGAGTTTGGGGGGTTTTTGGTAATTATTATTTTACAAACAGCAAAATAGCATTCTGAGTAGTCTGTCCCCAGCAGAATTTTTTTAAATGCATGCCATAAACCAGAGCAGATGCTACACAATAGCACTGTCAGTTGATACTTGAGAAATAAGTTAGCCTTCCTGTATATATATTCAATACAGTAATAAACGCCCTGCCATTCTGAGCCTTTCCCTGCATTTTCCTGCATGGCAATAATTTTGCAGAGAAAAACATGCAGATACCTGTAAACATTTTCTAATTCCTGAATAAAGGGAGAGTGGAAGTGCTCCAACTTTTTTCCTACAGTCTGTCTTTTCCTGTACTTAAAGTTCTACTCTACTTTCATACAGGATAAACGTGCCTATGGTTTCAGCAGGTAGTAGAAGAAATACTCTACATCATCTGAGCTGTTTGTCCATTCAAGTTCAGTCCCCTCCACACACTTTTTCCTAAATGGAACAATTATTTGGTTCAAAGCATTATTAGTGGGCTGCTATTTCAAGCATTGCTAAAAGGTGCTACTGTACCATTACATTCATACATTCAACACTTGCGGCTCAGAATTTGTCTTTAAATAGCTTTCACACGCATAAAAATCAGTTACAAACATTCATTTTTGTCTTAGTATTGCAGAAAACTAGCACTGATCACGTATCCCCTGTGAACAGAGGAAAGTTTCACGGTCCAGGAAGTTGTCATAGCCGCCAAAATTGGTTTCAGCTGTACGGCTGAAGAAGTTGGCACCAGATATTTATGTTGAGCTGTGCAGAACATTAAAAGTTTCGTATCTCTACAACTTTCGGAAATTTAACTTTGCTGTTTAGGGATCATCTGGCATAATGCCTCTTTGTACTTTCATAATTTTATCTTTAATAAAAATCTTCATTTTGTAGGCTTTTCACAGCTTGTTTTCCTGTACCTGTATGCTACTCTCACTGATGCCAGTCTTCTGTGGCTAATGCCGACTACCTCGGCTAATGATGTCTGTGAGACCCATTCTTCCCTACGCCTTGACGCTGGCCCAGGCTATCCAGGCAAGCCTCATCCGCCAGGAACATCAGCTTTCAAACCAGCTGGCCAGATTTCGAACAGTCTTGATTTGATTTCCAGCTGCCCTAACAGCCTCGCAGACCTTGCAGAAATGCTCGTCCCAGAACGAGGTGACGTGGACTTCGTACTTCTTCCTCCAGGCAAAGTACCGCCTGTAGTTGGGTTTGTTTTTATCGAGGAATTTCAGGTAGGTGGCCAGCAGCCGGGGGCTGGGGAAGTCATCCACGTGGATAAAGGAGTCGGGGGGGATGAAGCGCTCGTAGTTGGACCTGCGGGGTCCGAGGACGACGGGCACGGCGCTGGCAGAGAAGGCGTTTCTCCAGAGCTTCTCGGTGATGTAGTCGGTGTGCTGGGAGTTCTCGAAGGCCAAGTAGAACTTGTAGGCTGAGACGGTCTCCACCAGGCCGCCCTCGGCCAGCGCCATCCCCCGCGCCCCGTACACGTCGATGGGCAGGTGCTCCTTCAGCTGGCGGTAGTAGCGCACCCGGGCGTGCTCCTCATTCCAGTTGCTGATGACCCAGGCCACCAGCCGCGTCTTCCGGGGCAGCACGAAGGGCCGGGGCGCCGGCGGGACGTAGAGGTACCCGTAGGGCACGAACACGTCGGAGTCGCGGCGGTAGGACATGGTCCAGTTGAAGAGCCCGGCCAGCCCCCGCAGGCCGGGCGAGTGCGACGGCGACTCGAAGTTCATCCACACCCAGCGCTGCCGCGGGGGCCGCGGCGGGGACCCGCGGGGCAGCCCCTCGGCGCCGTGCCGCGCCAGGTCGCGGTGGTGGAACAGCACCGCCTGCGCCTCGCCGAACCGGCTACGGTCGGCGCTCAGGTGGCAGCTGCTGATATTGTAGCGCCGCCGGCAGTCGGGCAAGCGCCGCGGGCGGCCGAAGGGCTCCCACCACAGCAGCACGGTCACCGCCTCGTCGTCCGCCCGGGCCGGCTCGGGCAGCGCCGAGTACAGGGCGAGCGCGGCGGCGGCGCCCAGCAGCCCGGCCGCCAGCGCCCACCGCCGCCCG
>VZTJ01004371.1:0-10398 GCA_013397795.1 Orthonyx spaldingii | reverse complement strand
ATGCCGGCCCGTCCTCCGCCCGCCGCCTCCCGGCCCGGGTGCCGCCCCCCGCCCCTGGGTGCCGCCTTGCCCCGCCCGCCGCGGTCGCTGCCGCTCCGCCCTAGCGTAGAGCAGTTCTCGGGCTGCCGGCGGCATTTCGTGACCTCGTCGCCTGCCCCGTGCGACAACACCGCCACGGCAGCCGGGGAGCTGCAGGTGGCGGCGGCCCCGGGCCCTCGGTTGCTCACGCCCGACTCGGGGCCGCAGAGGGAACTTGTGTCCCCGTACTCGGGAGGGACCCCCTGAGAGAGCTACCGACTACCTCGGCCCCAGCATGCACGGGAAGGGTTGTGGGGACGCTCACAAGGGGTCTCAGGGCACCCGTACCCTGGCATCTCTGGTGGGCTGACCCTGCCTTGATGCCGGGTGTTTATCACAGCTGCTTTGTCACTGCCTTCTTCAGCAAGGCAGAGGAAGAAAATATAACGAAAGGCTCTCGGGTCGAAGTAGGGACAGGGAGAGATCACTCACCAATTACCGTCACGGGCCAAATAGAACCGATTTGGGGAAATTAACTTATTTTATTGTCAATCATATCAGAGTAGGGTAATGGGAAATTAAACCAAAACCGAAAAACATCCTCTGTCCATCCCTCCTTCCTTCCTGGGCTCAACTTCACTCATTATTTCTCTGCTTCCTCTCCAACAGCACCACAGGAGGATGGGGAATGAGGACTGAGGTCAATTAATCACATGCTGTCTCTGCTGCTCTTTCCTCCTCACGGGAAGGACTCCTCACGCCCCCTGCTCCAGTGTGGGTCCTCCCACGGGAGACAGTCCTTTGAGCTTCTCCAACGTGAGTCCTTCTCAGGGGCTGCAGTTCTTCACAAACTGCTCCAGCATGGGACCCGTTCATGGGGTGCAGTCCTTCACGAACAGGCTATTCCAGCGTGGGTCCCCAGAGGGGTCACAAGTCCTACCAGCAAACCTGCCCCAGCGTGGGCTTCTTCTCTCCATGGGGCTACAGATCCTGCCAGGAGCCTGCTCAGTGGCAGAGCCTCCTATGGGCATCCACCTGCTCTAGCGTGAGGTTCTCCACGGGCTCCAGGGGAATATCCTGCCTCACCATGGGCTGCACCATGGGCTGCAGGGGAATCTCTGCTCCAAACCTTGGAGCACCTCCTCCCCTTCCTTTTGCACTGTCCTTGGTGTCTGCTCTCACATATTTTCATTCCTCTCTTCCCTGGATAAGATTGCTTCTGTGCATAACTTTTTTCCTTCTTAAATCTGTTATCCCAGAGGTGCTGTTGCTAGCACTGATGGGCTCAACCTTGGCCAGCGGTGTGTCTGTCTTGGAGCCGGCTGGCATTGGCTCCATTAGACATGGGGGAAGGTTTCTAGCACCTTCTCAGAGAAGCCACCCCTGTCACCCTGTCACTACCAGAACCTTGCCACACAAACCCCACATATGATCACATGTAGGAGCGTGGGGCACAGGGCCACACGGGGAGGAGAGCCCTGCCATACATATCACAAAGGCTAGCACAATCTCAGGTCTGCCCGCCCTATTGCCCATGAGAAAGCAGGACTGCTCTGCTGCTTCCCATGTGCATTCTCTTTTATTTCTTCCAGTCCACACCTGAAACAGCCAGAGGTTTTAAACTCTGGCAAAAAGGTTTTCCCACACCAGCTGACCTATGATTTACACGCTGTATCCTGTGGCCTCACAGGGAAGTATTTTGGAAGATGCAGGGGATTTTTTTTAAAAAACAGATGTAATTTAGAGAGTGAGGTTGAGAGCAGGTTTGAATAAGTCACTTATTTAGGAAAAAAAAAATAATAAAAAAAGAAGAAGTGACAGTTGGCACTATAGTTTTGAATTCCTGCCAAATTCAATCACTGTCAAGCACCTCTAGGAGGATTAACAATTTAGAAAACTAAAGGAAAATAAATTTAAGAAGAGGATTCTTTTTGCTCCTTTACAGCTTTCTTAGAATCATATATGTTTACTTTAAAATTTCACAGTTATTTAAAAACTACAAAACATTATGGTTGTCGGGGTTGCTCAGCCCACCCCGGAACGTTGGTGGGATAACTCAGCTGTGTGAGACCACCCCCTGGAAAACGAAGTGGTTTCTCCCTGTGTAACCTTACCTGGATATGTTAATTGCAACCTGTCCCCCTACCTTATCATTTGCTCTCTCTGTATCCCCCCGCCTCCCTCTCCTCTCCTGTGCCCATTGTCCCCTGGCCAGACCCTATAAAAAGGGTCTCCCAAGGCCATTCGCTCTCTTTCGCCACTGGACCCCTTCAGGAATAAAGTGCTCTGGAACTCCATGCGACTGAGCCCTCTGATTCACCCTGGTAACGCTTTAGCCATCAACCTGGGGGAGGTGGATACTCGCCCGAACACCGGCTGGGGTAGAGGACAGAATTATCTGCTCCAGTACCCGGCAGTACTGGCCAGTGGGGACTTTTGGAATCTCCAAGACCCTCCTGGTGAACGCAGAAGTTCCACCCGCCCCACACCCCCCCAGGGACAGCGTTATATGGTTACCAGAAAATTACTTTTCCCAGCTCTGCTTCACAGAGCTGCTGTGAAAAAGTACATCACATAGGCTCGAAACTTTTTTCCTAAGTAATTTGCTTCAGTGAACTGAGAGGCTGTTGACTCACACAGTTCAAACAGTGTTTGTACAGAAGTGGACAAGTTTCCAGCTCTGACATTGCACATGCTCATATCCAACAGCAATACATCCAAGCTCCTCTCATATATATACACTGAAGGCAGCAAAGTTACACCAGGCATAAAGTCTCACTGACTGCTTGGATTTCAGCACAGATTTTACATACCACATTCATCAAGACCCTATGATTTTGACTCTATAATAGTAAGAAAAGTGTTTCAGGCCTGTTTACTCAAAAAAATAAAGCACAGTTGTGTGTGAGGGTGGTGTTAGGTTAGTAACTAAGTCATGTACATCCATAAGCCTATGGTACATAGTCCTTCCATACTATATACCTAGAAATTCCATAGTCCATGCTGCAAGCACTCATAAGAAATGCCAGCAGCTGTGGCTGGAGTTGGTATCTGGCTGCCTGTGCTTCAACATACAGCGGTGGTTGGAAGGGATCTCCAGGAAACACTAGTCCACCCTAGTGGATGAGGTGGATCATTGCCAGCACTAGCACCTGTCTTGATAAATAACACTGATTTCAGTCACAAAATGGGAATATGGGGAAGTTACTTTACTACAGTAGAAAACTGCAAAAAAATACAGAAATACAATGCTAGGGAAGAGTAAAATCCTGTGAAGCCTTAAGCTGTACATAGATTCAATCCAGAGCCCACCAGGTATAATGAACACAATCCCTAGTCTGTATTAATTAAGGATTCAAAGTAGTCCAAAGCCACAACTGTTAGTTGTTAGACATTTTTTTCAGATAATATGAGAAATCTGGGACTTGTGAAAGTGAGTGGGACAGCTCAATTGACTTCTGTGGAATTCTGATTCACTCAATAAATTTGATCATATCAGCTGCAATGACAGTTCTTATTTTCCTTCACTAGATTTCAGCATTGATACATGACTTTGGAGGAGTCTTTATCTAGTCATGTTTTCATTTCCGTTGCTTGAAGATTTGCTGCTAAGCATTCCAAATCAAAGCCTGACCAGTTACATTGATAATGCAAGGCCTGATCCTGCCTATGGTAAGTCAACAAAAATGTTGGCATTAATTCAGCATTTATGAAATGTTTCAGGACAACTTAACATGGAAATGTTTATAAGCCAAATAGTGACAAATTTGAAAGACAAAAAAATAAATACTTCTCTTGTCAGGATTCATAGCAAGAGTTGCCTGGTTATTTTTGATTTTTTGCAGTCTCACAGTGAAACTTCGCTGTGACTTTCATCTGCACTGCAATGGCATCCATATGAAGTCTGTTGTTAAATGGAGACAAATCTGTTGAATTATTTAGCATGAACTCAAAACATGGCTTTCTGTATTCCTCAACACAACATCAGCTAAAGCTCTACACTGCATCTTAAAAAAAGCTATTACTGAAATCCAGAGTAAGTTGTGGTTGTATATACAACATAGATATCCAGAATTATAATAATATGTGATCTATTATGGAAAATAAGAATTTAATCATTTCAAGGTGAGAGGACAGTAGCTTAAATTGTTTCTATGAGTAATTCTGTCACTTTAAATTAATTTTCATGTTACACCTACCTCTGTGAAAACTAAATATATGTTTACATTTACATGTTGTATGTAGTCCACTAGTCCAAAAATCTTTATCAAATTTATATCTAGAGCAAGATGAAATGCATATTTAAGACATATTTTAGAATTTTTACAAATTACAGATCCGACTGTTTTGTTGCTGCTTTCCTCACAATATGGGAAATAGCAGAAATACATTTTAATTGGATAGTCATCATAGTCACTACCAAATGTAATGATAGATGTGCCTTCATCTACAAGTCTAGCAGCCTCCTAGAAATCTTGGTGTAGTAAATTTAAAAGCCAGATGTGATGTGTTGCTGTAGAGTGAGAGATACAGGGAGTGACCTCACTGTCAGGACCAAGGTTAGAAATCAGGTGTCCTCAGACGTGTACATAGGTGAGATGTTTCTCTCCCTTTTTTAATGTCTCATTTCCTGTCTAGAGAGTAAATACCAGCCTGGCATTAACCTATATCAGCCTCAGTTTGCCTCATTTCTGCCATAATACACAGCACGTCCATGGCACGATCACATCAGCTACTCTGTGCTGGCAGGGTTTTGTCAAGCAGTTTTGTTCACTCTGCCTCAGGAAAAACTCCATGGACATCACTGAGAAGTACAACATGATGAAGGCTGAGTAGTGTTGCCAAATGCCTGAAGACCTCCCATAGGGTTTTCTGGTTTTGTCTGCTTTGGAGATAAACCAGCCCAGGAGACAGCCCCATGGACTGAGGGACCACACAGACTTCTTGGCACTGTATATGCAACTTGGGAGTGCTTTAACTGCTCCGTGGAAACCACAGCAAGTTCTCATGTTGCTGATAGTCAGGAATTTAAAATAAAATTCTGTGTGTTAGTAATGAAGCTGTTGCAAAATAAAAAATATTTTGCTTTTTTGAAGGTTGAATATTTGCCATCTCTAACGGCAGTAAATATTTTCACCTGGAACTTCCCAGTTGGCTTCCTCCTCTATTCTGATTCACTCTGTTTTGTCACACTTCAGAAATATTTAAGCCTAGAAAAGTCTTTGAAGCTATTTGTCAACTGTTTTGCAAATGCATTTTAAAAGGTACTGCAAGACATGGTTGTGCTTTCAGCCACAGCTATCAACCCAGACAGTCTGGGGAAACCTTGTGGAGTTTTTCATCCTAAGAAAATGTGATCAGCTTCAAAGCGTAGCAGGATTCTGTCTGGTAGCAAAATAACAGTAAGAATGATATTGAAGTCTCTTCTTCATAAATAGTCCCTATGGTTTCAATGCAAGTTTTGCCAAGTAAGAACCTAAATTCTCTATGAAAGGGAGTGATAAAAGTTTTGTTGTGTATAAATTGCACACTTTGTAATTCAGCGTGAGGTTTAAATGCCTGTAATTTGATTACCTAGTGTTTCATATTCAGGATTATGATCTTTCTGCTTGGAAGTTTAAAACTCAGAAATATGACCAGAAATTAAAGATTCAGTTGAAAGTTGATGCCTGAACAGTTTCTGGACAGACAAATTCATGTTTCTGCATATGCAGCAAAGGCAATGTTAAAATATTCTGCCCATCTACAGTTCCACTTGTGACTGTGAGCAATGTTGGATTAAAACCATGTGAAGCTGATATTTCCAGGTCAAGGCACAGGCATGAACAAATGTGCTGTGCACACTGTGAATGAAGGATCCTGTCCAGGACACTCTTCAATCTTCCACTGAAGCACACAGCTTTGCTGTTCACCAGTATAGACCAGAGCCAAAATCAGAGCAGAAAAGTTTCCTAGTAGTCCCACATGATCCTCAGACACTTTGACACACATGTGGGTACCAGCAAGCCAGAATTTGTCTCTGTGGGTATTTGTTAGCAATTATCAGTAATTTCAATCTTCCTTGGGTTTTTTGAGCACTGGACTTCATCTTATGCAGCCACAGTGGCAAAAGACGGTGATGTGCAACCAGCACTGATGCTCTAATGTTACCCAGTGAGCATCTCCCAGGACAGAGGGCAAGGATTTGTGGTAAAACTTCTTTGGACATCTTTGAAAATCAGGGATCTGAGTCATATCTAAGTCTGGGAAACAAAACTAGCCCTAATTTGAAGTAAATCTCCTAAACCACATATAATCTAGTTATGGGGCTCTCAATACCAACTGCTTTAATAACTTGACCCCCTCCTGTTCTGCTTCATTACTTAATAATGTAGATGTAGCCTTGCAAAAATGTGTTTAATCACAGGTACTAATACATGCAATGATGGAATGACATAAGCAATGAAAACAATTGTCTTTCAAAACAGTAGTGTTGAGTTGGGCAATGAAATAATAAAATAGGAAAAGAGAAAAGGAGAGCTGAACAGTTAGACAGTAAAAAGTCATTATGATAAAATGTGAACACAGTTAATTTAAATGACCCAACACCCTATTTAATGAAATATTATAAAGTTATTACAAATATCACTGTAATATTAATAACATTAATATTGTGCAAGATTATATTCAAAAAAATTGGTTTGTTTTATTCAAATAAGAGAAGAGACACATAAAAAGGTCACAAACATGAATATATCAGACTAGTAAGAATTACCCATGCGTCATAATTAAGGTAATATATTCACTAGAAAAGATCTAACAGGCATTTCTCTGTTGTAGAAGGTCACACAGAAAAGAAAAGGGAGAAAATGAGCACCAAATGCTGCACCAAAACAGGTGGAGGAATGCAGGATAGAGCCCAAAAGTCTTTCATTTGTACAATTTAAAAACAAGATTATGAAACAGAATGAGAAAGCAAGGAGAGGGGAGTAGGATAAAAATGAAACGAAGCAGAAGCAAGATGCAACAGGCCTAATCAAAGCCTCTGTCTGAAAATCCGGTGCTTTTCAAGCATTATTGTGTGATTCATGATCATATTTGCATCTAAAAAGTGAGAACAGTATCTTCAAAAGCAGCTACTCCTCTAGTGCCTCAGGTACAATAATCAGTGCCAATAATTTTTTTCATTTAGAAGTCAAACGGAAACACTGAAAAGAGTTGGCTTGAAGCCAACTAAGGGGCTGTTTTGGTTTTCATTTTTCTTTTTTTCCCTTCTTACCGATATGAAAACAAAATCAAACTTTTAGTGTCAGAGTTCCAGATGATCAAAGAACAAACATCTAATTCACAGATAATTTAAAAAATTATTTAAATTCTTTTTAAAAATTATTTTTAAATTATTTTTAAAAAACAAACAAAGGAAATCAAAGTCTAGTTTCACAAAGTTGTCACTGAGACTTTCTTTTTAAAAATATTCAGTGTATTATAGATACTTCCTGAGGAATTAAGAGCCCCAGAAACAAATCCCATCTCCACCTCTTAGGCAAGGTGTTGGTAGCAGGAGAGTCACTACAGGAGTGGCTTCTGTGAGAAGTTCTAGAAGTTTCCCCTGTGTCTAACAGAGCCAATAGCAGCTGGCTCCAAGACAGACCAGCTGCTAACGAAGGCTGAGTCAATTAGCAATGGTGGTAGTGCCACTGGCATAACAAATTTAAGAAGGAAAAAATTACTGCACAGAAGCAATTGCAGCCAGAGAAAAGAGGAGTGAGAATATGTGAGAAGAGCAGCCCTGCAGACACCAAGGTCAGTTGAGAAGGAGGGGCAGGAGGTGCTCCAGGTGCCGAAGCAGCCCATGGGGAAGACCATGGTGAGGCAGCTGTGCCCCTGCAGCATATGAAGGTCCATGGTGAAACAGACTGTGGAGGACCCCACATCTTTTCTGGTTTTATACAGTACCTAGAAGGATCCACATTTGCTTCACAAGTGGCATGATAATGCAAAGCAAACTAATATTCATTTGGTGTTAACCTCACTCTAATAATGGTTTAAGGGTGAGAATGGCAAGTTATTTCAGGATCCATTCTGTCTCTGTGGTTCTTGGATGCTATGATAGCTCTTATATGGAGAGAGGTTTATTTATGTTAAACTTTGATTAAATCAGGCTAGATACTGAATCACAAACTCTTGACTTCTGAAATGCTCAGTTTAATGGATGAACTCAGCCTAAGCATTATAAAGCATCTCTTCAGTCACATTACAATCATCTACTGGAACTTAGAATCACTTTGCAGAAGAGAAAACGATGAAAATGTTGGCTTTCACACTTGCATGTTTGTCAGCAAGAACATCTTGTAATCTTTGGATTGTGACATCTTCATCACTGGTGGTAATGTGTATCAGATGTGGCTACTTACAACATCAGATTAAAAAGTAGTATGAGGATATGAACAAAGAGGAAATAGCTCCATATTCAAGTAGAACTTTATTCAAAATCCTATAAATACGGGTCTACATTTCCAAAGGTAGCTACTTATGCTGATGTTTGATTTGACACATCAAAGCAGGCTCAGGTCTTGCCAGCACTTGTGATGGCCAACAGCTTGTCTGTAGGCCTCACAGAGCTCGAATTAGACTCCATAAGTGTCTATTCGTGAGAGAGAGCTCTGAGAAAAGAAACTTAATCAGATTTTACCCGTGAGAATGTAGTGCTGACAGAACTAAAGAATCTAAACATGAGAGAGAGAAAAACAGCAACATTCTGCACCTGTTGTTTTGCTAGAATGCTTGAGTGTTTATGCTATAGCTCACCAATAGTAGTAATGTTATAGTTACGCAGTGGCCAATGAGTGTATTGTAGTAGTTTAGTGACCAATGGATTTGAAGCACAAATGATAAACTATAAAAATGCATAAGAGACTGATTCGCTAAATAAAGTTCGCTTTCTCTCTTTTTGGCTTTTCTGCCCTGAGCTACTGCACCGTTCCTGTGTCGTGTCCGCCTCTACAGCGACACCTGGTGCCTGCCTATAAGGAACTGCAACTGTACGATACTTCGGCCGAAGTTTAGAGCGGCGGAGGCGGAGCCCTAGCGGCGCGAGCGACGGGAAAGAGTCGCCAAGAGTCCCGGGACAACTTAAGTGTTAAGGTGAGTCGCAGGCGAACAATGGGAGCGCAAGTATCCCAAGAAGAAAGAGCAATTTTGAATATGTGGACGCTCATGTTAGGCAAGCGCAATGTTAAATATGACAAACATTCGTTAAAAGCTTTATTACTGCCGTGCAAGAGCCACGGCTTCAAAGCCACTTGCCCCCGTGTGTCGACCTGGAAAAGCGTCGGACAATCTATCTTTGACTCTGCTTCCCGGGGAGATGAGACTGCAAAATCTCTAATGACTACCTGGAGGGTGGTGTTGGACACTTTAAAGACTGTAAAAAAGGAACGGGAAGAACAAAGCCAGGCGGAGCGGCGAAAGGCAGAAGCTCAGACAAGGGAAAACAAGCAGCAGTCCGTGTGGTGGGGCGGAGATGCCCGCAGAACTCGCGTTTGGGCCGTGCGGTGCGGCATCTAGCTGCGTGCCACCGATGCAACCTATCACAAACTGCAGCCCAGGGCAGGTTTCTGTTCCAGCTCCGGTGCCAGCTCAGGCTCCGGCCCGGGCCCCGATCCCGGCCCCAGCTCCAGCTCCGGCCACGGCTCCGGTTTCGACCGCAGCCCCGACCCTAGCCCCGGCGTCGGTGCCAGCTCCGCTCCCGGCGCCTTCCACGCTGCTGCTCTCTGACACGCCTGCATTGCCGCCGGCTCCCACACCGCTGTTACCGCAGCAACCGCCCGCCGCGTTGCTGCCCTGCGGGATGCCTGCTGCGCCCGCGCCTCCCGCGCCTCCCGCCGCGCAGTCCGCCACTCCGCGCGCGGCCGGCCGTGGCGAGGAGGCTGGGCCGGCAGCCCCCTGCAGGGCGTGCCCGTCCATCCCACAGGGGGCGGCGCTGGTGGCGCACGGCAGGGCGTGCCCATCCACCGCAAAGGGCACCGTTCCTGTGTCGCCACGGTCCCGCCGGGCGCGGCGGGAGGAGGGGTAAACCTCGGAGCGGGCTGCCCCGCTCCCTCCGCTTCCGCAGATCCGTGTCGCACAGCCCTGCCAGCTGAGCCCTGGTCAGATGATGAAGATGAACCTATGCCAAGTCCTCCGGCCGCGTCTTCCCCCGTTCTCCAGTTAATGAACTGGCTCGCAGCTGCACAGGCACTGCTTGGCTCGGCGCCATCTGCGCATGCGCCGAGTGGCTTGGTGCCTTGTACGCAGGCGCCCTCTGCACCAGAACGACAGAAGCGTTTCCGGGATTCGGCCCCGCTCATTGACATGCAGGACTCCGGCGAGGCGGGGCTTCCCTCCCGCCCGCCCACTGGT
>VZTJ01004369.1:93929-167213 GCA_013397795.1 Orthonyx spaldingii | reverse complement strand
CCACTGCCTGGATGACCGCCACAAAATCTGAAGAAATATCCATTAGGCTATAAGAACATATACAGAACATATATTCAACACAGTGTAATAAAACTTAAGAGACTCTTTGTACCAAAGAATTTCTATTTAGAGAATGATTATGAAAAAATATAAAATATGTTTGTTGACAATATATAAACTTTGTATATAGATTATCAAAATTTAAATAAATANTGTTGACAATATATAAACTTTGTATATAGATTATCAAAATTTAAATAATTTTTTATTTTTCCTTTTTTCTTTTTCTTTTTCTTTTTCTTTTTCTTTTTCTTTTTCTTTTTCTTTTTCTTTTTCTTTTTCTTTTTCTTTTTCTTTTTCTTTTTCTTTTTCTTTTTCTTTTTCTTTTTCTTTTTTCTTTTTCTTTTTCTTTTTCTTCTTTTTCTTTTTCCAGTCAAATCTTTGGACTGTCTATATTCTGTTGTCAGTGAAGTTTCTGCTAGTACTCTATTCTGTGCTCTACGTGCAAAGTATGTATAGAAGCATAAGTTGTATGAAAAGGATATACCAGTCAGTCAAGCTACTTGTACCACTTACTGCTGCCAGTTAATGCTGCAAGCCATATCTGTAACATTTAAATATGTTACTCTGTTATCCACCTACTGCAAGATTATAGAAAAATAGTCACAGGGGTATCTGTCTAATTTTCTGCTTATTTCTACTCTGCTTCTGCCCCAGGGAACAGTTCAACTATACATCTAACCTGTAACAATACTGAGTCAGGACCTTGACTCCCTCTGCAGTAACAGTGAGTTGTGAAAAAATATGAAAAATAGTACCTCTAAAATGAGGTATTTCCTTTTCTCCATTTACTGCATAAGAAGTTTATGTGCTTTCATAAAACTCTTCAGTGTTCACCAAAAAAAAAGGCAATTGTTTGTTAAGACAGTAAGAAAAAAGAGGGTGCCAAGGTGTGTCAGACTTGTACATTGGTCACTAGCTGGCAATTGAGAAAATGGAGTGCCTAAGGACCTGGAGGGTGTATCTTGCTGAGTTAGGAAAACCAAACCCCAAAAATCTGATGTAAGTGTTCTAACAACCAGAATATCACATATCTTATAGTAAGTTGTGGTTGAAGCTCTACTTTTTATGCCTCTGGCTATGTTTTGAACTAAAGATAATGTCTGTGTGAATTAAGTGTTTTCAGATCTAGCCCATAATGTCAGGACCCCCAAGTGTATTATAGATACTTTTCATACTTCTGTACTTATTGCTGAATCATATTAAAGTGTAGGCAGTAAGCATCTGGGTACATGTTTGCAGAAAGAAAACAAGATGCCAATTAAATGTGAGTATCTTTGGGACCTGGCAGCCTTGTTTGGTAGGTTGGCTGAATCATATTCTTAAGCCTATAGGTAAATTCCTCTCTACTCCATTTTAGAAACACTATCAGCCAGTCTAAACAAATACAGCATGTTTAAAGACTTGCTTTTAGCTATGTAAGAATTACCCTAAGATTCGTGAATTGACATCTGATTTATCAAGTTCAGCAAGCACACTGTTAGTTTGCTTATCAGCTCAAGCTTTGGTTAGTTTCTGTGGCTAATTAAAGTAAATATTGTTGAGGAATACATTCAGTGCTGGTAGCTCGGGGTGCAGCTGCAGCTTGAGCTGCAGGTTGAGCTCTGAGGGGCAGGAGCCCAAAGCCCAGGCAAGAAGCTGTGAACTGCCGACCCTTTGCAGAACAGAGGGCACAGGGACCTGTGGCTCAGGCAGGTGACCGGGAACTCAGAGACATGGCAGGAGTTGATGACTTCAGACTTTCTCACTGAGACTGTGAGGGTATGAAAGTCCAGGGTTTCCTTTGTTTGAGGCCCCTCCTTGGAGGCACCAGCTCGAGCTGTTACTTTGTTTAGTTATTGTGCAAAGATTAAACTATTGAAGGATAGGAAAATTTGAGACTCTGCTTTGGGAAACCTTTCGTTGAGCTGGTGAGGAAACCTGATCAGACTGTCTGTGAGTGGGGTGTGCAGCTGTGGACGGGCTTTGGTCCCAGCTCAGGTGCTGCAAGAGTGAATGTCTTTGTGGATCCTGGATGTTCAGACAGGAAAGTTTCTTTAATAATATAAGCATGTTGTCATTTTTGGAGTAGAGGGTGGAGGATTTATTTTATGTAACATTTACTTAGATTTTCTATTGGGACTTTAGAAAGCACAACTTTAAAACATATTTTTCTTTAGGATGATCCTAAGGATTCCTTTTTATTCAGAGCTTGCTATACTTGTCAACGTGTCTATTTACTTCAAACAACCCATGCAGATGCAGCTGTAGCAGGTTTTGGTACCCAAATTAGCTATTCATTATGATGGGCAGCCAAATCTAAAACCAAAATGATTTAAAAGCCACTTTAATCTAATACATAGAAAATGCAGAAGCTTCAAAATTACATCTTTCTCTTCTATTTATAACTAATAGTGCCACAATAATTTATTGTTATATTTTTATCAGTCTAAGAAACTGTCTAGTTATGGTTTTTTTCATCATTGGTTTCACAAAAGTGATTGTTATTTACCTTGAGTTATCTAAGAGTTTTCAACAAAATATCTTTTTATAGGTTTACACAGAGCCAAAACTTCAAATTAATGTCAATGGACACATCCCCCAAAAAATAAAAGTGCTATGAAAAAACATGCAAAACTTGTCATAAAAACCAAACAATTTCAGGACCAAGTGTTAAGGAACTAAATTGATTTTTCAGCCTGATACAACTCAAATTCAATGAAAATAATGCAGACTAGTCTATCTATTCTGATATTGTAGTTCATTTATGGAAAAAATTGCAAATACTGTATTATACAGACAATCTGTTTGAAAATTAGAGAAAAATGAGAAGCTGACTGACAATATCAAACTTATTTAAGTGATGTTTTAATTACATCTCCAGTAACCCGTTCCAATCAGAATTATAGGACACAAAGACCAAAAATTTTCTGGAACATGATAGAAGAAACTTGTTCCTTGGTTTGTAAAATACTAGTTCACAAAGATGCATCTGATTTAGAATTATTCCAGTTACAAGCAGCAAACCAATTGAAAATATAAAGTTGTAAGGCAATTTTGGTGGAAGTAAAAACAAAGAAATTTGTTTCTCACTATTCTGAGAAAAGGAAGGAATAAAATTAGTTGAATGAAGATAATGGAATTCAAAGAGCAGTCCTCAATAATCACAGGAGAAAGAAAATGAGGTTCTGGTAAAATGTAACCCAATCAAGTTTAATATCTACAATGATATTGAGCAAACTATGCAATTTATTATACATGTTTAAAAGGATAAAGATACAAAATTAATTTATCAAGACAAAACTGTGGCAAAGAGCCTTTTGAGTGATATAGATGAAAGTCCTACTTCTTTGAAAACAGCTATAAAATGTATTTATCAATGTCTTGTCATCAGATTGGTATAGCATTTCAAGTAAAATCCTACAGAGCATGTATTGAGATGGTTTACTAAATATTTTCTCTAACAAGCTCAATGATGGAATAGAGAAAAGGTTTATAAAATTTGTGGATTACATCATACTGGCAGAGGTGAAATCAATCAGAAAGAAAGATCAAAATTCAGAATTATAAATTTGGAGCACGGTTGATAACAATAATTTTTTTTTTATAAATTTTGAAGGAGAAAAAAAGAAAATTACTTTACTAAGGAGGATAAAAAAATACAGTTTAAATGGGTGGTAATGCAAACTATCAGTATTTGTGAAAAAGAGCAAGAGGTTATCAAATATCAAAATCTGATTGGGAATCTGAAGTCTAAAACAATGGCAAACCCAGGAAATCTGGAATTTGTTAGGAAGAATGCTGCATGTATGTCATAACAGGTAATTTAATTTCCTTTCTTTTTTTCTTTTTTCTTTTTTTTTTTTTTTTTTGAATCTGATGATAATACAGCTGTTCTGGGCACTAAGATAATAATTTTGAAATCTTGAATAATATAAAAAAATGTAGACAAGTTGGAAAAAAATCCAGAGGAGGGCACTAACAGTGCACAAAAATTAAAAATGAGCCCTCCTAGCTCTGGATTAAGATAGGATTTAATCTAGGAACTGAAAGACTAAATGCAGGGTGGAAAAAGAAATGAAATGGGATCTGATAACATAATCCCAGCATGTAACAGGTAGTTAGAAAACAGCTCACTGACTTGTTGTGTTTCATAACCAATGGGGTAGGACTAGTAGAAAACATCCAGTTTACTCTTCCCTTTATCCCTTATAAATCAGGCTTGTGACTTTGCTTGAGTGATGTCATGAGGGAAAGATACTTGCTCATATATTTGCAGCTTTAGTATGAAATTGCTCCCTACAGGTTCTTAACAATACTCTCAGTTACAGTGCCAGAATAACCAGCTCTTCATCCATCCTTCATTAAAGGATGGCAGTTATTTACTAGAATGAATAAAAATTTTAAAAACAAACTGATTACTTTATGTAGCTGTCTAGCTCCTAACAATAGAAACATCTTATATATCTATTTAAATGACCTCTTATGATCTGAAAACTTCTTAAAAAAAAAAAAGAAAAAAAGAAAAAAGAAAAAGGAAATTAATGACAGAACATTTATCTCCTTTATATAGATGGAGGAAAATGTGTACATGCTGCAATGCTTGGTTTCCTCTCTCATATATGTCTGTTTTCCTCATTCTGCTTACTCTGAGGAAAATTCTGATATTCATTGACACCCTTTGTACCAGCTAACTGTGCTCGATGCAGTGGTAAAGGGTAGAACCCCAGCACACTCATTCTGTGAGAAAATAGGCGGACATGGCACAATCCATGCCTTGCTATGCCAAACCTTGTGCATAGTAATTCCTACAGGATGTACCGTAAATCATGGTCTACACTAATTTTCTTCCCTGTCTAGTGCACATGATTACTGAGCTCTAATTTCTGGAAAGAATGTTAGTACAAAACCAAAATGCTAGTTCCCAGTTTTTCCTAGGTTTTTCAACTTTCTTACTACAATGGCAAATTGTTAAATTCTCTTCAGTGTCAGAGATCAATAATCCCTCCTGAGAATGGGAAGTTTATATATATGTATTTGTGGAACAATAATTTGGTTAGTGTTCAATGTTAAAACTGATAACTAAATAATCATATGCAAAAAAATAATTATATGTATGTGTATTTTTCAACATCTTCAGCATTAATTCAACCAGAAGGTCCTAATGTTGAAATTATCAGAATAATTAAAATATAATCATTTTGTACCAAAAATAGTATTTCTGTTTAAGTTTTTTCATAATTTTTTTTTATAAAACATCATCTCCCATTTTTCAATTCAAAAGAAAAATCAGGACTTGTTAGGTTGGGATATGCTGTAGTCCATCAGATAATTGCTCTAAATAAATAGTAGAAATTGAAAGCTTGTAAGATATTTTTAGTTGAGATTTATTAATTACATAAATACAAACTCAATTACAGAATTATGAATAATGAACAGAAATGACAACAAAGGATTTCTTAATTGCAGTAATTCATATTAGTAAAAAGAGGTTTTAGGAAAAAGTAGTAAAAAGCATTTTGTCTATACAGCCACTCAACTGCTATCAGAATTTAATATATATACCACCAGAATCAAAAAAGAGGTAACAAAGCTGAAACTTTATATTACTCCAGCCAATTAAATAATGGAAAACTTGACTTAAAACAAAATGCTTACAGTACATCTCAGCTTGGGTTTGGGGACAGAGGCTTTCTCTAAAATGGGAGACCCTTCACTTGACTTTAGAGTGCTATATCTCTTGACCTTACCCTAAACCAAACTTATGTTCTTAATCTAGATGTTATTCCTAAGAATCCATAATTGTAAATGGAACTGCAGAGCTTAATAAGAGGGGTTTATGTATGAATTTGCTCTAATGTAGTCCAGTGACTAGCTTCTTCTCCAGAAAAACAAAGGTTTGAATCATATAATCATTAAGGTTGGGAAAAGACCTCTAAGATCACGAAGTCTGGCATCTGACTGTTAATTTGACAATGCCATGATTACTAAATCATGTCCCCAAGTGCCACATCCGCGTAACCTTTGAACACTTCTGGGGAAGGTGGCTCCAACACTTCTCTGGGCAGTCTGTTCAATTGCCTGACCATCCTATTTCTCTAATATGCAATCTCAACCTCCTCTGGCACAACTCGAGGGCATTTCCCCTTGTCCTATCACTTGTTACCTGGGAGAAAACATCTACCTTACTACAACCTCCTTTCAGGTAGCTGTCAAGAGCAATAAGGTCAATTCATGAGATTCCTTTTCTCTAGACTAAACAATCCCATCTCTTCCAGTTGCTCTTCATAAGACTTGTTCTTCCAACCCTTCACCAGCTCTGTTGCCCTTCTCTGAATATGCTCCAGCATCCCCGCATCTTTCTTGTGGAGAGGATCCCAAAACTAAAGACAGTAATTGGGGTGCTGAGTACACGGGGACAGTCACTTCCCTGGTCCTGCTGGCCACACTTTTTCTGATACAGGCCAGGATGTCATTGACCTTCTTGGACTCCTGGACACGCTGACAGCTCATGTGCAGCTGGCTTTTGACCAGCACACACAAGTCCTTTTCTGCTGGGCAGCTTTCCAGTCACTCTTCCCCGAGCCTGTAGTGATGCATGGGATTGTTGAGATCCAAGAGCAAGGCACAGCACTTGGCCTCGATGAACCTCCTAAAACTGTCCTTTACCCATCTATCCAGACTGTCTAAATCACTCTATAGATCCCTCCTGCCCTCAATACCTAGCTTAGTCATCGGCTGTTTCCATTCTCATTTCTGTGAAATCAGTTTCCAACGAGAAAACAAGAAAAAAAATCTTCATATTGACCTGAAATAAAACCTTAAAAACAACTCAAACTGGACATCAGTTTCTGAAAACAGTAAATTAAAAATCTCTTTTATTCACTATAACACAACCTACTAAAAATAATAAAATCTTGAGAAGGCCGTCTGCTTTCAGTCTTTTTACAAAAAAATGCAGAATGGCTTATACATTAAAGAGAAAGTTTTGATTAAGATGACATAAATTAGAATAGTCTTTTTATTAATTCCTTGGGGAAGAGTGGAGGCAAGCTGCACTTACAATAGATTATTATAGCACTCAAAACATATGAAAGATAATATATTTAATAAACAGCTTAAAAATCACTTGTAAAGTGATTGTCTTCCATCTTTATCTATTACATTTACTAAAATGTTTTAAAAACCCCAATTCTATGATCAGCACTATTACAAATAGATTTTTATTTGAAAAATGGAAAACTGAGAGCTGAAGAGAAATTACATTTGTATCTCTAACATTTTAGTCTAGACAAAATTCACGTCAATCAAATTTTCTATATCAAAATTATATCGTAAAAATATACCCTATTGTTCTTCCCAGACCTTATGGCAGCAAAGAAGTCATTTTATGAGTTTGATCCTTTGAAGTGGAAATTACAGTCAGCATTAGCATGGAAGAAAAAAAGTTCTTGTGAGAGTTCAAAAGTCATATTTAACTGAGCCCTTTCTGGATTATTATCTTGAAGCGTCTACTTAATCTATTTCATGAGTCTTTTCTGAACCGTGAACAAAGATAGAATAAAATGCACATCTTAACGTAGCATTTTAGGGTGGTTCTTCAATCTCTAACCTGTTTTAATGTTGATGGATTTTAATGCTTGAAGAATCAATACTTTTGATGTAAGCTATTTCGTCAAAGCTTATTTTTTCCTCTCCTCTGGCTCTGCACTACCTCTGTTGAATAGTGACCCGCTGTTTCACATGGGTGTTTTGAAACCGGATTTCATCATCCTGTAACAGAAATACTATAGTACTGATTACTAGCATTTTAAAGTTTGGGGTAATTATAGCCCCAATCTGCTTTTTACTTTTCTTCATGTGTTTCTTCACATCTCAAAATGCTGGATTTTTTCCAGGAAACTCAGTTGTAGTACAAGTTCAAAGCTGAAAGATCTAACCTACTCATCTATGTTCAGTATCACTTTGTTTAACAGACTTGAGTTAGATGACAGATCCTGAGCTCTTCTTTCCTGGGCCAGGAAAGATTTTATTATAATCAGCCCATGTCTTCTAGAATCTTTGACAATTTCCAGAGGGTACCATATCCAATATACCACGTAAAGAATGACAGTTTCGTTGTCAAGCAATTGAAGATTAAAGTAGAGTGAAACAGGTAATACCAAAAGATAAAACCTATGCATTACTATTTCCTGTTATCAGGATCTAAACCAGATAGTTCTCATCTCCTGAGACAGCTGTACTTAGAGCAAGAATTAGAAAGCTGACAAACTCATGCTTTAAAACCCTTCAATGACACTTGACTCATCTCAATGTCACTTTCTGCTGAATTAGAGTAAGACAATGGAGCATTTAAAATGAAAATTAGTTAGCTATTACATCAACATCTTAATTAATCCATGGATTAATTACCGCTGACCGTCTTACAACATAGATTATAAAACAACTGACCATTGTAGATATAACCAGGATAAAACTACTCAAAATTAACAGTAAGAGTTTATTTGTCACTATGCTTTTTTGCTCATTGTATTGCTTTACTGAATACATAAGTATCTATTTTTCAGTCATATCAATGATGTGTCTTATTTTCATGGGTATAATTCTTTGGGTTTCTTTAACTTCAATTAACAGCATGGCAGAGCTTGTTTTATCTGATAAAACTGATTTCATTTTTATTGAAACAATAAACCCTAGTCTAAATAGAATTTTGACAGATGTTTCTCAGTTTTATCTAGACCATAATATGATCTGTAGTTTCACATTTATTTAATGTCATAATTTGGTTTTATTTTTACTTTCTAACAAAACTGATGATTTTTCAAGATTGAATTTTATTTCATCCCTTTGAAAACTTCAGAAAATATTCTAATTTGTCTTCTATTGCTTTTGAATTGCAACAAATCTACAGCCCACGAGGTTCTCAAATCTTTATTCAGCATTGCATGTGGATATTGTGGAAAATGAAAGTTTTATACTAAAGATAGAACTAAGGATAGCAAATTATTTCCTTTCTGTATAATGATTTACAGAAGAGGAAATCTGATGAAAGATCCTTTACAAGGACAAGATAATGGAAAGCAAGCTGATGATAACCTTGGTAACTGATCTTAAAATACATTGCATGAGTGACGTATCAAGACTGAAGCAATGGAATATTGGAAAAGGCCACAGAGAAAAACCTCAGAGAGACGTGGTTAAAATAAAATAATTAAGGCATTTTTTGTATTGGATCTTGACCTGAAAACCTGCAGTTCAAAGATCATACAACCTAAATACCTCTGCTGTGGTCTAAATAAAACCATTTCACTAAAAATGTGGTATGGTCTGCTTAAGATTATATGTTAGGGATTTACACAGTATGAGATGAAAAGCAGTTCCTTATTCACTTTTAAGAACTTTACCTTGCAAAATGTTTTGGGGGCAGGAGGGAGGGTTGTTTTTTGTGTTTTTGTTTTTGTGGTTGCTTGTTTGTTTGTTCATATTTTTGGGGTTTTTCTGAAAAGGAAAATCTCACTGCTTTTCAGAATTCTGAGATACCAAATATTGAGATTTTACCACATTTATGTAAAGATCTTGAAGAGAAAGGAAAAAACAGATGGGAGTTATGACTATCACAAACTGAAAAGCACTAATAGGTGTTTCTCTGTCTATTATCGGAAGATGGTGTCATGTAACTGATAGCAATTCTGATGACAGGCATAGGAAAACATTAATGTATATAACATTACTAATATTTTCACAGAATATTGACTGGGATAATCTTGTGAAAAGAGACATTGCATAACTGAGAATATTTAGATTTTATTTCTGGCTCTTCAAAGTATTTCTTGCCTGACTTGCATTAAATCTCTCAGGCTATAACTCCAACAGTCAGTCATGTATACTACATAAAACACATAAAGTGTGAAATTATGCATGCCTTATACTGTATTGCTAGACTGAGGCTTAGTTTCTTATATTCTTTATGCCCTCATTTACAAAATATAGTCAGAAATACTTCCTACAACCAAAAATTTGAGATATGTTCAAATTTTGTGTAAGAGTGAAAATGCAGGTGTAATACCTCAGCAGATGTAATGGAATATATGAATGATGTATCAGGGACCAAAATACAACTTAGTTACAGAGACTAGCTACAGCAAAGGTCTCTCACGATCATAACAATAGAACCTCATTTAACATACCATATATTAGTTTGGTTTGATTACAGAAATAGGTATGGTAATGTAGTAGAAATGGAAAACATTTTTTATCAGCTGGCCCCATTAAAATAGGATTGTCATTGCTAATAAATGGCCATAGGCCTTTCTCTGAGTGTGCCTTAGGCTGACTGAGTAAGGCCCCTGTCCTGGCCAGCTGTTATTAATTTATCATGGGAACTGGCTGTGTGGTCTTGGTACCATGTGTCTCTTGTTATGATGTACAGCTTAAAAGCCGAATAATGGAAAAGGTTTGGAAAGTATGACACAGATCAAAAGCAGAGGCCCCAGAACCATAAAGTGTTCAATGGTGGTCAAATGCTGGTCACTAATGAAGATCACACTCAAGGCATGGGAAAAGTCAGCTTTTGCTTTAAGGAAAGGAGCAGCAGCTATGTAAGGGTAAAAACAAAATAAAACAAAAACAAGAAATCCAACCAAACTAAAGAAAAAAGAAACTAAAAACCACCGTGGAAGAGGATAGGACACCTAAGACACCTGGGCTTGGGAAAATAATCCCCACCTTGCCTCTCCAATTTTGTGCAACATATAGACCAGGGCAGAGGAGAGAACTTGTACTTCTGGAAACTTGAAGGACTTAATATCCAGAATTAGGAATGGGAGAAATTAAAGAAATTGCTTCTCTTCGGGGTTGCGCCTTGAGGGGTTCTTGAGCCTCTCCACCTTGATGTCAGTAACTGACGTCATTAAGAGCTGTACCAACCAATAATTACAATGCAATAACAAGTTGGTGATACATTGGATTAACAATTACTGCAGGTTATGATTATTAAAGAGTGATTACTTTGAATACATAGTGATAATGACAGATAATGTATGATAATGGATTGAATTATCCAATAGTAGTATGTGTTAATGAATCTCAGTCCAGTAAACTTTTGTTTTGATGCTTAAGACTTACCCTGTTTATCAGTCTTCTAAACATTCCCATCATAGTGCTTTATAAATCCATAAATATATCTAAACATTTCTGATATTGGAAATGTGGATAGTGTAAGAGAATTTTAAACAGGTGTGGGTTTTGCTTGTTTAAATAGCCATTTTTAAATTTAGATTGAGAAATACATGGTTGTTCTCAGAAATGGCATTGGAAGCTTTGAAATCTGAAAAGAAGGGCTACTTACAAGAGACATGTTTTTTTGAGTTATGTAGTCAACAGTTCCAGCTTCTAAGAGTCAATAAGTCTTACTTTATCATGTAAGCAAAGAATCCATTATTTTTAAATGATGGACCCTGGCTTCTGATCCTATTCCTTACTCATCTGGCTCACTGTGAAGCCTGTAGAATGGAATACATCCATCACAGTTCTTATGGCAAAGTCAAAGCTGAGACTGAGAAAAAGAGGAAGGTCTAGTGGAATGCAAGTGTACATGTCAATATAAATTCATACAGGATGGTATTTAGAGGTAAGCGAACTTGCTTCTTCAAGCATCTTCACATGTGTACTCTAACAGTGGATAACTCAGAGCAGCCACAATGCTATCATGTCTTCTGAAGGATTTCAGATCTCCATCACTGAAATTCATTACACAACCTATACCAAGAACTAGAGTGTTGTGGTGTGCTAGGCTCTAGTGAGTTGATGTTTTCTAGATGATGCTCGTGGTCCTGGGTAGGGATACGTGTGTCTATTTATTTGGTTCCACTTTCTGCTGCCAGGGTTGTGGCTAGACAATATGGATGTTCATTTTTGATGTGGGATCTATCACTGATTCTCTCTCAATTTGATAGAAGTCTACCTGCCACCTCTACATACTGTCAGCTATGAATCTCAATGAATCAATTTCAGGATTCACACTGTATCATTTGGAGACTTCACCCTACAGAATTCAATTTCAGTAATTTCAATGGCTACTAGAGTGTAAGAGAAGAGTGCATAGGTAGTAAAAGCTTGTACATGAATATGCTTGTCATTAATGTTTTTGAAGTGAATATCTGATCACCTCAATGGCAGTGAAGTGCAGTAATTGTATGAAACTAAAGTAGAAAGTATCTTTGAAGGTGCATTCTTTACATCCTAGACACTACTGGACATTTAGTCCATGGGTGTAGACTAGAAATACTTTGAAGAAAAGTCCCTGAAATAAACAGGGTAGGCATCATATCCTTACAGCTGTTTTGCTTTTCAGATTTGCTCATATTGGATTCATATCATTACTCAGACATAGCCCTTGCTTGCCTTTACATTTACATGGTTTTATGGAACCAAATTTCTTAAAATCTTATAGTTTATCAGGGGCAACTGTGAGAGTCCCTTTTATGGGAAATTCTGCTCACATTTGAGCATTGCTGTATATTTGAATAAATATGCACTTGAATATTCACACACACAATTTTGGATTAATACCAATTTTTAATTTTTTGTTTTAATAGAACCAGGTAAACCGAATTTCTAAACTTTCTCTGGAGAAAATTGAACTGACATTTCAGGGTTTTCCAAAATTACTTGCTTCTCTTTCCTTTCACCCTGTAAAGTTCAGAGATTCTGAGACCAGAATAATGAGATCCATTGTTTTTAAACTAAAAGACAGACTAGATCACATCTGGATATAATCTACAAGGTCTTGCTAGGCTGCTACATGAGCATTTTGGGAAAAGAATTTAAGAAATCTTCCTTATCTTTTTCCCTGGTACCTGTTAGATAATCAGAAAAGAAAATAAATCAAAACGTTATTTCTTAATGGAAAACTGTTTTACTGGCAACTGTCATCAGTTCTGTTCTCAGTGCTCTATTTCTGTTTCTGCCCAGATGTATTTGTGAAATTCATTTCCCTTGTGTATATTGACATGACAGGGCATCGGGGCTCCAATGAAGCATTAACAGAGTATCATGTCAGCAATTTGACAGATCAAGGACTCTCCAAGGACTCTGTAATGAAGAGTGTGCCATTCATTTTTCTCTCACATATGCATACTCATATTACCTTGTTCAAACTTTCTATGTAGTCTCTCTCAGTAATGATGTTAGGGAAATTCAGTTTATTCTGTGTAGATTTCAAATTGTCATAATTAAGATATATCTTCATCAGGTAAAATTTCAGACAAAAAATATACTAATTTGAGTTAGAGATTAAAACACTTTTTCTAAGAAATGTTCCTTTTAAAAATAAGACAAATTATTAAAGTATCAAGTTGTGTTTACATATAATAATTTAACCTGTCAATGAAAACCTGCAGCTTTAGAATGAAAGGTCTAACATTCAGCTCAACTCTGCCCTTGTTTTGCAGCAAGCAAACTTACTTCATTAGAAGTTGCTATCAAAGGCTATTGTTTCAAGGATTTTCCCACAATCAAAGGCAGAATTTATTCCTCGGTTCATAACTCTGATGCATTTAGTACTGCAGAAAGCATTCAACAGCATGTGATGTTGAACTGGCAGTACTTCTGTGAGTGCAGGAGTACGCATTTCTAAGTAGTCATACAGCACATGCAGTATAAGACACAACCAATGCCATAACTTACTCTTGTCTTGTCCACCCTACAGGTCAAGTCCCAAAATAGAAGCTTTCCATCCTTCATAGGTTTGTGTTTTTCACAGTTACTTAATTAAAAGTTCCAGCTCATAGGATTCAGGCCTTGCAGTAACATTGTTAGCCCAAGTTCATTAGAAGTTTTTTATGTCACACATTTCAGGGCAATCATAGCCTCACAGAATTTAATCTTCACTGAAGTGAGTATCTGCTTCCTTGCTCTTAATCTATGAAGAGGAATGGCTGTTGGTTTCCAGATATTCTAACACTTCTGTTAGCTTTGTTTTGCAATAAAAATGTGGATATTCTCCTAAGACTTTTAAAGATTGTGAAAGATGCAGTTCAAAATATGACTATAATGTTATTGCCCTAAAATATGTAGTAATATACAATTAAAAACCAGTAAGACATTGTTAGATGAATTCTATGAGGCGTTCTTACTGAATTAATGTTTTAAATACATATTTTCTTTAAAGATATAATAATTCTGTGAAGCTAACATTTAGTATACACATAAACTGAGCTGTTGATATATATATATGTATATTTTTTAAAAAGACAAAACAATTGACCTCTCATAATATTCTGTTGTTTTAGAGAATTTTTTTTTCTCTAGATGAGTTTGATCCATTTCAACTTGGATAATATGACTATGAATAAAAAAATGAAGAAAAGAAAAACTCTTGGTGATGTCTGTGGAAGTTAATAAATAAATTGGTGTAAGCATGTTTGGGAATTAAGAATTCACACTGGATTAGTTGTCTTAATCCATTTGTACAATTTTGATCTGTCTTTAAAAATTACATAAGTGATATTAATTTTCAGTTCTATGTGTTAAGTACTGTCAATAATCTAAAACTTTAATGTAAATACTTGCACACAGCATATTACTCTATAATATAAAAATAGTATTAGGTTTTTTTCTACCTTCAAACCATATGCCTATGCCCACTACTGTTTAATTTTCTATACTGTGTTAGGTCTGAGAATTTAACTGTGAAGCAGAGCTATTTCCCTTCAGCCTCCTTATTTGCTTATGTGCAGTAACTGAAAAATACTTGCATGTCTTCTTCCCACCTTTTATTTGTAGCCCTTATTTTTATTTGTATGTCTTCCTTTGTGAAAAAAAGAGAGTCCCTCCCTCCAAAAAAAGATTACAGAATCCATCTGCTTCTTCCTTGTTTAGTTTTAGTATGAATGACCCATATTTTTGGTAGTGCTGGATCTGAAGATAGATACTGGTTGTTTGTTAACTGCAAATATGTCATATCACCTTATTATTAGTAGAATACTTAATCTGATTGATCTCTAGGGGATGGGGTTCTGCTCATCTTGATTTAGATGTCAAACTTATAAGTAGCTAAGAGTAAACTAAATAACCCTCCACACTGGATAATTTTTATGAAGCATGTCTGTCAAAAAACTTAGTTTCAATCAAATTTGAATGTATTTGAATTTACATGCCACCTATTTACAGTAATGCTAACAATTATACTCCAAATTATCAAATTCGAAAACCTCCTTACTAATAACATTTATTATCCTTTTGCCTGTATAACTCACTAAAGCATAATTAATACCCTTTCCTCTGCTGTTATGGTCACCCTTTCAATGGTCTCTTTAGTGTCTTAGAGATGATGGTGCAACTCCATGAAGAACAGGGTGGTTTGTAATCAGCATGCTTTACTGACAGGAACATGAAGTTTATGGTGAAGGGTTCTTTCTTGGACCTGGGACCACCTGAGGCTATTTTTCTTTTGAAATAGTCTATTAAGAATTTTTTTCTCACCTTATTAGCCAACAAGTTGATTGTTTATTACTTTATATTAGATTTTTACCAAGTCTGATTAAAACATATGATTTATGACATGCAGAATCAACACTAAGCCCTAGCAGAATAAGCCTGGTAGCTTGAGCTATAGGAAATAGATCATCACTGATCCAGCTTTTGGCTTTAGGAAATAGTCTCCTTGAGCCTTTCATAACCCCTACCAAATTTTGCAGTTTTAGTTAAAACAGACCTACAGACACTGAGGACAATTCCTGATTGAGTGCAAAAATCTGAGTAAAATTAATACAAAACATCTTTCCTGCTGATAACAATAGCAACATGGTATATTCCAGTCTATATAAAATACATTTTGGAGTTCTAGTTAATGCAGACATTTACCAGGGATTCAGGGAAGCATTGAGCTCATTGTAAGCAAACCTCTGTATTTTGCCAGGTGAATACCTCTCTACAGTGGAAATACATACTTTTCTCCCTTGTATACATCTATACTGCAAATAAAAGAAACAGGCTTACCTCTCATTCCAAGGGCTTGATGCAGCCTACATGAAAAGAATATGAATGACTCTCTGAGTCATTTGAAGTGTCAGATACTGGTGCCTAGGTAGTTGAGCCTCTGCATCCAGAACTCAATTGAGTTGCCCACAAATACATGTCTTTTGACATCTCTTCAGGTATCTCTCGACTTCCAGCTGCCACTCCAAAATTAGGTAGGTCAACCACAAGGGGAACATCATGTCTATGTCTAAAAGGGTAAAGGGGAAGACCTCAGGAACTTCTTACAAGTTAGGCTGCTGGAATCTTTCAAAGCATATGAAAGATGGGAGGTGAGCTGAGACAACTATCCTGTGTTCACCAATGGTAAATGATGCCTGACTAACTTGGTGGACTTCTACAATGGAGTGGCTGTTGATGAATAATGGAAGAGTTAATGATGTCATTCACCTTGACATCTGTAAGGCTTTTGACATGGTCCCACATGATATCTTTGTCTCTAAATTGGAGATATATGATTATGATGGGTGGACTGTTAGATGAAGAAGGAATTGGCTAGGTGGCTGCAATAAAAGATCATTAGTCAAAAGCTCAGTATTCAAAGGGAAATCAGTAACAACTGGTGTTTTTCCAGGGTCCATACCAGGACCAATACTGTTTAATATCTTCAGAAATGACATAGTGTGATTGGGTGAAGCTTTAGTAAATTTGCAGATTACACCAAGCTGAGTACTGCAACTAGTACACTTGAGGGAAGAGATGATAGAGAGTGAGACCTTGACAAGCTTAAAAAGGCCCACGTAGTCCTCATGAAATTCAACAAGGCCTAATGTGATCCCCAATATCACTACACTCTGGTGGATGAATGGGTTAGGAGCTGGAGGTACTAGTAAATGAAAAATTCAACAGGTGTGGGCAATGTGTGCTTGCAACCAAAAAAGTCAGCTGTATCCAGGACTGCATAAAAAGCAGTCAATAGGTTGAGGGAGGAGATTCTCTCATTCTCTCCTGTGATCTTACCATCACTTCAACCAGTTCAGAAGTCTCCAATACAAGAGAGACATGAACCTCTTGGAGGGTCCTGAGGAGACCTGTGAAAATACTGAGTGGGCTGAAATACTTCTATGAAGAAAGGCTAAGAGAGTTGGGGTTATTTCGGCTGGAGAAGAGAATACTCCAGGGACACTTTGTTGTGGACTTTTAGTACTTGAAAGAGGCTTCTAAGACTGATGTAGAGAGACTTTTTACCAGAGATTGTAGCAAAATACATGGGGCAACAGTTTTAACCTGAAAGAGTGGATGTTCAGATTAGACATAAGAAAGAATTTTTTAACTCTGAGGGTTATGAGACACTGGAACAGGTTCAAGAGTCTGGAAGTGTTCAAACTCAGGAAGGAAAGAGCTTTGAGGAACTTGATCTAGTGGAAGGTGTTCCTGCCCACGGCAGGCACATTGGACTAGATAATGTTTAAAGGTCCCTTCCTCCCCAAAACACTCTATGATTCTGTGCTCAAATTAATTAGATTTCAAATTTTTCAGATTAATTTAATTATGTATATGCAAAGGTTTTCTCTCCTTTTAATGCTGCATTACTGAACTAATGAAAATCTTTTCCTGATTTTAAGTTAAGCTCTGATAGCTAGAGGTAATTTTTGGGGAAGAATTAATTTATCAGCAATCAAATCAAAATAAGGTAATGAGAAATAAAATAATATCTTAAAACATTTCCCACCCTCCCCTCCACCCTGGATTTAGCTTCACTTCTGAATTCTCTATCACCTCCTCCTCACAACAGCTCAGGGAAAAGGGGAATGGAGTTTGCAGTCAGTTCATCACACATTGTTTCTGCCACTCCTTCTTCCTCAGTGGGAGGACTCCTCACACTCTTCCCTCTTGTCCAGCATGCGGTCCCTCTAGTGGGAGACAGTTGTCCATGAACTTCTTCCACGTGAGTTTTTCCCATGGACTGCAGCTCTTCATGAACTGCTCCAGCCTGGGGCCCTTCCACAGACCGCAGTCCTTCAGGAGCAGACTGCTTCAATGTGGGTCCCACATGGGGTCACAAGTCCTGCCAGCAAACCTGCTCCAGCACAGGTTCCTCTATCTACAAGGCCACAGGTCCTTCCAAGAGCCTGCTACAGCACAGGCTTCCCAGGAAGCCAAAGCCTCCTGAGGTCCTCCATATGCTGCAAGTGGATCTCTACTTCACCATGGATCTCATGGGTTACAGGGGGCAGCTGCTTCACCATGGTCTTCAACATAGGCTTCAGGGGAATATCTACTGCAGCAGCTGGGGCATCTCCTACCCCTCTTTCTTCACTGAACTTGGTATCTGCAGAGTTGTTTCTCTGAAATATTCTCACTCATCTCTGGCTGATGCTGCTGTCGTGCAGCAACTTTTGGCCCCTCTTAAATCTTTTGTCACAGAGGTGCTACCACTGTTGCTAATGGAGTCATCCTTGACCAGCAGCATGTCTGTCTTGGAGCTGGCTGGCATTGTCACTATTGGGCATGATGCCATTTTGGTTCTTTCTTTTTTCTTTTGTATATTCTCTGTATCCTTTACACACATATTTATAGCTTTGTAGCCTCATATTGTAGCTTAGCTTCAGCATTTTCCTAGGCAGGAAGACAAAACAAATTCCAGGGCCCCTATCCTATCTTGATTCTCCCTGGCTACCAAGGTTGAAAACAGCTCTTCAAGACACATTTTCGTAAACAAAGTACAGTCCCATCTGAGGGGGAGAACACTTAGAAGGGGCTTGACCTTGGGGGGAATTACTTCACTCCTTGCGCTTCTAATTGGTGCTTTTTTGCCAATTATGCTAATTTACCAAACCTATAAAACTGTATGCACCCCCATAGGGGGTGGGCTTTTTTGGACACCCTTCCATAACTGCCCCTGGAGGCCTCCAAATAAAGATCCAGCGTTACATTACCTCCTATACCAAAAACTATATCAAGTTTCATTTCCAGGTTGGGAAAAAGGCAACAGGCATGGGGGAAACTCCTACTGGCTTCTCACAGAAATAACCCCAACAACCCCCTACTACCAATACCTTGCCATACAAATCCAGTACACTCAGCATTGAAGACAATCTGATAAATTATCTAGGTATACCCTATTCTTTTCTAATTTTTGAAAGGTTTATGGCAAGATGGTATTTGTGCAGTCAGGAAAACTGTACTGATTTATGTGAAAATTTAGAGAAGTATAAATTTAATTGTGAATGTACCAGTTACCAAAAAAAAAAAAAAAAATCACTAAAAGAATGAAGGTGTGCCTTACTGTGAACCTGTTAAATTAGGAGAAAATATTTAAAGTTAATATGGAGCATTCTGCTTTTTCTCTTATTCAGAAGATATTCAACATCTCTTTTTTTGGTGTATTAGCTGACTGACAGATCCCTACCCAGCTGCTCTCTCACTCTCTTTCCTCAACAGGACTAGGAGGAGAAAATAAGATAAAAAACTTCACCTCCTCATGAGTCAGGGTAAAGACATGAAGGCCACTTACTAATTGCCGTAAAAATTAATTTTAATTGTTCTCAATTAAAAATCTAGTAGGATGATAAGAAACAAAGGAAAAAATAAAAACACCTTCTTTCCACTTTACCTCTTCTTCTCTGGCTCAATGTCATTCCTTCATTCGTTACTCCTCTACCTCCCCCTAGACCCTTGAGTAGCTCAGGAAAGATGGGACATGGGTGTTATGTAAGTTCATAACAGCTACACTCTGCCACTCTTTCCTCCTGACACTTCCTGTTCTCCATCCTGAGCCCTCAATATGGACCTAGTTCCTGGCAGGACAGCCTGGTCCTGTGTGGTTCTCCACAGGTCACATGACTTAGGGCATATCCATCTGCTGCAGTATGGGATCCTCCACAGGCTGAAGTGTGGACATCTGTGCATGGCCTGCAAAGAAATCTCTGTTCTGGAAACTGGAACATCTCCTCCCACTTCTTATTCATGAACCGTGGTGCTCACAGGAATGTTTTACACACTGTTTTCTCACTCTTCTCACATCACTGCTGCCCAGAGTATTTTACTTTTTATTTCTGATATTTTACTTTTCAATAAGCAATGCTCCTGACAATGTCAGCATCCTATTATTGTGCCCATCTGAGCCCATGACATCTGTTTCAGAGAACTTCCAGTAATTTTCCTATAAATCACGTTGCGTATAAATCTTGCACAGAACAGAAAAGATTTTAATGGACTGTCCTTGAAAGCCCACCACAGAGCTAACTTCTACCTTCTCTGACTGAGAGCAATGATAGCAATGATTTGACCCCAAAAGGGTTTTGCATTTGCCTCTCTCTGCCTGATCAGCTTATGTTCTGTCACAGGTGAGTCCATGACAAAATTACTGGCTTCTATCTTTTTAAAAGAGAGGGGGTGATGTTGTTAACTCCTAATGTGACACCTACACTGTCACACATAACAAGGGCAGGAACCTGCCTTTAGCACTTGTCAACGCCACTTGCTGATTACCTCATTACCGAACATAAATCTCATTTCTCTGTAGTATGCACAGTGCAAGGTGAGGTGCATAAGCACAACACGCATCATGGGCTTATTCATCTCAGGATTTCATTTGAAAATTTAATACTTACACCAATTTTCTCCTTGGAAGAAGAGGGAATTCTGATATGGTTTCAGATTCTCCTTCAGTATAGTTATATGTTCTTCACGGTGTCCCTGAGTCTCCTCTCTCTTGCATAAATGGTATGTTCCTAATATTTTCTGACATTGTACAATGAATCTATAATGTCAAGGAGACTAACCAATTTTAGAGTGAGGAGATTTAATGTGAAAGCTTCTTGGAAAAGTGACTACATCCATCCAAGGCCAGACTGATTGATGAGAAGAGGTATTAGATTGTCTAATATTTTTAAATGTGTGATATGCTATTAAGAAAGGACTTGGCATATCAACAACAAAGAGAGCTAAAGGGATTTGAAGATCTATTAGCCAGCTTTAGATCTTCTTCCCCAAAAAGAATGTAATGAGAACAGAAAATATGCACAAAAGTATCTTATAGGATTTCTAGGTCTCTCTGTATATGGAATGAATTTGTCTTGTAGAAAATATGTCTGTGTTGGGTTTGCATAGATTTTAGTAGCTGGAGGGGCTACATGGGTGGCTGCTGTGACAACCTGGACTTAAACACTTCCAGAGATGAGGCATCCACAACTTTTCTGGGCAACCTGTTCCAGTGTCTCACTAACCTCACAGTAAAGACCCTTATAAAAAGTCCCTCCTCATCTTTCTTCTTGTCTCCCTTTAGGTACTGGAAGGCTGCTATAAGGTATACCCAGAGCCTTCTCTTCTCCAGGCTGAACAATCTCAGCTCTCTCAGCCTCTTGTATTGTAATAGTGTTTCCTTCATAAGCCTATTAATTTTTTAATTTTTTTTTATTATTATTACAGATCAGTGGAGTCGACTTCCACAGACTTTAGCGTGACTTATTGTGCTTCTTATGCTTTTCAATCTTGCTTCAGCTTCTTTTTCTACAGTTCTTGAATCACGTATAAAGAACAAGAATCCATACTTTTTAAGAGTTATAAAAAGAAAGATTGCATTCTGAGATATGTTTTCAAGAGATGTTCCACTGTGACCCTTCAGTTATGCTAATTTGATTTAATTTGTGTTTTGGTTACTTGGGTTTTTTTACAGTTCTTAATAAAACTTTTTACGGGAAATTAAATGCAGCTTTCAACAATTTCTTTAGAAATAGAGATGCATTTTTCTCAGAAAGTCAATATGAACAATACAGCATACTACCTATAAAGGGAAAATTATTTTCCCAGCAGGTTCTTACAAAAATGTGAACAGAATTCTGGCTGTTGCTGTTCATATAACTCCTTACATTCACTCTTCTTTATTACTTTAATTACACCAATGAATGACATGGAAATATTGAACAAATACTGAACTTCTGAAAGTGTCTTCTTAAGCACAGAATATCAATAGAAGTCCAGTATTACTGATTATTGCTTGTCACCACTGTTTGAATACTTCATGGTAAATACAGTAACTTGTCAATTTTTTGACAAGAACCAAATTGAACTTGATGAAGACCAGTCTTAATATATGTCTCTCTACAATTCTACATTCATACATAGGAATCTAAGGGCAGTGAGAGAAATGACTTTAATTAAAAAACAGAGTGAAAAGCACAATCTAAGAATTTATATAATTTAGTAAATACCATCCGCGTACAAAAATGTTCTGAACATAGTTCAAATTATGTAACTAAGATACATGAGCTTGATGTTCATTTTTGTTACATTTGCTAAAGATCAGCTTCTTCCTAAGGCCAGTTGATAAATTAAAAAAAAAAAAAAAAAGATTGAGGATTTTGTAACATTCCTGATACTATACCTCAAAAACATAAATTTGTTAAATTATTTTTTCCTTGAGTTGTCAACATACGTATTTAAATTGTCTAAAACTTGCAAAGGATAAATTGAATTGTGTAAAATAGGTATGAAAGTGTGTCCATTGAAGTTCTACAACACCACCACTATTAGATTTTGCTTTAATTACCTTGTTATTCAGGCACAACTGGAAATAAAATCACATACTGTTAAATTGGTTGAGTCTTACAAGGTCATTGATGCAAGTTTAAGGGGTTTAGAGATATTGTAAATATGAATAGAAACAGCAAAATGAGATTAAACCTTGGGGAGGCAGGATAATATTTCAGGAGGAAAATTTAAAAGAAGGACACATTGTTCTGCTCAGGTTTTATGGGCCTGGGGTGCTGATCAACAGTGGCTGAACATGAGCCAGCAGAGTGCCCAGGTGTTCAAGAAGGCCAAGGGCATCCTGGCCTGTATCAGAAATACTGCGGCAAGCAGGACCAGACCATTGACCAGAGTGATTGTCCCCCAGTACACGGCAATGACGAGGTCACACCTCAAATCCTGTGTTCGGCTTTGGGCCCCTCTCTGCAAGAAAGACATTGAGGGGCTGGACCAAGTGCAGCGTAGGGCAACAGAGCTGGTGAAAATTCTGGAGAACAAGTCCTGTGAGGAGGAGCTAAGGGAATTGGGGATGTTTAGCCTGGGAAACAGGAAGCTCAGGGGGGGCTTTATAGCTTTTTATAACTACCTGAAAGGAGGGTGTAGCAAGGTCAGGGTTGACCTCATATCCCAGGTAACAAGTGATATGACAAGAAGAAATGGCCTCAAGTTGTGCTAGAGGAGATATAGATTGGATATTATTATATTATTATTCACTGGTAGGGTGGTCAGGCATTGAAACAGGCTACCCAGGGAAGTAGTTGATTCACCATACCTGGAATATTTCAAAAAACATGTGAGTGTGGCATTCAGAGACATGGGTTAGTGATGAGCATGGTAGTGCTGAGTGGTAGCCTTCATGATCTTAAGGGTCTTTTCCAACATTAATTATTCTATGATTTTTATTATTGCAATATTGGCCAATTTTGGGCATTACACTCCTTGGGATGCTCAGAAAAATTGAAAAATAAATTAAGGGGCTAAAGAAACTAACTTATTACAAGATTATAAGGATTAAGAATGTGTATTTCCAACCAAGCCTGAAGATCAGCCCTTAGTTTTGTTGATTATAGTTGCTGTGCTGTGTTTATGCATGTATTTTTTTTACAGGGAGTGAAAAGCAAAGGACACATCTTGACTACAATTACATTCTCATTGTGCAGTACACATTTTTATATATCACTAATCATATATATCCTAGACTAGCAGCATTAACTGAATGACCATGAACGATTAAACAATGACAAGAGAATGAGATTATCTAAGGAATTTTATGTGCAAATTGTGGTTAAGACGTCTGCTTATAGCATGAGCTATGGGAGAACATCTATTATCAACATGGAAATGCTGACCTATGGGACAACATCTATTATCAACATGGAAATAGGTCATGTGAAAAAGAACTTGAGGAAATGGCCTCAGGTTGCACCACGGGAAGTTTAGATTAGATATTAGGGGGAAAAAAAACATGGACAGAGTTGCAAAGCATTGGAACAGACTGCCCGAGAAAATAGAGGAGCCCTGGAAGTGTTCAAAAAATATTTGGATATGGTACGTGAAGAGAAGGTTTAATGGCGAACAAGGTGGTGATGCTGGTTTGATGGTTGAACTTGATGATTGTAAAGGTCTTTTGCAACCTTAATTATTCTCTGAGTCTATGAACATTGCTACTCCCTTTCACAACAACATGCTGCTCAAAATTGTAGCTATGCATGTGATTTTGAGTTAATATCTTTATAGAAATACATTTGAAAAAGTTTCTATTTGTATTCATTTTGTAATAACAGTTTTTAAAAAATATAATCTATTGGATTAGGTGGGTCAGGTTGAAAAACAATTACATGTAGAGGTATGCTAGAGAGTTAAATTCTACTCATACACCATCCACACCTCATCTATATGTGATTCAGGAAGAAGTTGGACCCCTTGACACCCTATAATTCTTTGTTTCCATGAAAAGAAATCTGGGCATGGGTCACAAACTGGAATAGTCTTCAAGAGGTGCTCATTAATTATAATGAGACTGCACTGTCCCTGCACATACTTTTCATATCCAAGCAGAAAAGTACAAAGGTAGTCTGAAACTACTGGCCAGTGAAAATGACAAAACATGTGAGAGAAATCAAGACGTTAAAAGTTTACTCCTCTTGGCCTTTTCACATCCAGCTGGAGAAACTGTTAGGCAATACGTGAAGATACTTTTAATTTGATTTTTACCTTCTTTTTTTAATGTTTTTCAGAAAGTCTGAAGCAGCACGTAAAACAGAGCATTACACAAAAGGAGGTATTGCGCAAAACATTTAAGAGCTTGCCAAATGCAGCTATTCAGTCTATTCTCAGCAATACATTGAGATTGTAGGCAGACACCGCATCAGTTACTGGGTTTTATATACTTTCTTTCACATGAAATTTCCCCATTTTCTCCAAGGACTGCTAAGACTCAGATTAGGGTTTAACCACAGCATTGAATTTCAAGGAAGGCATTTTTGACAAGCAGAGTGGTGAGAGTTTTATACTATGTCATTTCTAGAATAAACCTCTTCAGAGAGGAACAAATGCATCATATCACTGGCGTGGATCCTGATTTAGCTGTACAAATGGGCAGCTGGTATCAGAGAGTGTCTCTGACTGACACTGTCTGACTTTTTTGGCATATTTTTTCCTTTATGGCAACAGCGTAAAGCCAGAATGACTGCTGTTCCAGCGTGTGTGCTGAGAAGTTGAACAGGAGAGGAGAGTTAAAACAAGGAACTGAAGATGGCAAATCCCATGGTGACAGAGAAATTTCTGTAAGGAATGGTGTACAGATAAGTCAAACGTCAGAGATGAGAGGAAAGAGCCTTCCGACAAAGTAAAGAAAACAGTGTTTGCTGCAGCAGAAAAGTAATGACTTGGCTGAAACTGAGGCAAGAAGTAGGATGTGCCTGCAACAATGCAGTCAACAGGGGGAGATTGCTTATAATGCTTTTTACAGTCTTACATGGCCACTTCAACAGTTATTTATTTTAGAAACTAAAGTCTAGTGCTGAACATTCAGCTTAAGAACTATAGGCAGGTGTTACAGTGAGTTGTCAAGGTTACAGAATTTGTTGCTAGGAGGAGTTTCATATTAGAGCTGGGGTTTCCATTCTCTTAAGTTCTGGAGCTATTCATGTGTTTCTCTCTCCAGCCAGTTGCCTTCATGGTAACCATCACCCTGGCACATGAAACAAAGGGCTATGATTTTGTCCAGTAGGGAAGTCCTTCATCTGTCAGCCTGTTGTCACAGGCAGCAGTCACAGAGCTGCAAATACAAAAACACTCAGTACCCTCTTGGCCACAAGACAAATTTCACAGATTGTGGTCTTGTAATAACAAAAATTATATTTTTTTAGGCTATACTTTTGAATAAAATTACTTTTGAATTGCTCTTAACTAGATGTACAATCACCTAAGAAAAGCCTGCAAGATCATTTGACAGAGGTTGAACATCATTTTCATGGATCAAAAGTTATCAGGGGAAAAAAAAAAACCCAGAAGAGAGAGCAATAATTCATCTTTGTAATCCACCTTCAGCAACTCAACTGGAGTGGTAAATGTTTACACTAGAATAACATTGTTGCAAATGGAAACCTGGCTTTTATGAATTCTGATGTGTTTCCAGAGACTCTCAAAATTATACTCCTGTCATTAGAGCTCAGATTTTAGAAAGCTCTTTTCAAAGATTTCCTTTTTCTTTTTTTCTCCTTCATTTTTTCTTTTATCTTTTTTTTCTTTCTTCCACCTACACTTACCCCCCACCCCTCAAATCTTCTTTGAGCTTTAACATAAAATGAAATTGAGTAAAGGAACTCAATGCAAAGCTTTTCTTTAATCTCTTTACAGCTGCTACAACCTGTTACAAGTTTAAAGTGAAAAATTCAAATCTGTGGTGAAAGACTAAGAAAGAACTTACATTTCCAGGTTACATCAAAATCTGTCATTGATTCTCACCATCATCATCAATCTGTGTTACTTAAGATCTGATCTCTTGTGTTCACAAGGCTTTCATTACACACAAGTTTTAGATAATGAGCAAAATCAACTGGTATTCTTCACATATATTCCTCAAATTTTGTTGAAACTATTTGAGAGTATCTGTATGCTGAGCTGTTGACTCCGATACCATCATCAGCAAAACTGATCATGCTGCAAGTCACTTATTTCTGACCTTAGATATTCAACAGCTCTTGTGTCTAGTAATCAGGTAAATTTAATGGGAACATCTCTTAACCACTCCAGGTAACTTGTCACACTGCCTGCCTGCTGCAGTCTTGAATCATTCTGTGAGAAGCTGCAAGAAGTTTCTTCCCCCATGTTGGGCAGAGCCAATGTCAGCTGACTCTAGGACAGACCCACTGCTGGCCAAGGTTGAGCCAATCAGAAGTGATAGTAGCACCTCTGTGATAGCATATTTAAGAAGGAGAAAAAGATATTGTGTAGTTTTAATTGTGATCAGAGAAGAGCAGATTAAAAATATGTAAGAAGAACAGCTCTGCAGACACCAAGGTCAGTGGAGAAGGAGGGAGAGGAGGTGCTCCAGGCACTGAAGATGAGATTCCTCTGAAGCCTGTGGTGCAGACCATGGTGAGGCAGCTGTATCCCTGCAGCCTATGGAGGTGAAAGGTGTTGCAGAGATCCACCTGCAACACTGAGGAGACCCATGCTGGAGCAATTGGATTCCCAAAGGAGGCAGTGTACATGGGAGAAACCCATGCTGGAGAAGGCTCCTGTCAATGACTTGAAGATCTGTGGAGAAAGAAGCCAACACTAGACAAGTTTCCTGGTAGGAAACATGCGACCTGTGGGGGACCCATCCTGGAGCAGGCTGTGCCTGAAAGACTGGACTCCGTGGAAAAGTGAACTGTGCTGGCACAGTCCATAACTGTTGCCTGTGGAATGGACTCACATTGGAGAAGTTTGTGGAGGACTGTCTCCCATGGAAGGGACCCCATGCTGGAGCAGTTGAAGGACTCTTCTCCCTGAGCAGTGGTAGGAGCAATGTGTGATGAAGTGATTATAATCCCCATTCCTGTCTCTGTGGGAGGAGAGAAGATAGAGCTTGGGAAGGAGGAAGGGGAAAGGGAAAGTTGTTTTTAAGCTTCATTTTATTTCTCATTATCCTACTCTGCTTTTGATTATTAATAAATCTACTTAATTGCCTCAGTTTGAGTCTCTTTTCCCTATGATGGTATTTGGTGTGTGACTTTTTCTGGTCTCAACTCATGTGTGTTTGTTATACTTTTCTTCCCTGTCCAGCTGAGCAGGGAAATGATAGGCTTTGGTGGGTGTCTGGTATCCAGCCAGTATCAACCCACTACACAGGAGATGACAGATTTGAACTTTACTCCTAGCTAAAAAGAATTCCTTCCATAAAGAGTGGTTGCCTTTTCTACTTGCAGGTGTGTACAACATCAATTAATACAAATTAGAAGCAGCAAAATTATGTATATTAGAAGGGGCTTATGGAGGGGTCCAACTCCACAGGGACAACTTTCAAGTTAGTTCAAGCTTCAGAACTAGACCGAGTTGCTCGCTGTGCAACTTGAGTTTTGAATCAATGTAACTAAGGGTGGAGATTCCACAATCTCTGTGAAACTCTTTTCCAATACTTGGCTAACTACCTTCATTAAAAAAATAATATATATCTTAATATCTGACTGCAGTTTCTCTTTCTGGAGCTTGTATCTCTTGGCTTTCATTCTTTTGTTGTGTATACTTCCCATTAGACATTTGTAGGCAGTATAAGATCCCACTGTAACCTTCTCTTAAGTCTCAACAAATCCATTTGTTTCAACTTCTCATTATAAATGATGACTTACAGCTCCCTAAAGATCTAAACCACTTTCCACCACACTTCCTCCAGTTTGCTGATATCTTTCTATACTAGTTTGAAAGCAAACCAGTAGGAGATCCTAAGTTAGAACTACAATTTAATATGAAAAATAAAATAAATGCAATAGTACAGAAACACTGACAGAGTCAGGTTATTACCTGACACCCTGTTGGTCAGGGTGGTGGGAGCAGTCCAGTTAAATGGTGGCTACAGTCCTTTTTGTAGTGATAGATGTAGTGCTATCAAAGCAGTGATCCTGTAGAAAGATCTAGTCCTTCTCCAGTGGTGGTTGTTGAACTCTTATCTTCTGGGAATCCAGAGGCAGGACTGCTCATGCTGTTCCAAACCTTGGATTATATCCAGATGGGAATGCTTGGTTGGAGCTCCCTGGGTGGAGCACTTCAAAATGGGATGAGGTAATTTTATGAGTCATGCAGTGGGATCTTGATGGCCCATTAACAGAGACAGCTCCCGGAGGGAATTATCAGGGATGAGTCATGGAAGAGATAACAAACACTGCCACACCTGTTTTAAGAGCTTGTGAAGATGGTAATAGAATATATACCTTTGGTTGCATCTTACTTTGTAATCTAAGACACTTTCTCATACAGACTACCTCCCAAATGGGACACAGTGCTCCATATGGATTCTCAAAAGTGCTGCATTAATTGGAATAACCACTTCACTCAATCTGCTGTCTATGTTCTTACTAGTACAGCCCAGTATGCACTTGGCCTTTGCTGCATGGGTACATCCATATTTCTGTTTAACTCATTGTCCAGCAGGATCCCAATGCAATTTTCTGTAGAATAGCTTTCTGTGCAGCTCCCACCATGGCTGTACTATTGCATAGGCTTATTTCATTAACCCTGGGGGCATTGCGAGTGACTGACTACCAGCTATACTTCAAACCATTTACCCTGCCCTTTGAGCCCTGACCATTCAGTGAATTCTCCACATAAGTTACAGTTTTGCTCTGTGTCTTACAGTACTTCCATGCTGTTGCTAGCTGAACAATTCATGGTTGCTAAGGAATGTGCTCCTCTCTGTGGGAAAGCACATAATCATTTTGCTTTATTCTCTTTTATTACAGCAGCCTATTTGGTCATGCTGTTTTTCTCTTGACATCCTCTGAGCTGTACTTGTCCTTGTCTGCTTACCTTCGACAACAGGAGTCAGGACTTCATAAGGAAGAAAATGTGATTGCTTTTCTGTCTCATCTTTTATCACTATATGGATAAATAACCTTTTTCATAAAACGGAAGATCCCGATCTCCAGTTCTTCACCGTGTGGGATGAAGTTGGTGATCAGAGGTTCTACTACATACTGAGTTGAGTGACATGGGTTGCTCTTTAAGTGAAGAAAAGCCCAGGGATATTGGTCAGAGCTGCTGCCCTAGACATAAGGCAGTGATGGTCAATTGTAGCTGAATATATTTTAATTCAGTGAGGAATTGTGATTTCTGATTGTGACAGTGTTCATGCAAACCTGTGGCCCCAATCTTGGACAGAAAGTGCTGGATCAAGAAAAATCAGTGATGTTTTGGACACATTGCAAGCAGCTTTACTGTTGAGTGATACTTAGTCATTATCACTCCAAATAAATTAAATTATTACCTCATTTAAATTGAGCAGATTCTGATGAATCTATCTTGAAAGTGCTTGAGGAGTAACAGAATTTTTACAAGAAATAAAATCTTTGCGAGGTCAACTCCCAATATGTTAGGAATGATAATCAGGTATTTTGAATGCATGTTCCATTTAGTTACAATTCATCAAATGCATTTTTGATTCTCATTCAAATTTGTTCTATGTCCCTGTCTACTCGCAGTTTCCATGGGTTTTTTTACACTACTGAAGAGACATCAAAAGAGAATTTGCACGTAATGTAGAATTACCCAAAGTCCCTATGATGAGATGTTTTGGAAGAGGGTATTCCTAAGCTCGGAGTGATTTATTAATTTTGCAAGATCTAGCCATGGCCTCAGGGTGGGCATACTGGGACACAACAGGGGATTGATGTAACTAGAACTAAAATGTCGAATGAACCCATTCGCAAAGTGTAGGATGCACCTACATTCTCAGAGAAAGAGAAAAAAATAAGGCAGCAGTGAGATCTCAAAGCAGATTCCTTGTTTGTTTTAAACACACTATTTGCTCCATTTGTCTTTGGAGTCTTTCAAAGTGGGCAACTAGAAGAGGTTCCAGTTTTCTTCTCTCACTAGAATCTAGCCACTGTTCTTGAAATCTCTGTCATGGAAAGATTAAATTCCTTTCTATAAATGTGAAAGTCTCATCTACTCTGCCATAGATACCCTGTAGTACTCTGGAACTATATCCTTGACAGACTTGGTAAAGAGTTGATAAATTTTATTGCTGTATGGACAGGATATCCTCCCAGCTCTAGCTTTCATCAGAATCTATTTTCCTAAATGCAGAATTAATTTTCCTGAAATTGAGTAATGACACAGTCAAGAACAATAGATTGCTACTGTTTCCTACTTACAGAACTGTGCAGCTAAGAGAATTCCATTATGATTTTAGTAGCTTTTTGAATTCTGCCATTAATTGCAAAATGGCAGAGGGTTTGGAGGTGAGACACCCAACTTCAGAAAGGCATAATGAGAAGTTATGGTGGAAATGTTATACTCATGGTGGTTCTATATGAAAGAAAAAGAAAAACAGAAAAACAAAAAGAAAAAACAGAACCCTCACAAATAAACAAAAGCCTGAACCACCAAAACCAAAAGACTAATAATGGTGAGAATGAAGGGAAATCTAACAAAAGGGAGCTATAAATATGAAAATGGAAACATGAAACTTTCATTTGCTAATTATTCAGAAACCATTCAGTTGACCCCCCCAAAAAAGAATGCTTTTAACAGGCAGAACAAAAATCTGATCTGAATTTAGCGGTGGCCATATTTTGAGTAGGAGGATGGACTAGATGGAACTTTTCAATCTGAATGATATAGCAACTCCATGACTCGTGGTATTTGTACATATTCAAACAAAAGATGAATCCCAGTTACATGGGAAATCATTAACCTGAAATATCAAGAAATATCATAATCAGAAAATATTTCAAACCAGGAAGGCAAATGACAGTAGAGCGGAAAAGGAAAGACGTGATTTCATATCTTTTTGCCTTTGGGAGAAATCTGTACTTTATCAACATCTAACTTCTGACCTCACCAAAAAGCTCATTGCCTTCCAGGAATAATGTAAAGATCATGAATATCTGCTTAGTCAAATGGCTAATGCAGTTGAAACATCAAGTTACATTGTTGAACCAGGAGGCATAAAATTCATTATAATAAACATGCAGAAAAGAAATGCACATTGCTTTATCATTGGCAGTGTCAACAGATGGTATAAAATTGCCACCTTATGTGTTCTTGATACATAAAACAACGCCAAAGGAACAGCCGTGTATAGGACAACAGGAATAGTTGTCAGGTGTCAAACCCAGGATAAATATCTACAAATTTAGTGAAGGATTGCCTGAATGTCATTTGGAGTAAGACATGTCTGCTAAGAAAAACAGGAATGCTTGTCCTAGAAGCATTCAAAGATTATCTGTTGTCAGCAGTGAAGATTGCTGCTAGAGAAAGGAACTCTGATCTTGTCACACTAGCAGGAAAGATGCTACAGCTACAAATCCTTTATACAATAGAGCATTCCGTTTTTATAATCAAAATGGATTCTGGCATCAAGTCATGCTTTAACCCCTTCAAGGGAAGAGAAAGAGCCTTGTACCACACAGTTTTGTCATTGGATTAAAAGGAAGAGATAAGACAAAGTTAGAGCAAAAGAGGTCAAGAAATGTTATTTTTCAAATCCCATAGATGGAACTGAAAATAATTTCCATGAATTAGAAGAAGAAATATAGAATAATGAAGACATTGGAATTGACAAAAAAAGTTGAAGATTATAAACACAACATGGGAGATAATGAAGAGGCGTGGTAAGTAAAACCTGAAAGGCAATAGTAATAAAACATGAGAGAAAAAAATAGACTGACTTCATGGCCAGTCATTAATGAAAAGTTGCTTTCTATTAGTTCAGGGTAACAGCTAGCTAATAAAACCTTTTTGTTCATTATCACTTTTTTCAGGAGTTGATAGGGCTAGCATGGTGCACTTTATATAGTACTACACTATCGCAGTGTTTTGTGTCATTACAATGCAATGTGACAAATTCTATACTAACATTTCTAGAATCAAATTCATTATCTCATGATATGAGGGCTCCACATCATGAAAGATGTATACTCTCCAAGATTTATCCTTTGATTTTTGTGAAAGTTTTAGGAAACATGTACATAAGATTGCCTAATAAAATTAATTAATTTTTCTCTAAATTAAATTATTTAACTTTTGGCAGATAACTTTGTTTCAGTGTAAACTAATGTACAGTGTAAACCAATGGAATCCTGCTCAAAGGTTAGAGGTCTTTGATGCTAACATAAAATAGAAATTGTGTGGCACTGTGGAAATAAGCTCTTAATATGCCTCTTCAATTTTTTCTTTTTTCTTTTTTTTCCCCATTTTCTCCTATTCTTATTATATGATCAGACTCCAATATCACTCAATAAATAAAGTTCAAAGTGTTTTGAATTAGGAAAAAAGTTTCCATAGAATAATATAATCATAGAATGGCTTGAGTTCAAAGAAACCTTAAAGATTGTCTAATTCCAATCCCCCTGCCATGAACAGGAATATCTTCCACTAGTTGCTCAGAGCCCCATCCTACCTGGTCTTGAACTCTCCCATGGTCAGGGAATTCACAACTTCTCTTGGAAACCTATTCCAGTGCCTCACCACCCCCATAGTAAAGAATTTCTTCCTAAGGTCTAATTAAAACCAACTCTCCTTCAGTTTAAAAACATTGTTCAGTCACTACATGCACTTCTAAAAAGTCCCTCTCTTTTTATACTGGAAGGTGCTGTAAGGTCTTGCTGGAGCCTTCTCTTCTCCAGGCTGAACACTCCCAACTCTCTCAGGCTATCTGCATACGAGAGGTGTTCCAGCCCTCTGGTCATCTCTGCCAGCCTCCTCTGGACTCTCTCCAACTGGTCTGTGTTGTGCTTATGTTGTGAACCCCAGAACTTGGTATAATTCAGGTAGGTTGTCACAAGAGCAGAGTAGAGGGAGAGCATCATGTGCCTAAAGTTAAAATCAACTCCCCAACAGTAAAATATCATTTTTATGACTGAAATTATGCACTAATTATAGTCTTGATTTATCTGTTAGTTATTTGCAGGATTTCAGGATTTGTAATTTTTTTTATTCTATAAATAGTTTTCTCAAGTTCCTTTCATGTGAATTTTCCCGGTGCTAGTTTTGAGACTCTGTATACACCTCTGTTTCATCTTCTAAATTATATGTTTATTTGAGACACTGCATTTAAATTGTTCTGATTTTATTCTCAGTTGTTTCAGTTAAAAAATTAATCATGCAGTCATAGCTTGGATGTCTTCTCTAGCAGCATTGTTCTCATTTGTGCTCGAGTGTGGTGATGGAGGGTAGATTAATTTAAAATGAAAAAAGCAAACAAGAAAATTGCAGTTTTCCAATGCACAGCAGAACCATGGTGTAATAGATGAATGAGACACAGAGACAATACTTAGGAGGAAACCTTAAGCTGTAATCATTATGTTTATAGAAAATTTTGCTCTATCAAGGCAGAGCATAACATTCACTGAAATGAAAAGGTCTTGTTTTTAGTAGAGGTAATGTTAGCATTCCATCTGCAGTTGTTATTCAAATAATATATATATTTGCCAGAAAAAAGGGAAAGAGAGAAGATTTTTGTCAAAAGATAAAACTGTTTTGATAATAAAGACTTGCTATTTCTGCTATAATGGCTATGGTTAAAGTTCAGTATGTTCTAAATAGCCTGGGAAGCTCTGGCTTCCTCACATTCATTTAATGGGATTTGATTTGTGGTTATTTTTGTTGTTTTGTTGGGGGGTGTTTTCATGCTGCATTAAAAACCTAGGGAGAAGGGGAAAAAAATTAGAGAGCAGCTTTTGAATTGGATTAATTTGTCAGCTGTCATAATTTTCTCCTATGTTCATCTCCCCTTGTTCTAACAGCCAATCTTTACCTGATTAAAACCAGCAACCCTCCAGCTATATTTTCATTTTGTTTTGTATCCTTCCCTGTGTTTATGCAAACCAGCTTTTGTTTTATTTTATTTAAATAAGAACCTGATTATGTTCTGAGATATGTGACATCATTTTTTCTGTACTGATTGACCTGTTTGTAAGACAACAACCTAGTAATGCTATCAGATGTGTTATCACTCCTTTAATTTACAAGGAGAAGCACATATTAAAACTATTAGCTCATATACTCAGAAGCATCCATGAGAACTGTGATCAGCATTTGCAAGAACTATTTTTACTAAGTATTATTTCACGGACTCAAGTCAGGCATGGGATTCGGTGACAGTTGTTGTTTGGATGAGTACAGACTAGATATTTGGACAGATGCTTTTCCTCTGTACATGGCAAATGTTCTTCAAGGTAGTGAAAAAGATGGATTAATTTTGTGTTCCTGAATTTTGTCTTCATTCATACTTGAAATTATTGCAGTTATTTTATCTTAACTACTGTAAAGCTGCTTCCTTGTCAGCTTGACTTAAATATTTTCCTCTAGAGCCACACTGGTTCTATGGATGGTTGGAATGTCAGAATGTCCAATTGGTCTTCTCTGGATATTTTCTCGCTAAGTTCAGCATTTCAAGTCCCTGTGTTAGAAAAGAAAAAAATTAAGACATACATATTATTGGATCAACAGATTTTGTGTTCTGCACCAAATAGCAGCAATCACGTGCAAGATTACATGAAAGGGGCCATAAGAAGCCCTGATGATTTGTATATTATATGATGGTATGATATGAAGTAAGATGAGTTTCTTCTCCAAATGATAGAGGAGCCAGTAAAGAGAGGTGTTATACTGGACTTCGCTCTCACCAACAAAGAGGGCTGGTGAGCAATGTTCAACCTTGGTTGCAGTAACCATAAAATGATGGAGTTCAAGATCCTTAGGGCAGCAAGGAGGGCACACAGAAGGTCACTACCCTGGTGTCAGGAGAGCAGATTTTTTAATCTTCAGGGATCTGCTTGGTATAGTACCATGTGATAAAGCCTTAGAGGGAAGAGGGGTCCAGGAAAGCTGGCTTCAAGGGTTCAAGGACCACCTCCTCCAGACTAGGGAGAGGCATTCCACTGAAGAGGAAGTTGGGTAAAAATGTCAGGAGGCCTACGTGGATGAAAAAGGAGCTCCTCGACAAGCACGAGCACAAAAACACAAACACGAAAAGAAAGCCTACAGATGGTGAAAGCAGAGAGGAGTACTGAGAAATTGTCTGAGCAGCCAGGAATCAGGATAGCAAAGCAAAAGCTCTGATAAAATTCAATCTGGAAGGGATATAAAGGGCAACAAGAAAAGTTTCTGTAGATACGTTGGTGATAAAAGAAAGACTAGGGAAAATGTCCCCTCTCCAGAGGAAACAGGAGACCTAATTACCTGACATATGAAGAAGGCTGAAGTGTTCAATGAGTTTTTTGCCTGTCATCACCAGAAAGTGCTCCAGCCACACCACCTGAGTTGCAGAAGGCAAAGGCAAGGACTGGGAGAATGATGAACTACCCATTGTAGAAGAAGACCAGATTCAAGACCATCTAAGGTACCCAAAGTTACACAAGGCCATAGGACCTATTGAGATATATGGGCAGGTTCTAAGGGAACTGGCAGAGGACGGGACTAAGCCATTATCCATCATGTTTGAGAAGTCATGACAGTCCAGTGATGTTTCTGCTGATTAGAAAAGGGGAAACATAAGCCCCATTTTTAAAAAAGGAAATAAGGAACACCTGGGGAACTACAGGTTATTCTCACATTTATGACTGTAAAGGTCATGGAGCAGATCCTTCTTGAAGCTGTTTTAAGGAACATAGAAAATAAGGAGGTGATTGGTGACATGGCTTCATTAAGAACGAATAATGCCTTCTATAAGTCTAACGAATAAGTCTTCTATGACAGTGTAGTAGTGTTGGTGGATGAGGAAAGAGTCACTGATATAATTTATCTGGACTTGTGCAAAGCACAATACTGGTTGTATTCCAAAAACATTGCTATATCAAGGATCCAATTTAGAGACAGACAATTGCTATATCAAGGATCCAATTTAGAGACAGACAATTTCATAATAGACTAACTATGCTTTTTATTCCAGGAACATTTCTTAATTTGGAGACAATATTGTAGAACTCTCAGTGTCCACAAATATTCAAACACAATAATTAGTTGTTGAAACAATATATAATTTTATTTACAATAATTTTGTTTTATTGAGGACCAATGGTCTAAGTCTGCTACAAATATTGGTCATACTAATAGAGAGGAAATTGAAACTAAAGTTCTGCCAACTTTTTGCCTCTGAAATTTCCTAGGGAGTGCCATCTGAATGGAGCTCTGAATGTTGTTTTTTATCTTTGCTTTATTTTTACTTTTGTCTTAAAATTTTCAGCAGCTTAAATTCAAGAGGGACAAATCATTTATTGCAGTTTTCTGAATGCAATTTAACTTGAATTTCTTTCTGTTATTTGTAACATGATTTATTGGGTGTTTTTATTATCACCTTCAAATAACATCTTTGACCCTATTGCATGACTCCACATTGATCATTTGTCAGCAGAACTGCAGCTGTGTACAGTATTGTATTTTTTTGTCCTTAATATTGAAACATATCGTGGTTCATAGTTTGCTACTGAAGTACAGTAATAAATGAAAACATATTGGCATACATACTATTTTTAATTTCAAGAGATGAAATGTTAATCTCCAGACTGATGCATCCGAAGAAGTTCTACTTCTTGCTAGTTGATTTATGATGATTCACAGATAATTGATACCAAATTAAATATAGAATAAATTAACTTCACTATAAGTTCTAATTGTCTCAACTGATGTTTGTTCACACTGTTACTGTAAAGATTCATACAAAACACAGTATCTAGAAAAGGTTGGTGTGTGTTTTTATACAAATATTTTAAGTCCCTGTGTTATCATTTTGACAAAAAACAAACACGATAAAGATGGTGTGGTAAAACTTCAAAATGACCGTATTGCCACTGTTAAACTTGCAATGTTTTTTCTTGAATAAATAAAAGTGACAAGTAATTTTTTTTAAGATGAGATTTTATTTTTTACATTTTAAAAGAATTTAATTTTCAAACTGTTTGCTCAGCATTTTCTTATAGAACAAGGCGGAGCAAACTTACCCTATGTAGCTGTTCCTCCACCCTCAGGATAAATAACTCTACAGCTACATCTTTACATCTCTCTGCCACTCATAAAACATTTTTTTTTTAAATCTGTATTTTATTTAGGAAAATGATCTGAAAATTCAGGTAAGATCATGTTACTTTAGAAGTATTTACAAGTTTGGATTCTAAACCATGAAAATGCAGGGAAAAAAAAAAAAAAGAACAGACTTAAGTTGTTCAGACTTCAAGTTCAGAAGAAATAACCACAATTCATTTAGATTTGCAAGAGAAATGACAGAGTGTACTCAAATAGCTTTACCTATCTTTTGCTCACACATTCTTAATGTGGTAAACTTGTTCCTTCAGGATACTGAAACATAGAGTTTCAGATATTGAAGCATTAGAATTTTAGTTAGATAGTTAGCTTTACTGAAATTAGTTAAAATGAAAAAGCAAGCCCAGCTTCAGTTAATTAAAGGGATTAATAAATAACTAGGGAGTCAAGCCTAAAATGAGGTTTTGAAATTAAGGGATTGATTGCTTGTTACTGTGTTAGTTCAGCTGTGCTTGTGCTTAACAAAGAGCTGAAGAAATGTAGACAGTAACAAATCTTTCAAATATAAATTCATTTAAAAAGAATAGGGGGAGGAATTGGAAGGTTAATTAGGTCATATCCATTGTTGAGAATCACAGGAGTGGAAAAGGTCAAAGTGAGGAAGAAGAGGATTACTTCATCTTTTGACAACCCCTCCCCATTATAAGACCTCCAACTCATTTTAAGAAACTGACTACGCATGCTTAATAACTTTTCAGCTAATTACCATATGAAGCAGGGAGTGGGAGGTGTCAATGTTATGAATATGTATTTGTACTGAATCTCTTGTGGATATATAGACCTTGCAATGCTTTGTGATTTTGCTCTGCGGCTTTGGGAAATATCCCATGCAGTTGCCCGGCCGTAAAAATAAAACATACTCCTCTAACTTTGTTAGGGGGTCCTTGTCTGTTTGATTTTCATGTTGATTTTAGATCTATGCCCATATTTTGGTAATTCAATACCTTTTCAAACATTTCTGAAATATATCATAGTTCATATAAATTAATATTTCACTTTTTTCTGCAGTTTCAACAGAAGAAGCCCCAAATTCTCAATGGAAAAAAATTTTACTTTTTAAACTTTTCTTCCATGTTTCTGTAAATTATATAATTTTGTGTCTCTAATCCATATTACATGGCACAGTCTCAGAATCTCTATTACAGAAGCAAATGCTAAAGCACTGCTACTCTTAATTAAATTAAATTATAGACAAAGCTTTACATAAAATGTAGAAAAGTGTCAAAGCTTTTGTATAAGAACTGAACAAACCCCATATCTTTCACATGACAAAAACCATGCATGAATTGGTAGTTTGTGGACAAAAGTGAAAAAAATGACTATTTTTCGGTATCAGCTGTAAACAAATAAGGCTAAATATACGTGTAAATCACCATAATACTTCAGAATTTCATCAATAACAGAACCTAGGAAATTTTGTCCAAATACTAGTTAAAATTTTCCACTCCAGTCAGGTTCTACTTCATTACATGCCTACTATCTTATCAAATTCTAGACTGAACTTTGAGCCCAAATATTGTAAAAATACATCTTGGCTAAAAGTCATAAGAACTTTTTAGAGAACTGCTATATTTGAAAGTGTTTAGGAGATTTTCAGGTGAAAAGTCATATAACTACTATAATGCAAAGAATTGGGAGGATATTGTGTAATATCTGTGGCCCTTTATCTCACTTGAGAAAAGAAGACAGGTCTGAGAAAAATGTCAATTTATTGTATATGTCAAATACAGTAAGTTTTCAAATTAACATGTGGTTTTTAAAAATTTTTCTTTTCCATCTGTAAGAACATATAAGCCTGCCTGCTTCTTAATTATACAGAGTAATGAACTGAATGTCATAACAGGAGCTAGATCTTAGATTGCAATATTTTAAAATATGTCACAGAATTTCTTTATCTTAAAGCACATTTCTGTTGTAGATCTTGCTTTCTAAATCTCAGCTGCTTTACAAATCCATAAAATTTTCTATCTACTGAACATTCTGATTTGGTTTATTTAAAAGGATGTTGCAATTTCTGAAACATTCACTTTTTTCATAAATCATGTAATTTAAACAAAAATAATTAATTTATATCTGTAAATATACTACAGCAAAACATTTTGGGTATTTTTCTGGATATATAAATAATATTTGTTAAGTTCAAGTCAATGAAATGTTAGCTATAGTATGAGAAACTGGAATCTTGTTTTCAGTGCAGTAAAGTTTTCTGTGTTAAATCATCTCCATTGCAAGTTTCCTCATTATTCTCATGATTTCCTCTCTCTTACAATACCATATTTGTCCCCTTAGTCTTTCTCCACCTACCACCACACGCAAAGGTCTGACAATGGCTGGACAGAAGGTCAAATATTGTAAAGCTGTGTACTTAATGGCCAAGAGAAAAACCAAAGCTGATTTCAAACCAAAGCATTCCCTCAGTGGCACCATTCACTTGGATGTATTACACCTACTCAGCTGACAGTTTTAAGGACCTTGAAGAAGCTTAGTAGCTTTTTTGACATATCAACCCTTTTTGAAACATGACTTGACCAGATCCTGTAAAGCTTTCTCATGAAAAAATCAGTAACAAATGTCTTTTTCCATGGATAAACAGCTGAATACTTGTTACAATGGAATTTATGAAATTAATTCTTTGATATAGAATCAGTTTGATTATGATTAAAATTATGAAGTCAAAGAATACTAAACATTTTTATTGTTTAGGCCACCTATTTTAATAAAAGCTACTTTAGAAGAAATTTTTTAAAATTTTTTTAAACGGGTCATCTGAAGGGACAAGTAGGAACACTTTTTCTCCTATTTATGCCATAGGTTGATGATAACAAAATTCCCAGTATAAGACTAACTCATTCCTACAATAGGTTTTGGATGGACTCCAAACAACTTGCCTTTTTACATAGTAAGATTTACATGCCCATCCACACACAAAGTCCTGGAATCCATAAAATGATTTTACATGCTTTATGGGAGGTCTTTACATAGGCAATCACCCACAGTGGATGAGTTGAGAGTTGATGAATGGTTTCACAGATTTAACACCTGGTTATAATTCATGTCTGGAAATTTAGGACTGTTAGGTTCATATTGCTAAAGAAAGTACTTCCATATTTAGTGTGAAGAATTCACCTCCATATTTAATATGAAGAATTCACTTTTGCAATAGGTAAAAAGATGATGTTTGTAACCAGGTCTGATGAGTTTGAATAAATATAGATTATGACAATACAAGATATTTCTTTTCCCAAAAACTCTTCTAAATAGCTTGTGCAGTGGACACATATTAATGAATTTAGCTGAGTGTTAGGGAGACGGTAATTTCTGGGGTAAATTCTGGTGTCTGATTTTATTTATTTGTTTTGCCAGACAGTAGCCCATAAATAAAACACAATTTTGTTGACCTGACATTTTCTGATAAAAGTACTTTACAGAAAACAAGCAAAGAATCAAAATCAAATTAATAAAAGTTACCTTTTTCCAAGTGTATCCCTTTTCTTTGCAAAAACCAGAGCACCCTCAAATTTTAGCTATCCCACATGTGTGTACACGTTTTAAGATACATAGGTCGGTATCTAGTAGGTTTTTTTCCTAGAAGTAAGTAAATGATTTGGGTTTTGCTATTACTATGAATAGTAGTCTCACTCAACTACAGATGTATATTTTCTTTCACCGCATTTTTTCAGCCTTAAACTTGTTTTTTCTTTCCTGCTTATTTGATGCTGAAAACAACAATAACAAGTCCTTCTATGACAGAGAGATCTGTTTTTCATAATGTTACTTTGAAACTGAAATTTAAAATCATGATTATCTCAACAGCATTGGAATTTTTTTACCAGGTGTTTACATTCAGCATATTTTACAGGAAATACTGTTTTCTGTTAGAGGGGAAAGAAAAAGGAGAAAAAAGGCTGGTAGTCTCAGTCAAACCTACACTGCTGAAGAATTTTCTTAAGGAAAATTACTTTGTATATATAGTTAGTGCATTGATAGATCTCTTAATTTGCCAGCATTTCTGCCCTTTTCCTATTTTTTTTGTAATAAGTTTTATTTAACTTTAAGGGTCCAAGTAATACATATGAAGAAAGTTTGATAACAAACAGAAACTATCATATGTCCCTGTTCAACACGCTGCAACTAGTACTGGCACATCATAAGCAAGAACAAGCACAGAGAGTTTAAATACTTCCTAATGAAAGTGATATAGTTACTGTATGAAAAAATATTTTGGAGGATGATCTGCTGCAGTGAAGCAGATGCTCAGGGGAGGATGTTCATCTGGAAACTCCGTTGCTTCTATTGGCACCTGGCTGATGGAGGAAGTTTTCCTTTTGTCTTGCTCTCTCTCCCTTACGCACTCTCTCACTCTGCCCACAGCTCTATCTTTTGTTTTCATAATGTTCAAAATAACTTTTAGTGCTGGAGTGGATATGACACCAGTTATTAAACACTCTAATCTGTCTTTCGTGAACTATTCTTAACATAATTTGTGAAACGTTTCTCTTTCATGTCAATAGAATTACAAAATATGTTGAGCTGGAAGGGACCCACAAGGATTATTACAGCCAACTTCTGGCTCCAAAAATCCCACCATGTGCCTTAGACCATTGTCTGAACACTTCTTGAACTCTGTCAGGCTGGTGTTGTGACCACTTCCCTGGGGAACCTCTTCCAGTGACCAACTACCCCTGGGTGAAAAACCTTTTCCTACTAAACCTCCCCTAACTCAGTTTCACACTGTTCCCCTAGGTTCTATCACTGGTCACCAGGGAGAAGAGATCAGTGTCTGTCCCTCCTCTTTCCCTCATGAGGAAGTTGCAACTGCAATGAGGTCTTCCCTCAGTCTCCTCTTCTCCAGGCAGAACAGGTGTCAGAGACTGAAAATAATTCATGCCTCAAACATTGATATTACAAAAGGCAAGAACCAGAGAAGCCTGCTTGAAGATTGGGACTTTGGACTGAAAGTCAAACTGTTGATTAGATAAAGGGAAAAGCCTTTGTTCAATCATCTCAGGCTGAGCATCCACCAGCTGCGCTGTGACAATAGTCCCTGGCTAAGTTTGGGGTGAGGAGGGGAGAACACAGCTCACAGAAGCCAGGCTTACACACTCCCCCCCCACCAGCCGAGTGTGGTGGGGGAGAAGAGGTTTTTGGATGCATGATATAAACTTCTAATCAGAGGCACTGAACATCCATCCTCCCTTATACAAACTGGCCCAGCTGTGGAACTCCAAACCCACAGGCCCCATCCACGGGACTCTCACGTGAGAAGCAGCTGAGGGGGAGTCCTGTGCCACCAAAGCCCCCCAAAGCGCTCCCCAGGAGCCTTGCACCACAGGACTGCACGTGATGCAACAGGTCCAAAGTATCTTGCAAAGAGACACTGGCAAAATCCCCCCTCCCAGGGCCTGAACATGCCACCTGGCTTGAGAGTATATTAACCCGAGGCATCCTATGCTTTTGGGGGGACTTTCACCACCAAGAACACCGGCTGGAAAGGATCAACGGAGCAGCTTTGGGATCCACGGAGTGGTGATATTTTCCTTATTCTGTCTCTGTCACCCTCTTTCTGTCCCCTCCACCTATTGCTTTTTCTTCTTTGACTCTCTTTCCCTCTCTCTCTATCTCTCATCTATACTATCAAATGAAACCCATACTAATGATTGGCATATGGTCTCGTTTGCACCTTAATTCAGGCAGAGGTATTTCTAAGAACCTAATAATCGGATCATGACAACAGGCCAAGTGACCTCAGCCACTTCTCAAATGGCTTCCTCTCACGGCCCTTCATGATCTTCATAACCCTCCCCTGGATGCCTTTCAATAACTTAATATCTTTTTTACATCATAGCACAGGAACAAGACTGAGCCGTTTCATTTACCTGGCAGTACAGGCAGATATGACAGGATTCTGTTGTCTGACAGACAGTATATCCCACATCACAGAAAAATTCAACCACAAATATTCAATGTCCATGACCACTCTCAGAGCCAGACTCTCACTTGTTCCTACAGTAATGATCTAAGGTTTACTTGACTGGAACATTCTGTATACACCTTCATATCACAGTCTCTCTTCAGAAGTGAAGAAGATTGGTCCTTTACAATCCTCAGCAATACCATGTGGACTTGCTACAGCCTTCATATTTTATCTATGAGGACCACTATTTTGGTTGAAGGAGTGGTAGGAAAGAAGGGGCAACTCCCTGTATTGCTCCAGGACATGAAAGAGTCAGAGAAACTGAGAGATAATAGTCTCATGCAGGAACTCCCAGACTTACAGCTATCATAAGTTGTCATAATATTTGGGAAAATTAAGCTAAAAACAACCGTGATTTACTCCCTCAGGAAATTCAGAAGAGATTTTTATTAGCAATTCTTATCTACAGTAGTTCTTTAAAAGGCCAGGTACCAGGAAGGAATGGTATCAGTCTAAAAGGGTGAATAATTATTTCCTATTTATGACCAAATATTATGACATTTTCTTGCATTCATCTGTCTTCACAAAACTAAGAAATGAGAAGGTTCCTGCACACAGTTTATTGAGATCAGCTGTACTTGACCATAAAGAAGATAACAAGCAGAGTGCTCTCTCCCCATCTCCATGTGAAGTGCTTAATTAGGCTTAGATGAAAGCCAAAAGAAACAGAAAAACATTGGGAATTTTCACATCATAATAGGAAAAACTGATGTACAGTGAGCTTTGTACAATCGAAACTGTCATGCAGCAATTACTGATGTTAAGAAAGATTTAACGTCCTTGAGTTTCACTTAGGAACAAAATATATAATATTAAATGAAGCAAAGAATGTCCTAGAGTCTAAAAGAAAAAAATAAAAATTCATCTTAAAGTCAGATGTTTGTTACTAGCAACCATGAGAAATACAGTATTACAAATTATCATACTTGACCTGACTTATTAAAAATAATAATGGAAATTCAAGTGTGAGAATTCAAAATTTCTTAGTGCTTCAAAATAAATTTGACAGATTGAAAATAGGTATTCTAATGTCTTGTTCCATGCAAAAGACAAAAGAGTGTTAGACAGGACTATTCACTGTCACAGATTATACATACCTCTAGCTGAGGGGAGAACAAAGACCCTTTTTACAGAGCCATTCAATAAAAAGAAATTATCTAGAGAAGTCAATTCCTAGCTCTAAATATAATGTTATTGAAAGAAAATTCTGTCATGAATAGAATATGCACATTAGTGTGATAATGGAAAAGAGGAAATGGCACAATTCAGCTACAATAAAATTTCTCAGTAATTTTGTAAATGTAGGACATTTATGCAAATTTTAAACAATGATTCTTTGCAGATTCACAGTACCATTTACAAAATATTGAACAAGATAATTGTATGTTTCCTGAGCTACAGCATGTCAGTTTTGGTTAGAGAACAATTCATACATTATTTCAAACTTGATACATGTAAGTTAATTTGTTGTCATTAGCAAAAAAACCAAACAACCCCCAAACCAAAGCCAAACCAGACTCAAAGCAAAACAGCAAAAACAAACAAAAACCCCACCTCCCCAAAGCCAGGCTTCTTTCCAGGAAGCTGTGACAGACCAGAACTTTCATTAAATATACTATTAGCAACCTGGGAAAAAAACACAACAAATCAAGCAAACATGCAAACAAAACAGCTTAATTTGTGTTCCTTTTAAGGGAAAATGAGCAAGCAAGGACAATGTCAAGCACAAAATTGTCTGAAGTTTGTAGTCTTATGTTTAATTTAATCTTTTGTTGCTGCATTTGCACAAATGTTAGTCCACCAAAGATGCATTTGTTATTTCTCCACATTGATATATGTTTATTTTACTCTTCCCTGTCGATATTTCCAGCTGCCATAAAGTATTATAGAATTTTACAGAGAGGTTCTAAAATAAATAGATTATACTTTAAGAGATAATTTCATCTAAATATATCTTGTCATATTTAGTGATATTTCCTTGGGTGTTTTGCTGTTATCATGATTCGTCTGACCTGTATTTTGGATGTAGAGCCATATGACAATAGGATAATTCAACTGGGAAAGTATCTCATGAAGTTTTTTGTCCATCTTGCAGCAACAGAAGTGCTGAAGTAAGAGCTGATTGGTCTGGTCTGTTTAGCTGTGTTTGTGCTATGTCCAGTCAGATCTCAAAAATTACCATTGCTTTAGAATCTTTTTCAGGGTGCCCGTGAAGCCCAGCCACCCAGCTACCTGTTTTACTCCTCTAATTCTCCACTCATCCAGAACATAATGAATGTCTCCAATGTTCTAATGTGGGTAAAAACTTCAGACCTGCCTGAAATACTAGAGGGATTTGCTTAAAATTATTTCAGACCATTTTTTCCCCCTAAATGTTCTATATTAATCATTCCTTCAGAGTTTTTATAGTGCTTCTTTTAAGAACTTAGTCCATATGATTGTGAAGGAACAGGCTAAAAATGGAATGCAAATGCCTAGGTCTACATAGGGGAAAGAATGACCTATTGAATTACTTGCCTCTTTATGCATTAAGAGGTGATATTGGTGGGAAATAGATCACTAAACCATACAATTATTTCACTCCCTTTCCTCCTTCTCAGCAAAATTGAGAAACAGAAAAAAGGTATGATAATACCAAAAAATTCTCAATTTTACACACGTCTAAATTTTGACTTATCCTTGAGAAAAAATTGCATTTATCTATATGTTATAATCTTGTTTAGATTTTAAAGAGTGATGTCGAGCCAAAGTTTTCTTTTATGAGGTTAATTTCTATTAAATTCTCCAACCACTAAACCCAAGATTATTCTCAAATTTAATGAACTATTAATTAAAAATATAGTAGGGGAACTACACATGGAGGACACCAATTAAATTACCTGATGTTCCAGTTAAAAGTGATGATACTGCAGTTCTACCTATTCTCTGTCATGACTATATTAGAAGCAAAAATTTTAAACTTTGTGTGATGAAAAAAGGAATTTATCTCTCTTAAAAGATCCTTTCTTTGAAGCACTAAAGGTTAAAAAAACCTAATTTTAAAAAAAATTAATGTTTTTGTTCACATTTATTATTTTTGTGTCTTAGATGTCTATTTATTTACTTAGATATCAAATATAAGAAAATACATCTGTTCTGAAACACTGTTATAACAAAAAAGATTTGGTTCTGTATAAATCCTGACTTTGCTCTCAAACTTTTAATGTGCTATTTCTCATAATATTATGTTTTTTACTGCACTAAATGGTTGAAATTTGCTTTATGTAATTCTTTCCTTATTAGTTCTCTCTGATGTTTTATTGATTTTTATTATTTTTTTTAATAAAACAATCTGTACATGTATTTGTCCTTGATAAAATGTATTCATAATGGATTTCTAATATGTGATGTTAATGGCAATTCATTTATGGAAAGCATTAGAACATCAAAATAATAAAGTTAACAAACTGCAAGTATTTTTCTGAGGTGTATTTGAGTACACCCTTGGCAATATTTATATTATTTCATTTCTATTTTCTTTTAGTGAAATTTGATATTAGAAAAAGAAGAAAAAGCACAGTAAAAACACTGTGTATAGATGAACAAAATATTTTTAATTTAATTTATCTAATCACTTTCCAGACCCTGTTTAATATGGGAGTTATTGGAAAATATTCAGTGAATTTAAAGAAGCATTATTTTTAGCAATTGCAGCAAATTCAAAAAAATAATTAAATAGAGGAATGATACTTTAAACAATAACAATGGACACATAATACTTACTTGTTGCATCTGACTTTTCCAATTAAACTGAAATCCTTAAAATACAGAGTGATAGAATAAAATACAGTGTGATAGAATATATTGTTCTTTTGGCCTCCTGCATAATCTCATTTATCATGTAAATAAGTTGACAGTAGGATTTTCATCATACCTCAATATGAACATCATTTGCAAAGGCTATGAAAAACTGTAGTACACAAAATTGCTATTCAGTTTGGAGCAACCCATTTTTAAAATTAAGTGATAACTGGGAACTTATGCACTGTAAATTACATGCACACAATAACTAGTATCATTTATTTATTAATGAAATCTGTAGCCTCATTATAAATATGACCTCAAACTTCTATTTTGCCAAAGTGTGCTAAAGTCTGCTGAAGACCCAAAGAGGAATAGATAATATTGCTTGGACCAGAAAGATTGAAACACATTGAAGAAAGTCTACCCTTTAGGTTTTGACTTTATTAAAAAAAAACCCACACAACTGAATTAAGACTAGAAGACATTCATTAGATGCATGAGAAGTGACAGATTTTTGAAAATATAAAATGTACTTTTTATTTGCAAGTTTTTGATGTACCTTGTAGGTTTCTTGCAACATACAGTTCTATGTGCATTAAACACAAAAAAATTGCTTCCCTGTCATAAAAGTAATTTCTGTAAAGTGTAATGATGCTGTTTAAATGTACATAACACTGAACAAGTGATGGAGAACCAAATGTTTAATCTACCGAGTTCGAAAGCTTGTTTAAAAGATGGAATGAAATATGGAAATAGCTGAGGTCAACTTTTCTATCATGAAAAATCACTGAATCTTTAAAGATTTTGATTATTCTGGAAGTTGTTATTACTCTGCTTTGAAACCAGACCTCTTAGTTTGCAATTCTTCCTCTCTCTCTTCCCTAATGGTGCAGTATTTCTATAATAAGAAATTAGATCACCAAAGCTAATGTTTGCATATTTAGGGATTTCCTTCAAAGGTGCCTCATCCTGGAAACACCTTGTTAAATCTAACAAATGCACCAACAAATGCTCTGGTTCCTGTCATAGTGTTGCTATTGAAGATGACTTGTAGTTTTATGCAAGGAAAATATTAAACAATAAATCCTGTTAGGTCTTTTCCCTAAAATGAAAGCTAATGCTTTCTATCTCTGCTGCAATCACAGAATAAACAGCAACTAATCCTGATGTCTAATTCTGAACAAAATGATCCTTCTTCCAGTTAATCCTCCATCTAATGAGTCACTTTTTGTTTTCTGATTATTAGATAGACATATCTCCTACAAGGAGGAAATGTTTCTCACATCGAGGTGAAAAATATTGACATTTCAAGCCTACTTAGGATGCATATTGTCAGTTATCATTAATCAACTTCTGTTCTCAGTACATCCTTGTTCCCTCCTAAGAACTGCTCATATGACAGAAAGCAGTGGTATGGCTTTGTCAATATTTAAAGTTGGGGTATATCACAAAATTAGACTAATGTGCTGTCACTATTTTTACCTGCTGTGGCACTATCAACTAAGAAAGCATTGCTAATTTCATGATACCAAAGTTTAATGTCAATGTTAGCCATTATGGCCTCTCTAGCTTTCTAATCCAAGGAGACATAATATTTTATAAACAAAAAAATTGTGAAATTAACTTTAATTAGTGAAAACTGATGCATTGAAAATTAATTCTAACTGCATGATTCAATAGGCCATCTACTGATTTCAATTGTCTAGAAACTGTAATTTAGCTTGGAAGGAAAGAACTGAGCAGAGCCACTTCAACTGAATACCATCTATATCTTCAAATCTCCTAAAATGTTCATAGATCCAGCATAGCACCATTAAGGTCAATAAGCAAGAGCCTGAGCAATAACCTAACCAAAAGGAACCAGAGATGTGAATCCAGATGACACCCAGAAATGTCAGCTAAATCCTTAACTTCTCACAGAACGCACAGCCTGTGTGCCCTACTCCAGATTCACAGTATCTAACATCAGGTGTATAACACAGCATTTAAAATACAAATTGTCTATTCACACACTAAGCATTCAGGTGAATTTCTGAAGGATAAAGAAAGAAAGCTGGGTTTCCTCTCTTGTTTCTCTGCTGTCATCTTCCTTTCTTTTTAATTTGGGTTTAATAACTCTCCAGCTCCGCTAATGAGAGTATTCTCTAACACACTGCTGAGAATTGCTGTGGAGAGAAGCAGCTAAAAACAATGTTTTACACAGCTTGATGCTTCTACAAGTTTGCTTGGTCTTTGCTAGGCTCATTGGACAGAGACTGTGTGTGTATGACTGTGGGCATCTCTGTGTGTATGTACTTCTCTAACAAAAAAATTGCCATTTAAATGTTATGACTAACAAGAAGTACTACAGTTTAAGCATTGTGTTTCTTTTCTTTTTATCAACTTTTCTTCTTTTTTCTTTTGGAACACTGGACTGCAATTTACAGTAGCAACAATGGCTCCAAGCTATCTTACCTGCTTTAATTATTTTTTTCAAAAATAGTATTTTTTTCATTTTTAATACATTTTAAAATAAAACCAGGCAATGGATCATACTTTATATCAAAAGATTATTAGAGTACATAACTGAAGGAAACATATACTGTTAATATTTAAACCTTATTTAACATTTTATGTTTTTACCTCATGCTTGCTTTCTGATCTTTTGTATAGTTCTTTTAGCAATTTTTGAAGTAGTTACTGATGAAAACAGGTGAAGCAGAAGCAAAAATCTTTGTCAAAACCATGAATATATACAAAATTAATTTTGTTCAATAAGATAGCAGGACATGTTCAGGTTCTGTGACGGTTTTCAGATGCTCCATTAATCTCGATATAAAGCTATACTGAGACTACAAGTAGCATTCATCTCATGAATTAGACATCTTAGCATAGGTGTTTCTTTGAATATTTTTTCTTTTGGCATTTTTCCAGGTTTAATAAAATGTCTGTAACATAATATAATCACATGAAAGGAAGGATGAGGTTTGTTGGATTTGGTCGGGTTTTTTTGGTGTTTTAATGTAGCTGATGATCATATGACAGGTGAATTTTAGGCTGTTGTAGATAGAAAGCTTGTTTGGAGTTTCTCTCTCAGCTCACCATCTGTAAAAGAAGATAGTGCTGGTTTTTACCTCACATTTACCTTACATTGTTATCTGATGTTAGCTCCAAAAGTATAGAATGATATCTATAAGAAAATACAGTTTATTAAACGTTTTATTGAAAAAAAAAAAGTGTCACATATAGGTATAGGTTTACTTTTGGTCAATAAATTCTGTCAGCTGTTTCTTATGTATTTTGCTGCAGAAGTGCCCACATAGCACTAGTGATACTGGTGCATATGCTAGAAGGAACTTCTGATCATAATGCTATTCTTGACCGGCTGCTCCTAAACTGGTGGTGAATGACAACATGTACCTCAGTCTGGGCTTCAGAAATCATGAGACAATTGAGACTATGATCTTAAGGGCGTCTTGGCAAGGAAGCAGAGGAGTTAGGATTCTGGACCACACAACAGAAGTATCTGGGTTATTTAGGGAATTTCTAGTTCTAATTAGGATTACTGTCTGACAACCATAAAGAGCAAGGCTGCCCAGGAAAACTGATGATGTTTTATTGATTTTTATTCTTTTTTTTTAATAAGACAATATGTTTAATAATAGAACTCATCCATGAATCATCCCACTGTGGACAAAGACTAAGACTTTAAGCAGAAAACCTACTTGAATAAGCAAGGGCTTTGTTTATGAACTAAGACACAAACACAAAGCATAACAGAGGTGGACAGACACTAGGGTGGGTAAGAAAAGACTATGCTAAAAATCTTGCTTAATGTAATCAGGAATTGTTTTCTCAGACCTCCATCTGCACCATTTCAGTAAGAAGAAACACAAGCTTGATCCAGTCTAAGGAACTGGTGGCTGAATTGGGCCTGGGAGTTACAGTGGGCACTAAGTTGAGAATAAGCCAACAGTTCACTCATTGCAAATGGGATGAACTTCTTACTACAGTAAGTGCAGATACATCCCGTGATGCTTCAGTAGGAATGTGGCCAGCAGACAGATGGGAGGCTCTTCTGCTCAGAAGGCCTGGAAAAGGAGGCCTGGAAAATTGGAAAAACTCTAGTGGAAAGCTATCAAGATGATCAGGCTTAAGCCATATGGCTCAGGAGGAGAAATTGAGGGCACTGGACTTTTTTGTTCTGAGGAACAGGAGGTTAAGGGATGCCCTGGCACCAAAGTCAACTGCTTGAAAGTTAGCTCCAAAGATGGTAGAATCAAGATTTTTCCAGTACTAGCACACTACATAACAGTGGAAAATGGCCAGAAATCTTATTTTGGGAGAAACTGGTATTAAAAAACATTTGAGTTTCAGAGGAAAGTCTAAAGCTCATAAGGAAAAATCAAAACAAAAAAAATATTTTTTTGAGTATCAGTGTCTTTGACATAAACACCTATATTTTACCTATAAAAACCTAAGGAATTTCATGATCTTTGCCATTCTTAATCTTACTTGTATAGGGGAGCTTCCAAGAACCCTTTGTTCTCAGAAAGAAGGTCTGATTCTCCAGGCCTGTTGTTTGCACCTGTGCAAAGTTGATGGTTTTCTATAATAGCAAAAGCATTCTTTTTGCATGTAGTCCAGGTGGACAGATATAAATGATAAAATTGGTCAAGGAAGTTGTGGCTCAGTGCTTTGAAAAGAACTCGTTACCCAATGTACCATGCAAGATAGAGTCAGTCACCCATAGATACAGCATATGATGTATCTCTGGTTCAGGTTACACACAAAATCTGTATTCGTAAACCAGCATTTGTTTTCATTGTAACTATTTTCATATTCCCACCTACTTAGTCAAAACAAATGTAAAAAAATGCAAAGGACTGGGATTCATATAGTCAAACAGATATTGTAGTGAAGAAGAGGTGATATGTGGTGTCTATATGTCCCACTTCCTCTGTATTAAAAAATGCAGCATTCAGTGAATTAAATAGCAATACAATCCTTGACTTCAATATGACTAATATTACTGTATGAGATTTTAACTGCCAGCCTCTGTAAACTTCTGTATTTTTAAGAAATATCTGTACAAATGGCTATATTTGTAAAGATCATGGGTATATGTGCTCCTTTGCTAAAGACTCTCTGAGGCATGATTTTACTAGCAGGTGTTATATTCGAACAAGGAACTTGAATGTCACATTTGAACGCATGATAAGGTCAAACAAATTACATGGGTTTAGCACTTTCCCTCTCTCTCTGTAGATCATGTATGTGATGGTTGGAAGCACCACAGCCTCTGTTATAACCCATTAAAATGGGATTATTTTTATTGTCTTTCTGCTTTGTTTTGGGGTTTTTTTTTGTTTTGTTTTGTTAAAAAGAGCACATAACTCCTGTGTTAAGGAAAGGATTTTATCCAGAATTACTAAAGAGACCAAAATAATTTCTTGCAAGCAAACCTGCAAGAGTCAACGGGAACACAAGCCATCACTCTTCAGGGATGAAAAAAACCTGCCAGTCATCTTACATGTGTGAAATACTTCTTGTAGCAAGACTTGGTGTCTGTAAGCAGCAAAAGTTTTATCTAAACTGAGTTTGTCAATCACAGGGTCTGAGTCTTTCAACTCTTCAAAACTATTATTATTTATATAATCTGCAACTCAACTCCATTCCAAGACACTATAAAGAAGAAATGAGGGAGTACTGATAAGTGCTGGAGTGTTCATTTTAAAAAGAGAATAAACCAAGAAACATGAGACCCTGAGAGTCTTCCAGGATTCTCAGGACTCCTCAGCCACTTTTGACACCAGAATTTGCTGGGAGAGGTAATCCACAACTTTCTGCAAGGAGCTATGATTGATATGGTCCTCTAACACTGATTTCACATCTCAATGGCAGTCCACAACCCCTACCTTTCAGTGTGAGAAGATTTTCCTTGTTCAAAGGATGTTACTTGAAGGAGACTCTTACACATTTGAAAAGCTGTCATAAATCCTTCCTCTTTTACTACTTCTCATAAGGATTCTTGTCTCACATAAAGCAGATTATTGTCTGCAGGAAAGCAGCTGTCACTTGCTCCCAGATGATGCTGAGCTCTGTAGCAGCTGATCTCCTGTCGAGTTTGGACCTTATGCTTTTTGTCCCAACTTTGCTCACTGAAGATGCTCAGATATGCTGTGTTTGCCCAGCTTACTCTACTTATGCTCCTTTTACTTACCTGATGAGCTTTCAGGTGTGTGAAGAATGGGAAGAAATACATCTTATAGAAAAAAAATATTATAATAGAATGTATTTATTATTTAAACTTTTTTTTCTTTTTTAGCTGAATTATTTCATATTCTTTCTTGCAGGATATGATCAGAGAATAAAAATGTCACATTGTATCAGGGTCTTATACTGTATAAGAATACTACAAATAATAACCATTGCAGTGAACCTTCAGCATAATTCAGTCTTTACTATCTGGAGAGTCAAGTATGAAAGTGTCAGGGAATTGCTATGAGAAATGGTATTCTCTCATAAAGCAGAACTTTCACAGACTACTCATTACAAAATGCAGTATTTGATCTGAAAGACTGTAAGGCTTCACAAGTGTTGTTTAGGAATAAGAAGATGACTTGTTGTTTAAGGTTCACTTCAGTAATATTCTCTTAATAAGACTTCTTGTTTTGGGTAAAGTTCCAAATGAACTGTTAAATTAGCCTTTCTTTTTTATTTTGTTCTGCTACTGTAATACGATTCGCATTTGCTAAACCACACCAGTATTTGACCAGTTCAAGGAAGGGATAGACAGAGGAAAATGTCATCCTTTCACATTTCTCTTACAGGCAACTATGGTGCATGATGAATATGTACTTCCCTTTATCAATCAATCCTTGCAAACCAATTTGCTTACATTCTGAAAGTGAGCTGCATTTACAAGGGGGGATCAATTCTTAAGAGGATTATGTGTCAAAATAAGATGTAGTCTAGTAACAAACAGCTTTGGAGAAGCAGTTCAGGATAACAAGTAGCTGAGCTGTGTATTGTGTAGTTCTTTTTCCTGTGTACCTGTCTTTTTTTCTCTCTCTTCTACTTAACATTTTAATAAAATTAATTGTAATTACTTCTACTTTATACAATATGCAAAGTTTTTTGCTGAAGAGATTTGTTTTCCACAACACAAGAGTTTACAGATTCTAACGATTTCTACTTTTTGCTAGTAAATATATTTGCACTTAGAATTATTTGGTGAGTTTTTCTAATACATTAAATAACTAAACCAATACAAGCAGGCAATACAATATTGTATAATAAGAAATTATGCTGATAAAATACAACTGCTATATTCAAGAGAGAATAACAAATTATGCTCACTTATTAAGCCTTCCCTCATTTCCATCTTGCAGCCACTGGGAATTTTGCTAATAAAAAAATTATATCAGTCCCATAATGAACAAAGAACAGAGATATCTGAGAAAATATGATTACATGTTTTCTAATGTATTTAATAGTTTCATTTCTTTTTAAAAAGACATTGCAATACCAGCAAACAGTCAAAAAACCCCCAAACAACTATGGCTTAGCCAATGGTCTATACGTAGAACCAAAGCTTCTCATAAAAGGCTTTAACCTATGTAAAGTTTGAATATGTAAGATTGCCTGTAGAAAACTTATTACACAATCATAACTTAAATTTTATTCTAAAATTCACCTTTTTATTTTATTTTGAGTATACTAATTATAAAATATTGTAATTCCGCATGAAAATACTTTATTTTCTTATTGTTTAGACTATTCTATTTGTTATTGTTTCATTTGTAGATCTACTGATTAATGACTCTTTTCTGAATATTGACCTGAATTTCTGGATTGTTAGTCTCATATATTTTGTCAATGTTTCTGAAAAGTTTTGTTTATCCTTCTGATTAGAATTTTTATCTCCCTCTATTTGATATTGCACTCCTTAGTTGTTTGTGATGCTTAATAAAACACCTTTTAAGATATAATTGAGACTAATAAACATAAATAAGTCAATGAAAACTACTTTTCAAAATTTAGCCGAGCTCTGCATAAATACAATATGCCTTTAGTTCAAAACAGTCATAAGTTTTATAAACTAACAATATAATAATATCTGTCCCTTTAATTGGCATTATAAAAATATCAGGACGCAATGATTAAAGTTTAGATTCAGCTGACGAAATGTAAAGATTTTCACCTTGACTAGACAACAGATTTTCCCCATAATGCCAGTCAAAGAAGCAGGCATCTCTAGAACATCTCAATACAAAGTAAAATGCCTCAAATTTTAGATGAACAAGTGCTTAACTCTGTCCATTGTGCATATAATTTAATAATTTGCTAAATATAAGCATTTGCATTTGCATGATCAATGCCTAAAATCAAAATGAAATTAATAGCACATAATTATCTAATTTTTATGTTACAGAAACAAACAAAAAAAAAATGACTGCTCATGAACGCAAAGAACTTAAAATTTATTTTTCCATTGTGATTCTGATATTGAGATCTTAGCTTTTGAAGTCTGTTTCTCACTAATCATGTAACTTAAGACTGCTTTCTACATCTCTGTCCAATAAGATGCATTTTTATGGGCTGAGAGCTCCAAAGACAACCCTGGAGGGCATTACACTTATTCTTGTCCAGCTATTCTGGCTCCCTGGCAAATTGATAAGTAGAAGGATGACAGTAGATGGTGATGTATGCTAAGACTTTACTGGTGGATTTGCTTCTCTGACTGTCCCTTTGACAAGTCTTGTTAAATGACTATCAATTTACTAAAAATAAGTAGGGTTTTAGTTATTTAGAAAGTAATAAAAAAATGATGTCACTCCTCTGAGAGCAATCAATTGATGTGTGCCCCTGTCCCCACCCTTTCTCATAGCAGCCTGTGCATAACATCTTTCTCAGAGGACCAGCTGAGAAATGTTATAAAACTTGGGATCTACTTCTAGTTAAATTAAGAAAAAGCACAACTGAAAGTCATTTTTTGTGTATCAGTGACTTATTTCACCATGTTTATAATGAAGATATCAACTCTTCAGACAAACATCCCCCTAAAGGGTTCATCACAGAGCTATTCTATTCCAGAGAGAAAACAGCAATAAGAAGAGAATTCATGTGAATTAGCATTAAACTAAAATATTAGGCTTGAATAAAGGAGAGATACATCAGCTCTGAGGTAGTAGTGCATTATAATATCACTGGAAATGGCAGCTTCACAATACACCATCTCTGTTCATTAAATCATTATGGCCTGCCTTCCACAGGACACCTGCTATCACCATTAGAAATCAACAGATGTTTGTGCTGCATTTCAGTGGCTTTTGAAAGATAATGCAAAAATAAAACCAATGCTATTATGTATCAGAATGAACCTAGAAACTCCATGACTAAATTAAGTGTTTCTTCCACATGAGGGATGCTGTTTCTATGAAGACTTTATAATACAGGAAAGTAGATCATGTAGGTTCATCTAGTGGGTTGAATTGTGGACAATTTCAAAATTCAAGGCATAAAGTTCAAGGTAACTTTCAGTACTTTGAAACTAAAAGAAGCTACCTCAGTCTTAATGAACTCAAAGTGCGCACACTTGGGAAATGAATCCAGAAAATTTAGCAGCATAGTAGCATCCTGGCTTATTAAGCATTTTTCATTTCTCTAGTCCATGAATGATTGTGATTCAATGAATTCAGTCCATGGCTGAATCATCAGTTTAGCTACTAAAAGTTGATGAAGATCTTGATCTTGATGAGAGAACTGATGTATTGCTCCTTAGTTTCTCTGGAAACAGAAGCCATAAAAGTGACCTCCTTTAGCTGTGAGGTAGTTGGCTGTGCTGTTGCTAAGCCAGTCACAGATACGACAGCATATTATATTGATGCAAAGGAGGAGAAATTACTCAGTCAAATACATCTGAGTTAAAATCCCTGTGCTGCCTTAATGGTTAACAAAATAAATGAGACTGTATTTTCAGGACATAATTAATCTTGCCTTAATGTAGATGTCTAAAATGTTTCAGATTAATTTTGCCTGATAAGTGTCCATTTCTCCCTTGTTAATCTGAAATAAAATTAGGGAGACAAGCTTGTGTACAACAACGTTGGTGCCTAAGGATATGTAACTGCTCTCTAGTATTAACTATTGACCTCACAATTTCACATTATTTTGTTTCTATCCTCTTATAAGAAAAATTTCTATGAAGATGTCTCAATAAAACAGATATAATTTGCCTATCCTTGAGAAAAAACACCAGTTTTTTCCACTTTTGATTATGTTCTGAAATGACAAAAGATCTAACAATTTTTTTTAATTTTTTTTCCTGCTAGCACTTTTAATATGCCAATAATACTTCAAATGATTGCCAGTTTTCCTAAACAACAGCTCTCAGTAATTTGAAAAAAAAAAAAGTAGCTTTCCAGTTATAACTTTCAAATTTCAGATTCACACCAGGGAAAAAGAAATATACTTTTCTGCCAACTAAGATTTCAGTAGTACATGACATTAGTCTAAAATACATTTTTTAGAACTAATAGTAAAGTCTAAGTGCATACCCAGATTGAAGGCTAAGAACTTCTCTTAAGAAAATTGTTTATAAACAATGCTGGAGGCACAACATGTCTGATGACAACACTTTCCAATAAGAGATGAGAAGATACAGAAGATGACAAATCGTTCTCTGTCTTTTCACCAAGAAAAGGTGGGTTAACGTAACCCAAACATCAGAAGAATAGAATCATTAAGGTTGGAAAAGAACTCTAAGATCATCAGTTTTAACCATTAACCCAGCAGTGTCATGTTCTACACTAAACCATGTCCTCAAGTGCCACGTCCACACAAACTTTGAACACTTCTAGGGATGGTGATTTCACCACTTTCCTGGTCAGCCTGTTCTAATGCCTGACCACCCTACCAGTGAAGAATTTTATCCTAATATCCAATCTAAAGCACCTCTGGCACAACTTGAGGCCATTACTTTTAGTCCTATCACTTCTTACCTGGAGAAGAGATCAACCCCAACTTTGCTACAACCCACTTTCAGTTACTTATAGAGAGCAGTAAGATCCCCACTGAACCTCGTTTTCTCCAGACTAAACAACTCGAGCTCCCTCAGCTGCTCCTCATCAGACCTGTGCTCCAGAGCCTTCACCAGCTCCGTTGCCCTTCTCTGGACACACTCCAGCCCCTCAATGTCTTTCTTGCAGTGAGGGGCCCAGAACTGAACACAGGATTTGAGGTGAGGGCTCACCAGTGTCAAGTACAGGGGGACAATCACTGCCCTGGTCCTGCTGACCACACTATTGCTGATACAAGCCTGGATGACATTGGACTTCTTGGTCATCTTGGGCCCACTGATGGGTCATGTTCAGCCAGCTGTCAACCAGCACCCCCAGGTCCTTTTCTGCCATCTTTCCAGCCACTTTTTCTCAAACCTGTAACGCTTCATGGGGTCATTGCAAACCAAGGGCAGGACTCAACACTTCACTTTGTTGTATCTATAGACTTTATTTTGTACAAAAAATCAGTTTGGTCTTCTATATTTTATTTATGGAGATCTTTACTTCAATAACAGGAATCCTATTGTCACTCTTCTAAATTTTTAAAATACTTATGCAATTGGTATAAGGATTATCCAAGTTGAAAATACGTTACTAAGCAAATATAATTACCCACACTCTAAATAAAACTAGCAAAGATCTGGTATCACACTAGCTTTACACTCTATATGTTTCTAAAACTATGTTGGGTAACAGAATAAATTAAAAAGTTCTTATTTTCAGGCCAAATGCTAAATAAAATCGCCATATGAAACTACATGAAACAAATGGCATTGTGTTATACACACTATTACTATGCTGAGTTTGCCTTCAAAATGAGGTTTCCTTTCAATTTCAGCATTAATGCCAGATTTATATTCATTCTCTTCAGAGGAATATTGCAAGCAAACCTAACTGGGGAGTGACTTCTAAGAGAAGTAATGGGATTTTTAAGAAGTCTGGTTTCCCATATTTATACACAAATTGGGTTAAATTATTAAAGACATCAGAAGTAACTATCAAACATAAACACTGACATTAGCTACTAATGTCAGTTGGGATTTTTTCAAAGGTTTAGCAAAACGATGTGCCTGAGATTGAATATTGAACAGGTGTGTTTAAAAAGAAATTTTTTTAAATGAAATGCTGATCAAGACTATTCAATTCAAAAAGCAACACAAATCGGAATGATTCCGTAAAGTTTCATTATATATTGAATAATGCTGACATAAAAAGTAAATACTTCTTACTTTTGATCTTGTATTCATTGGTAGAGGACATTGATCACACTCATGGTCTTTTTGTTTACCTGACTTGGAACATGATCATCTAACATTTGAACATAAAATTGAATTAAAAACAAATTTAAAGCTAACTATCCTGCCACGTGCTTAAGGAAGATTATATTATTTCAAAGTGTTAAGACTTATTTTCTGCCTTAAATACCTCAACAAAAATTGTATTTTTAATTAAAAATTCATTAATAGTCTCAGAAAATATTCTTATAAATCCATATCTGATTTTATTAAACTTAACTCTATTTACTGTAACAAATTATTTATTAAACTCCCACAGTATAGTTACCTATATAGAGTTACATATATTCCTGTTATGTGGACCTGTGTTACATGAGGTTCCATTTTTAGAGCTGGATGAAATAAAAATTTCTCCAGCACAACAGTTGCAGCATTTGCAACTGGTTTTTTGGTTGGTTTTTTTTTGTTTTGTNTGTTTGTTTTTTTTTTTTTTTTTTTTTTTTTTTTTTTTTTTTTCAAACAGTTGTAGGTTTTGTTTGTTTGTTTGTTTGCTTGCTTTCCTGGTGCTTTAAACATCATAATGAAAATTTTTAACAATCCTGAGATGATTAGAGATTTGTAAGGCTGTCTGGGCACTCTGGTTATAGGAAAACTTTCCTCTGATCTGACTGATTTACCAGCCCAGTTCCCATTCTCCATTAGTTATGCAGAAAACATCTCTAACTAATTACACTTCTCCTTCACACCCATATTGTGTATGTAACAGGGGACCTATATTGTGTCAAGATGCAAGCAGGGACTCCTGGTTAGGTGAATAAGCTACCAAAGAATTACTGTTAAACTCCTATGCCTGATACTCTTGAAACAATAAATCTTCAGCAGAGGGGTAGAGATGGAAGCAACACAGTAACCTTGGTTTGCGTGAAAGAATAATAACTTGGGCATATAATAGAGATAGTTCATCTTGTTCAGAAAACTTTCAAGAAAAGTGTATTTTTGATTAATATTTTGTAAAATGTAATCTGGACATGGATTTACTTTTTTTCTTTGAGTAACCCTGAATAATGAAAACGAAGATGCTGTAACTGAGGTATTGCATAGGATCTTCACTGAGCTTATAACCTGACTTCTTTTATTTCTTTTTTTTTCTTTTTTTTTTGGCTAAAACCAATCACTTTTATTCATTCAAATTTATATTAGAATTTACTGGAAGGTGTTCTCTTCATCTTTTTTTTTTAAATTTTGTTTTTGTTGTACCTCTAAAATTCTTCTGCTTACAAATACTTGAGCCATAAGAATTTTTATTTATCAGCATACTTAAGGTGTGCACTGTTATGACTGACTGCCATTTTGCTTTGGATCTCTTACATTTCAACTCAAGTCTAATATTAAAATCAAAGTGGTCCTTGGAAATAGTACACAAAGGGGCAATATCTTCTTCTTTGTAGAAAACAAATTGAATATTATCATTCACTATAAAATACTTCAATTTTTTGATACATATCCATTCACACATGTGCTTATTTTTTAAAAAGCACAATTTATCACCTTGAAAGAAAGTTTTACTGTGGCTGCAGTATAAAGCAATTATTTAATATATAATGGTTATCTTACAGGATTTTGTTCTCTGAATACAGTATCTTGTAAAGTATATTCAGCATGCATTTAATAACTTAATGTGGATTTAGGTTTTTTTTGTTTGTTTGTTTGCTTTTTTGCCTTTTCAGGCACATGTAACTTAATTATTTTCTATAGTATTTACTTCTTGTAAGTAAATTTCTCATTTCTCTCTGGAGATTAAGACATTTCACAGTAATTAGATGAAATAACAATACAACCAAATTAAATTTACAGGCCTTTGAATTAATTTGATTTTTTTTGTTTTTTATTTCTTGAGGGGTATACATTTGACCCAACAGTTTATGACACACATGAACAGGCACCAAGCCTTGAAGACCTTCTGAGGTGTGAAAAAATTGCTGGTATTTCTGTGGGTACAATGCTATGTTGAATCATATGTATCCATCAGTGCACAATAGTGTTTGCAATTTCATGACACAATGTATCATACACTTTGGGTTCACTTGCTTGTTCATGGAGTTAAGTGTTGCAGCATTTGGTTTTGCATATATTGTTTTGCACCCTTTCTTTTCCTTCTCATTTTTCTTCCCTCTTCTCTTTTTTGAATTCCTGACCTATTTCAATTTTTTAATTCCTCCAGAGAGTACCATTAAATTTTTTCCTACATCATAAAGTAACATGAGCAGTTCTCTGTAAAGTCATTTTCTTGAATATTACCATTTCAAACATGCCTGAAAAGGCTCTAGTGCTCCCCATTTTTTATGGAATTAAAATTATGAGTGAGGTTTTAGTACTCTCTTTCTCCGTCTCCAGATTGGATGTGCTCCAGGTTTTGCTTTTAAGTCTGACACTCTGTTTGAGTGACTACACTGTTTGCTGTCTTTCTTTGTGCCCTATGTTTGCTTCTTGCAATATGAGAATAATGATGCAGATTTTATCTAGAAATTGCTCATTGCCCTTCAGTGGTCACACAGTCACAGACATGTGAACATTATAAATAGACTTCAAGCCTGCACAGTTATTTACTTGTTTTCTTTGCCAAACAAGACCACATATTAATGTAATTACCTTCATTCTGCCTATCTTAATAACTGTTATTGCTCAGCAATGTTAAATGTCATGGCCATTTACATCTTTCTTGAATTTAAAAAATGAAAATCTGTTCTATTGTGCTGTCTTCTGTTCGAGCCTTTAACCATGTTACCTTTTTATTCTCACAAGATTTTTACCACTGATATAGAGCTGTAGCCACAGACAGTTCTAGAATCCAAATGGTTACAGATTTTATATTTACTATAAATGTCATGCTTGGCACATTACTATTTCCTAATGGGTGGATAACAGCTCCATCCATTCATGCTGAAATGTCAGAGAGAATTGCATTATTCAGAATTTTGATTCCTTTATTTTGTCAGGGGGAGGGAGAAAATCCCATTTTCTATTTAATTAAGAGAAACTCTACTGCCACTGACAAGGAGACTGACAGTTTTGTTGCATCCTTTAGAAGTTATGATAATGAAATAGACATGACCTTGGGGCTTTTGTTTGTTTTCATGATGTATGTTAAGGAAACAAGAGAGATGTCACAAGAAGGAGGAAAGGTAAAACAAGATATATGACAATGACCATTAGGGTAAATTGATAGGAAAAGATACAAAGCTACACAGAGCATACCTGTTTTTGTAGGAAAAAAATGATCCTTGTCTTTACAGGATAGATAAAATAGATATCTTCTTGGTGAAAGTCTTTTAATTTAAAGACAATTCCCAGGTATTCAAGTGTTCAAAATCAAAGCAGGACTTGCATGATGAGTGCTCTGTAACTAGCATGGTAAACACAGTGGTATTGGTTGGAAAAGTATTTTTAATTTTAATTTTTTTTTTAAAAGAAGGGGAGTAAATTAAGGAAAATTCCTTAGAGAACAGATACTTTACCCGTGTCTGATTCAACACGGGATAAAAGATATGAATGGTCTGAGCCTGTATCAACTGTTTTGAGTTTCTTTGGTCCAATTCTATCGGTGCGTCAGAATTTTGGCAGGGTTTTTATATAAATGGAGAAAGAGTGTAACTAGACTGTACCATGAACTTTCTTTCTCTTGAGATATGTCTTTTCACAGTGAAAATAAAAAGCTACAGTGCCTGGGAATGATAGATATATGTCAGAAGAGAATTTGCTGAAGACAGGAAATCCTTTGCCAGAAATTTTCAGCTGGGTTACGGTTCATTTGTAGCGGCTGAGTGGCACAATGGGATCATAGCTGTATTTGAGAATCTGGCACAATATTTTCCTGAGGTGCTTCCCTTTCTGAAGTAGCTGAACTGCTATGCATTTTATATATTTCATGATCCATTATAGCCCTAGAAAACAAAACAAAAATATGTGGAATGATGTTTTGCCTATTCATAGATCTCTACAGACATCATTTATAATTACTGTACATATAAATTGTTTTTACAAAATTTTCTGACACTTCCTTGCTGTATTTTTATGTAAACTATTCTTTCTATAAAAAGCTCTTTAAATTCACACCATCTAGCTATAAATGTTCAAGTTTTTGAAGCCACAGTCAAACTATACATGAGGCAAATCTCTGGCACTATATCAATCATATTTCTGGAAAGATTAGATTCACACTCCCCCCTCCACCCTCTGCCTTAAGGATTGGTGTATATTTATGCTAGTGGTTAACAAGATTGTAATGTTGTCTTTCCTATTTTGAATATGGATTTACAGTGCTGGTTTGCCACTTCAACACATCAGCATGTGTTGCAGAAATTCTCTACAGTGCACATTTTTCTTGGGTTATTAACATTGATTCTCACAAAGTAACAGAGAGGAAAAAAAAGAGAAAAAATGCAAACAATTTACAAAGAGCAGGAAAACTATATGAAAAACTTTTCATTTTTATTTCTTCCTCAGGCTGGTTCATAGACTGCTGCAATGTATATCTCAGAAAAGTACATATAGCTACCTAATTTACATATTCCCAGGCTTGAAAAAGGCCTAATCTTATTTAATTTAGAGAAAAAAACCCAAACTCATATTTTTTTCCATTCATTAGAGAAGTGTGATAACGATTAATACTTTTTAAGACCATCTCGATATAATATATTCATATTTGTAAGACTATCTGAATATATTCATATTCCTTCAGGTATATTTGAAACAGCTGCAAAGATGCGAAAAGTTTATTTTACAGCAAAGTAAAGCATCTTATGAAATATTTTGGCTATTAAAAAGTGAAGCAATCACGGTAATACTTTTATTTATTCCTATTCAGAACTTTCTGTTTGCATTTCTAACAGCTATCTTCCCTAAAGTAGAGACTTGGGTTTAGTTTATGGCAGCAAAGGGAGAAAAGCTGCCAGAAGTGATTTTAATCCATTAAAAGAAGCTTTATAAAATGATGGAAACACAAATTACAAATGCCTTTTGCCAAATATAACTTTATTCTCATAATTGAATCCTAACACACAGTTGTCCTTCTGTTATTTACTAAAAAGTCTTTTGTTTGTTTACTTTGCAGAATAGTTTTGCTCATTACTATTTAAATCTGTTAGTAGATATCAAATTAAGGCAGTAAGTACCTTATGAATAACATGTCATTCTAAGAAAGAAAACAGAAAATGAGGAACCTTTTTAAAACATAGTTCTTAACTTCTGCAAAGTTGCTGAGCTCTTCCTGAGAGTTGCCAAACAACCTCAGCTGCCCCTGAAGTCAACGGGAGCTGTAAGTGCTCTTGGCCTCTTTAGCATCCTAGCACTGAGCACCTGGCACTCTTCTTTATGCATCCTATTTGTCTAGGGCTTAAAAGAAGTCAGCTCCAAGCATCTGTACACATTGCATGCTGTGCTGCAGTGTAGAAAAGTACGAGTTGTCCATAAAAGAGACCGTTCGAGCACTGGAAGCTGTTTAGAAGAAATTTAAGGGAATTTAATTTCCTGAGGTACCTTTTAGTGTGTATCCTGCTTGCCACCAGCTGATTCTATGTTGCTTCTATCAAAGGGAAAGGGAAAGTGATGCCATGTTCAGAGGCCAATGACTGCACTAGCAGGATTTTTCCCACAAGGCAGGTAAGACATTACAGGAAATGCCACAGCAGTCAAAGATGTCTCACCTAACTGCTCAAGGGCTACCCAAAGCAGTTCACTGAGAGCCACTCTTGCTCATCCTTTTGCCCAGGTGTTCCCTGAGAGATGAATGTTGGAAAGGTTCACTTCTAAAAGTAGCGACAACAGCCAGGAGGAGGCTCTCCCGTCATATGGAAAACATATACTCCATGACTTATTAGGGGAGAGAAGTAAAATTAGACAAAACCTAGAGGTTGACTCATTAAAATCATTCATGTGGTTTGCACTTTGCTTTTTCTCACTTTTCTAAAGAGGCAGAAGCTAACCATCCCAGAGCACTCTACATTAATTATCAACAGAAGCTTATTTCAAACTATTCCCCCAGAAGAAGAAGAAGAAGAAGAAGGAGAAGGAGAAGAAGAAGAAGAAGAAGAAGAAGAAGAAGAAGAAGAAGAAGAAGAAGAAGAAGAAGAAGAAGAAGAAGAAGAAGAAAAGTATTTCTTTGCACAGACTTACCTGTTCATCTGATGGAGATACAGTAACCCTAGTCCCTCCATGGAGACCCTGGATGAAACTAAGCTAAGTAGCAAATGTTGTCACACAAAAGTTCTGGAGTTGTCATGTATGGCATCTACCTACCGGTGTTGAAAATCACTGTCTGACCTACCTATAATTAGTCTAAGTCACTATCCAGTTTTTGGCCTTTTTTCTAAGGTTTACCTGCATTCAACTGTGTAAGTGATACAGGTACTTACCAACATAAGAATAGAAAACCAGTCCAACCATAGAGAGAGCGAATAAAAAAGAATAAACCAAACATGAAGAATTCTCTTTCTGATTTTCTGTTTTCAAAATTGTCTTAAAAAACAATGTCACCTTCTTTTATTAATGCTGATTAGGAAAGTACTTGTTTCAACAGAAAATATTGAGAAATTTTCTAGGCACTTTTCTTAAGAGAAAAATATGTTTTCACTGTTTCTTTTATTGTTGAAGGAGACAAAACAGAAAGCTTTTATCTTACAGAAGTAAGAGATTTCAATCCAAAATGTCTGATTCATTTTTTGAAGAAGTAAACCCTAAAAAAAATTCTTTTCCTGTGTCTTTGTCTTATGGACATGATCTGGGCAAATAAGAAATGAAATTATATCGCATCTGAGATACCTTACTGGAAAGAAACTCATTCTTTCATCCGGAAAAATCGCACTGTCACTGAGATAAATCAGTTCTCCATTTTTGTTTATCATTAGGCTCAATGAGAACAAAAGCCCAGGTAAGAATTATGGCATTCATGGCAATAAAATATGTATGTGTCTCACAAGAAAAAAAAAAAGAGCTACAGGATTTTTTTCTCTATTATCCTTCTATAAACAGATAGCTTCATATGATGTTACACAGTATTTCTTTGTGATTACTGAGAAAGAATTCCTCCTCTAAATATTGAATAGATGTAATTTTTATGCTATATCTGTATTTTTTAAGAAAACAATGAGTTTATTTTACTGTTTTATTCAATTTTCTATCTACCAAGTTTCACAATTTTAACTAGATTTTGTAATATCCTCATTTTCACAAAGTACAAAGGCATGATGAAATTTAAGTTGTTTAAATTTTCTTTTGAATAACTTAATTAGTGCTTGAGATAATGTAGTAGTTCTGAAATTTTGTGGCTCTTCACTGAGCCTTCCTGTTTTCCACATACATATTTTGACAAGTCATACTATGATTTTCACTTATATGTAATGTGTTTTGTCCTTTTGAATTTGTTGTCAGACTGCAAAATTATAGTCATCTAATTGGTGACATCAGTGGTATAAAGTCATGTTGCAGTCATGTTAAGTTGTGAATGTTGCCAATTATTATTCTTGTTATATATTTATTTTATATCATGCCTAGGGAAGCAACCAAATGACAAAGTGTGTAATAAAGATAAATTACCATGAGATCACAGAGGTTGTTCTTCAAAGGGGTAAAACGTCTGTGCTGACTCTATAATTTACAAACATGTATCACTAGAGGATTTAGTTAGGATGAGTTCCAAAATAGTAGGAGTATTTCCTCAAATAACACTGCGACAGTGAATGTGTCTTAGAAAACACTAAACTGACAGGGACTAAATTGGTGATGATTTTAATGGAAAAACGGATTAAAAGTCTGTAGCAACTAATAAAGTCATTATAGTACCTTTTTTTTTTTAATTCTTTTTTATTCCCTTGCTTCTAATCTCAATGACTAAAACAGTTTCATCAAACATAATGTCCTTGTTCTGTGTTGGCACAGAGTTCACCTTCTAATATTCCACTGAATGGACATAAATATTGTGAAGAAAAAAGCTACTAATGATCACACTTGGCTCAAAAGCCAAGCTAGAACCCTGAAAAAATGTCTAACAGTTAGATTAAAAATTGGAGTTTAAAATAGCATTTCTTAAGGACTACAGAGGATAAAACAGTACTAAAACTAACATGACTACCCCTGTAATAATTAAAACTGTAAGTTCAAAAGTAATTTTTAGCACTATTATAGGATTCCTAGAGCTCAAGCACATGTAGGATTTCTGCATAAAATCATCAAACAAGCAATGATTTAAAATCAGGATGTACTCTCTTTCATAAAATTAATTATATAATTCATAATTTTTAAAATTTAATTGCCATATGGAAAAGCCTTCAAATGACAGCAGTAAAATCAGCCTCTCGGTGACTCACAATGGAAAGCGTTTGTTTATCATATTTCTTTTTTTTCATATTTCTTCTTTTGTTTTAGCATCATATGAAGATTAACTTTTAATTATTTCTAAAGTTGATTAATTCAAGTCCCAGTTCATCGAAAACGTTCCTTGAATTTTGCAGCAGATCTTGGATTCTTGGTACTTTGTTCTGTAGAAACTGCTAGGTACCTGAATCTATATACTTGAAAGAAATGAGCGTTAATCATAATGATGTTCTGCTTCTTGCCTTTAAGTAGCTCTTGGTTAATACAGGCAACTCTGGAACACTGGGATATAATGAAAAAAATTATATCCAAAAAGCACAGCACCATGCAAGCTCATCAGGCTTTAATAAATAACATAAGCAACTATTTCAAATTTACTCTTTTATTTAATTAATGGGCTATGCATGCCTGAAATGACTAGCCTTTTACATTTTCCTTCTGTTAGTTTTCTAATATGATATACGAGATGAAAATACATTACACATCTTATTATGAGTGTTTTGCCTTTAGGGAAAAAAAGTAATTGCATGCATTTTGATCAAATTTATCAAGTAGAAATGAAAGACGCTTCTTTGTAACACAAGAAAACTCTATTCCAAAACTAAGCAACCATCAAAATTGCACATATTTCTTCTGTTTCTTGTCTTTAAGAGCAACCAGTACTAACAAAATAAATGCCCTTCATTCATTTTAAGTCAGCAAAAAGATAGAGTATTCTAGTGGCTTAGTCTATAACTTGCTGAGGAGATAATCTTAGTTTAATTCTTTGCTGTGCTATGGATTCTCTCTGTTATCTGGTGTAAATTGTCTAGACATTTAAGAGCAAATGCTTAATAATACAGATTTTAGCCTTTGATAGCTGCTTTGGGAATAAGATGCATGACAATTATCTAGTCTGTTCAGTGACACAGTTTCCCCAAGTCTTTGACATAAAAGGATGTTGCTCATCTCAGCCCCTTTCCCAGCCTTTCTGTGTGGGAATGCATACTACAAGGTCTTTATAATCTCCCACAGGCAATACAAGCCTGTTCTGTCTTCACTCTGAGATAACTAGAAGTGCTGCTATTTTTGTATGCATAGTGTTTAGACTCTGCCACAGAGAAGGATTTGCTAGCATCAGCTAAGTACTGCAGCAATTACTCTTAAGTAGTTGTTGGAGAGATTGGTGCATATGGCTATCGTATGTCTGCCCTCTGAAAACATCCTGTCAAAGGTATGGGTCAAAGTACTGCACATTTGCACAGCCCAAACACCTCTTTTCTTTTAATAGTCTATAGACATATTGATGTATATATATACCTCTATATTAATGTATGTATATATATATATATATCTTTGTATCTCTCTCTGTCTATATATATCTTTGTATCTGTGTGTATGTATGTGTGACAAAATTCCAAAGCTTAAAGCCAACCTGCAAAGTTTACTGAAAGTGCACTGTTCAAATATATTTAAATGCCTTCTTTTTAGGCTTAGAGTTTTTCACTGTCAGGCAGCACCATTGTTTTAAGTTCATTCATTTCATCAGCAACTTATAATTATTAGCTGGCACATTCTCAGGCAAAATATTTCCAGATTTTCTCTCTGCTTTGCAAGCAAAGGTTCTATCTTTTAATCTGAAATTTGTGTTCTTTAGAGGAGAAAGGAGACTGGGAAAGGACAATTCCTCATGACAACAATAAGGTTGGCAATCTCATTCGACATCAGTGTTGTGCTGTGTACACAGCTGGTTTTGATCCCTGATATACAGAATAAAGTGCTCATGACTGTTCTACAGTGCTTAACAGATTTGTGTCATCAGCTGGCTTATACCTGTGCTATTATGCTTTGCACTGTCATCCATTCTTTCAACCTTTTTGTTTGCTGTTACAAACAGCTACTTCATTTGTAACATTCAGCAGTTTAATAACTCTGTATGAATCAGAATACAACTCCATAATCCTTCTCAGAAGCTGTTTTAACACCTTCACTCTGTTTTCTCTGAGTGTGGTGGGGGGTGCACTTTGGATTGTAATAATATGAGCAGAAATTATGAACACCTCAGTTTAAACTTCCATGAGTAGGCATTTGAGACCAGAATGAGTTCAATTAAATTCTTTATAGATGCATATATGAGAATAAGATTAATCTTGCTCAGGAAATAGTTATTTATCTCCAAAGAAAAAGATGCTTAATCAACTTGTAAATGAGTAAAATATTACCCTTGCACATCAGCTTCACCTTGTGTGTCTAAACTGAAACTGAATTACAAATTTCTTGTACTTCTGTTCCCTAGATTAAACTTTATTAAACATCAGTATGATACTAGAAATATATCAAAATTTCAAAACCAGATTTGATGTGCAACACAATCAACCTAGATGTAATATTTTCCTCTAAAAATGTCTCAGTGAAGGTAATATTATCAGTTTGAATAAGTACATAAGAATCAATTTTTTTTCTCTTTTCTGTGTAATCCTCAGATTCCCTTGCCTTGACTGCTCAAGAATTCTATGAGACAGCAGATAAATGAACTCATTCTTAATCTTCACGTTCATGCTCATATGTTTTTTTAAATTTTAAATCTCTGAAAGGATTTTCTGTTGTTCCCCTCACATCCCTCCTTCCTATTAGATGCAATTTTCTCCTACAGCCCAGCGACAAGCATTTTGCAAATTACTGTAAATAGATATATTTTGGTAGTAACTTTAATAATTTTTTATGTAATTTAATTTTTTCATGAAAAAATACAAATTAGATACTGAAAATGGATACATGTAATTAAGTTATTTGATTTGCAATCCTTTCTGTAAGCACCATTCACAGAAAAATTGCATCAAGACAGATATAGACCTGCTTTACATTAGTATAATTTTCTTGACATTGCTTGGTCTTGAATGTTAGAAATATTATTTACATTTCTAAAAAGTAAGAATATTGAATTTCAAAGCTAATATATCTCATGATAATTGGAATTAATAAAAACCAGTTCACTTTTATGAAGCTTTGGTCAAATTAAATTATTTGGTGACATATCCTTCATAGTGTTGCAATTCTGCATTCTTATGATAGAAGTAAAGGCTGGTCTATGGGAGACATTACTGAGTTTGACCTACTCTCCATTACCTCCTATTGAACAAAGTAAGCACTAGTATACTTTTATTAACAAGTGGTTAATTCTAGAAACATTTTATTTGAGGGGTTTTTTTGCATATCTTGGAACCACTTGTCCCAGAAGTGCTTCAAAGCTCCTAGGTCAAGAGGATTATCCCAGACAAAGTTTGAACCCACATCAACATGTTGTACAAGATTTTGTCTCTCTTGGTTTCTGTTAAGATAAACCCCAGGCATGTAGAGCTTATGATATTCCTTACTCAAATAAGGTCTTAGATTTAATTGCAAGGAATTCAGGAACTTGAGTCAACGTTAAAAAAAATAAATCCCTCCCTCAACCTCTAGTAGTTTCAAGAGGTTTTTTGTCTTTTGTTTTGGCTTTCTTTTCAAAATCTGTGGCTTTATGCTATTTATCAAACTTTGGATGAATCTAAGGGCAGTGGAATTATTTATGGATGTATAGATTGTCTGAAGCATTCACTGCTAGGATATGCAAAGACAGCATCTTTTATTCTATAACAACTCAGGTTCTTTTAACTTGTTACATAAATTCCTAACTGCTTGAATGTCTCTAACAGACCAAGCATCATCTCTATGTATGCAAATCTAGATATATTTTTCATATGTACTCTCTCTTCTCTAGCTACCTAATACTGGTGCATGGAAAGAGAAGCAAAACTGCACAGACTATGCAATTGTGAGGTTCTTTTTAATGTGGGAAATAAACTTTGTTACAATAAATTAACACTCTTCTCCTTCCTTTGCCTTTGTAGTATGTTCTTTCCAGCTCCCTTGCCTTGGAGCTATTTTTTTCATTTATATGTGCTTTGTTGTTGTTTTTTTGGGTTTTTTCCCTCTAAATCCAGATTTTAATTTAACTTGCTAAAATGCAATAATTCTCAGGAATTTACAAGGAAGCAATAATGATGAAATAGAAGACTGACTATCTTGATTTTTTTTTAAGTCTTCTATTTCTCTAAATAGTGTGAATTTTTCAAATAAACAACATATAAGAAGGTGACCAATTTTTAACTTTGATCTATAGTGATTTAATTAACATCAAATTTCTTTTCAGATTTTATTTTAGAAAGCTTCACTAAAGATAGTCTAAGTCACTTTTAACAACACTATCCTTATTATCTAGATTTACTTTCAGAATAGTTATTAAACTAAGGCATATATTTCTAATCTTTCATTATACTTATCCTTTTTAGTGTAAAACTGAAATGTTAGGGATTCATATCCTCTAAATTTTGCTAGCATTTGATTTTCATTTCTTTGTTGCTTGTGTTGGTGGAGTTTTTTGTTAAGTTTTTTATATTAATTAAAAAGACATATTAAGCCTAGACACTTGTAACTATATAGTGTCCATTTTAAAAGGTTTTAGGATCTTTAAGGATAAAATTAGAACTTTTTTAAAAATGTAAGGAGATATTGGTGTATTATCAACCAACTATAAAATTAAAAAGTATTTAAGGAAGAATATAAAAATAAGAAAGTTACAAAGTTAACCCTCCAGGAAAATATGGTGAATTAAAAGAATGTATTCTTCCAATTTTTTACATAAATTAAGTGTTTTTATGTCACCCCATGAATCAAAAGGTATATGTCAAGGAAAGTAGAAGGTGAAAAATTAAAGGTCTAAGGGAGCAAATCCTATGACATCTAGGATTTCCTGGAAATTAGTTTTAGATATATTTCTGATATAGTTTATTCATTGCCACTCTATTAACTAATTCTGCTCAAAATTTTCATTTGCACTTTCTGATAAACAAACTAACAAATATTAGTCTAACCTTTATATTTCTGAAGTTACTTTATTTTCCTGTATGTATATCCAATGACATACAAAAATATGGTTTTTTCTAATGGTACAGAATCTAAGGGGTTTTTTAAGAGAGATTTAGGCAAAAACTAAAATTAAATAGATTATTATGGGTTATTTTACTTCACTTTTGTTTGGTTTTGCTTTTTTTTTTTTTTTTTTTTT
>VZTJ01004369.1:75204-93885 GCA_013397795.1 Orthonyx spaldingii | reverse complement strand
TTTTTTTTTAATTTTAAAAGCACTGGATATTAATATATGCTTGCTTAGGAAGAGAAATAGATTTGCAAATTATTCCTCAAGGGTACTTTCCAATTCCTGTTAAGTTTAATAGCCAGATTTCCATGTATTTAAATGATAAGAGATCACATCTAATAACAGTTGTGATAGGCATATGCCCAAGGAACCAAGTTAGTTAAGACTGATTTACTGTCTTGTAATATCTCAACTTTTTGAAAAATCCCAAGAAAATGATCTCATGTCCTTCAAAATGCTTCTCTGCCAGATTGAAATGTTAGACAGTTTGAAATGCTTTATTTTTAACACTGAATTAATCTGGAAGAAGAATGTACTCTTGTAATACATAAGAAATTTCCTTAAGTTTAAAATCAAGGAGAATACATACCTATGGAGAAAAAAAGAATTATTCTGTGATATATTCTGAAAATAATGTCTTCATACAATACCTAAATGGGACCTAGAGGAAGGCTGGAGAGGGATTTTTTACAAGGGCATTGTGAGAGATTGGAAGGAGAGTGTGGAAGGCAGCTGGACTCCAATCAACGCAGGAGAAACAGCTGATGCTCCATTGGCCTTCTACTGTGTTGTTGCTATTTACTGCAAAATTTAAGCTCTAGACTGAGAAAACAAACTCTTGGCATCGTCCCCAAAAAGTGAGTTGGGCGATGGTGGCGAGACCATACATTCTGAAAGGCTCCCTAGAAAAAAAGTGGGAAATAAATGGAAATTCAGTTTCCCTGTAATTGAACGAAGCTTTGCAAAAATGCTCCCACACTGCCACCTGCTGGCGGTAGCGAGTATAGAGCCTTGTCTGCCACTAGAGGCAGGGAACGGAATTGCCAAAGTTATTCGGAATTAAAGGCCATAGATACCTACGGCAGAAAACACAAAATACCACCAGATGGAAAGTTCTTTCTTTTTAAGACCATCCCAAGTGGGACTGAGTTTTATTTTTCTCTCCTCTTACAGGTATTCCAAAAGAAGTGTTCCATTAGGAGATGAAGTGGCGACAGGACTGAAGAGCTGCTGTTCTTGACTGCATCGATTGTTTACGTGTTTTTATCTTGATAAGTTTTAAGAAATATATATGTTCATATACATTTCATATAAGTTTGTTACAAGTAATGTTTTAAAATGTTTGTTTTTTCTCTCTGATTGCTACAGTGGGTGGAAAAGATTCTATGTCACTGGGTAAAAAAAACAACTGAGGTGATGGGTGTGTGTGTGCAAAGGGACAAGTAAAGGGAATAGAAGATAGGACAGGAGAACCTCAGTAACCAGTTAGCAGAGAATTTATAGCAAGAAACCTGAATCCTAAGCCTAATTTCCTCTGCTGGGGAAGAATCTCAAAACACAGGCTATATTCAATGTCATTCTGAAGGACAGCACCTCATAACTACCCTAGAAATCAAGTTTCAAAATGTGATCAAACTGTATTTTCGTTGTCAACTCCAACTCATTCAAATGACTATTCACTTTTCAGGTCATATTGCTATTTACATAATTGGCTGAAGCTAATACATACTAGTCAGAAATATTTTGATACACTGCATTTTCTTCCTTTATGACTCATGTTTCATGCCTTGATATTTATCACAGATTGAGCTGCACACTATAACTGTTGAGCTTGTGCCTATTTTACTGATTAAACTGAATATTTTAGTAACAGAATTTACATATACACTGATTGCCCTGCGCTCTTGCATTTTTTTATGAGAGGAAAATGTAAGGAGTGTTACTTTCATGTCTTTCTATAATCTATGCTCTGTCTCCCTGATGTGCATGTCATTAAAACTTGTTCAAACTATTTACAGGCTTTCTCATTTGCCAGAACTAGATACAGTGTATATAATTCCAAAATTTAAATTCTTTAAGAAGGTGCAGAAATTAAAATAGTTCTCTTAAAACTAAACCAGTAGATTCCCTACTACATGAAAGAGCAGCCATATTTGAAAACCTGTCCAAGCAAACACAAGATCTACAGTTCTAGGAATCATATTTTCTGTAATTTGGGAAAACTAAAGATAATACTGTAGATGTAACAGAAATCTGGTTTTGGTTGCTATGTAAAGCATGCATTACTTTCTTCTGTTATAAATTTATACTTTGGTGTTTGTTAATGATTTCGCAGTGACGATTATGAAAGCAGGTCACTGTTTGGAATGCAAAACTGGTTTTTTTTAATAGGTTTGAATTAATTTCTGTTTTCACTTTCACCCTGTATGTTCTCCTGTGTGTCTGTGAACATGCACATGCTTTTGATCTTATTTATGCCTTTATAGGAAGGAATTTATTGAGCATAAATACTCAAACTAAGATTTCTTTTCTGCTCACTTGTATTTGTACCAAACGGTAATGCAAATGAGCCAGGAAAGATAGTCCTGCATCATTGTCTGGATATGCAGTGTGCTGACTAGTCCTAGGGCGCAAGGCAGTGTAACCTTTGGGGATGTAAGAGTCAGAATCCTTTACAGTTGAGGATTCTCCAGAACTACAGCCTTTTGGTTTGGAAAAGACATTATCACTCCCACAGGAAGTCCCTAGTACTATTTCTTTATTTCACAGAAGAGGCATAACCTCAGTGGACTCGTAGATGAAATTGTCAAACCTAAAACAAAAATGCTCTCAAGTGTAAGTGCTTGCATGTTACATTTAGCCAAGACAGTAGCATTACTGAGCATTTGTTTAACATGACTCAGTAATTTAGCAAAAGTGCATTTGGTCTATAATAAAACTACTCACTGTGTTTTATCTATCTCAGTTTAAAATAAAGAAATCAAATGGAAGACACAGCAGTAATTTTTCTCATTCACTCCCAGTCTTTAGGGGCAAGTTTTCATACCAACTTTTTCCTGCCCAGATCAGAGCTTTAACTTGAATGTCAGCAGTCTGTAGCTAGGAAAACACATGGAATATATGGACTGTATGTGTGATCGTGAAACTGCTTTACAACTTGTCCTTCTATATGGATTCCAGGTACCAGGTATAGACTAAAGTGTTATTATTTATGAACTGAAATGAAATTAATTATTTTCTTAGCAAGTATAGAGAAGTAAGCTTTCAAATCTTTCTCTTTTGTATGAATGTGCGCTATTAGAAGACAATACATTAGAATCAATACATTAAAAATTATACAAGCAGGGCATGCATCAGGACTACAGCATTAGCCTGACTCAGGTGGGCCCGGAATGCCTATAAGCATGATAATATTAGCAGTGATGTATGTAAAACCTCAGCAGGTGTCCTTTGGTGGAATATCAAAGTGTACTGTGAACAAACAGTGAGAAGTGTGAGCTGGATTGAAAACTATCTGAATGGTTTTGAAGGGGTCAGCAGCAGCACCAAATGTGGTTGGAGGACAGTGACTGGTGGTGAACCCCAGAGGCTAAGACTAAATCCAGCCCTCTTTAACCTGTTCGTTAAAGTTCTGGATGAAAGTTTACAGGCTGAACTGAGAGGAGTAGCTGAGATACCAAATGGTTATGCTTCCATCCATAGGGACCTGATCAGGCTGGAGAAGTGGTCTGATAGAAATCTCATGCAGTTCAACAAGCAGAAGTGCAAAGTCCTGCATGTGGGGAGGCCTTCTAGTTCGAAAATGTAGTTTGGAAGAAAAGCGCCTAGAAGTCCCAGTGGATAACCATGTAGAGCATAAACTAGCAATGTCCCCATTACAAAACATTACGCAAAATATTGAAAGACAGGTTGAAAGAGGCGATCCTTCCTCTGTACTTAGTGCTGCTGAGGCTGCACCTGGAGTGCTGCGTCCAGTTCTGGGCTTCTCTGAGAGACGTGGACATACTGGACAGAGTCCAACAAAGGGCCACAAAGAATGGGAATGGAGCATCTCTCCTGTGAGGAAAGACTGAGAGAGCTGTGATTGTCCAGCATGGATGAGAGAAGGTCTTATCAATGTACATAAATACTTAAAGGGAAGGTGCAAAGAAGACGAAGTCGGGTTCTTTATGTGGTTCCCAGTAACAGAACCAGAGGCAACAGGAAAAAATTCAAACACAGGAGGTACCAGGAACCCCCTCCCCTTTTTTTGTTATTTTTACTGTGAAGGTGGCCAAGCACTGCAATAGGTTTTCCACGGAGGTTGTGGAGTTTTGATCCCAGGAGATAGGAAAAAAAAATCTAGACACTATCCTGGACAACTTGCTCTTAGTGGCCCTGCTTGAGCAAGGGGGCTAGACCAGATGACCTGCAGAGTTTCCATGCCAGCTTCAACCATTATGTGATATTGTGAAAGTAATTCACAATTAAAATCTTGCTCTAATATTCACTAGTGACATTATAAATGGCTAAACTGACAGCAAGTTGTATTGACAGAAAGAAACCCATATATAATTTGGATAGGTATTCATGATAAATCAGTACTTTGTAATTGTTGAATTTCACCATATTTAGGTGAAGTGTACTTGCAAAATTACATAAATACTGAAGGTTAATTTCTTAAAAAATATAAATAATCTTTCTCTTTACAAAGAGGAGAGATTAAACAGTAAATGAGGAAGAAGAATTTAGCTTTGGTATGCTTGTGAATCCATTATAGCTATATTTTTATGGGTTTTAAAACACTACAGTTTCAATGCTACAAGATAGTCCCCAAAAGACCCTAAAGGAAATCAGTTGTACTGAAGTAATTTCTTCAGTGTTTCATCATACTTACTTCTGACTCATACAGTAGTTAATCTCAAGACTCTAGCCACCTTATCTTTTCTTGTTGAAGGTTCTAATTGAGACATTAGGTTTTCTATCAGTAGGAAAGATCACAGGAAAAGACAGTTTAGGGAAGCCAATGAAGATGGACAGAGAAAGCAGGAGGTTTTTGGGAGCTCCAAATCCACCTGGAATTTGCAGGTATTGAAGCACAAGCCTAGATTTGAAAGCCTCAAAGATCTTGCTTTCCACATATAGTGAAAGGTACCTGATCAACAGGGATTTCAGATGTTATTTGAGGATGCTGTGCACATAATGCCGTAACAAACCAGTGAGATATAGGTAGTGTGCAGGGTATTAAGAGGCTCTGCATTATTTTCATCAAGAGTTAAGTAGATCTCATTTTTCTATATCTATTTTTTTAGATTGTAATTTATTATTATTTCTAATGGCTGTGAAGATAATTCCATGCCAAAAAAAAAGGAAACAAGAGACCAGCATTATGCAAATAAGCATGTCTGTATTGGCATAAAAGAACTACAAAAATCTGAACAGTGGATTGGAGTTGCTTTAACAGTACAATGAGAAATGAATGACTATATGTTAAGTTTTAATGAATACCTGACCGAGGAAGCATATGAAAACAGCATGAGCAGAATTTAGAACAAAAAATTTTATCAACAGGATATTAGTGATAAAAACTCTGTTGCTCAAAAATGAGATAGAGATGAAGCTTCATATTCACAGAACACAGTACTGCCAATATGGACATCAAACCTTTTGTTTTTCAATTCCAACCCATAAAACTTTATATTCCAGTTGAGCAATAAAACCAGACTTGTTTTGAAAAGCTGTCCTCTGTCTTATCATAAATCTGTTGCTTGTATAGGTCCCAAAGAATCAAAGTTTGTAGTAAAAGTTTTAAGTACTTTTAGAATTGCTATTACAACCATAGTGAGAAGCACTGATATACAGAAGAAATCCCACTCTCTGAAAAATGGAGATGGGTTTATTTCTGTTGCTCAGATACAGAGTTTTCATTAGCTTGAGGCAGAATTTTACTCAGAACATTGGGTATGTCTGTGCTTTCAGAGAAATTATTTAGTCATGTCCTTGATCCAGCTAATGTGAAAATATCTATGCCCTAGATATTAAATAACTCAAACCCACCCAGTTAGTGTTAATATTTGCAATTTGCCAACTGGAAGCAGGTGATGACTTATGCCAAGTCTTTGGCTGAGATTGACATGTCTTTTGGAAAGTGTTAAATGACATATGACCTTTATACATTAGAAACTATTTTAATATTTTAAACACATAAATGAGCAGTTCCAACGACAGTCTCAATGGGAACATTCCCTACCACTTTAAACTAATTAGTACAGAGGAAGACCCTGCATAAGTACATACAGAAAGAGTCAGAGACCTGGAAGTGTATGTAAATAGCAGAGATCAGATAGAATGAGCCGTGTCAATCTACTCTGCACTGGTGCTGCCTCATTTTGAATATTATGTGCAGTTAGGGATACCACAAAATAAAAAGGACATTAAGCTCTTAAAAAGCTTCCAAAGGAGGGCCATGAGGATGGTGAAGGGTCTGGAGAGAAAGCTATATGAGGAGCTGCTGCGGTCACTTGGTCTGTTCAGCCTGGAGGAGACTGAGGGGAGACTTCGCTGCACTCTAAAATTTCCTTGTAAGGGATAGACAACGGGCACTTCACTCTTGTGACCAGTGACAGGACTTGAAGAAAGAGTATGAAGCTGAGTCAGAGGAGGTTTGGGTTAGATATCAGGAAAAGGTAAATATCATGCCTATAAAATTTTTGAATGAAAAAAAGCCCACAATAACAAGAAAGAGAATGTCTGTTTGAGAAATCACAGGGCTTTTTCTCTCCACATCTTCTGACATTCTCCACAATATCCATGTTATTTATGTTTTCCATATAGTGTTTAATTTCATAGGAAACAACGTGATGGACTTTACTTAAAAGTTTTCTTGAAGATCCATAAAGATAAAACAAAAATTTGGTTTATCCTTCAGCAAGGACTTAAGCTAAAATGCATGATTAGATACAATGCTATAGTTTCACATAATTTTGTCTCAGCATCTTTCTTTCCTCCTACATCCCTTGCACCTGTTTCTCCTGTGTATTCATAAATCTGCTGCTCCAGCATAGTATTTTTTATCCTTTAAAAATCTGTTGAGATTGCTGGTTTAGCAAGCTGAGAAAATAACAATAGAGCTTCAAAAATATTTTGATTCATTAGATACTGTACCTCATGTTGATTTTTTATGCGATTGCAGAGTACAGTAGAAATGCACAGATTCTGTTTTTTCCTCATAAACCTCATTCATGGACTAGTTACAGTTGAAACTATCTTCATCCTCAAGATTACTCATTAGTATCCCCTGAGGAATACTCATTCCCCAAGGACTGAAGGACCCTTGGGTCTTAAAGGACCTTTGTCCTGAAATTCCCATAGGGTCAAGAAACCCCGGAGACATAAAGCTTCCTAGAGATCTGAAGAGAGGGCAGGGTGGTTTTACAAACCTGACCAGTGGAGTAATAACATAGTGCTTGTTCAGCCTTTCACACTGGGACAAGCTGTGGGAGCAGGTGTTTCAGGGTCTCAGAACTGCAAAAGCCAGATTCGTTAAAACTTCATTTGCTGAATCTGCCTTTTCTATCATAAGATTAATTGCTTCAACTAAACACAGTGAAACAGAGCACCATGCACCATGAACCATGTTACAACTTGTTTGAAAGGTAATATGTACAGATTTTAAACTATACAGAATAGTTATCTTGATAATTCATTTCTGTATTTCTGATGAATGTAAAATGAAGAAACAGAAATGGTCTTTTTTACACTGAAAATCAGTGAAAAAATTTGGTTCCTTCTTTGCACAAGGTATAGAAGAGCACAAACAAGTCTAAAGTGCATATAAATCCCATTGTCCCATGAGACTTTATCAGACCCTCTACCCTCAGCTCTCTATCCTCTCTGCTATAATGAGCATGGTATATTGTTATCCAGTTATTTCTCTCCTGTTATCTAAAGCAGCATTTCCCGTGCCACTCCTCCCCCTATTGGCCCCTTCTCTTTCATTAGAACAGTTAAACACTGCTAGTGAAACCTAGGTAGGGAGTCCATTTCAGATTAAGCTGTCTAAATGTCAGTGGCTACATATTAGTCACATGGACCCTGGAATCTTGGCCACATTGTAATCAAAACACAATACAGAAAAGAAGCCTGTGGAATGATTATGGTGATGAGCATCAGGTATATTACTCAGCAAATTAAATATGCTTGTGTGGGTTAGGACGTTCAAGACATCTGTATTGCGCTGTCAGGCATGACACAAGATGCAGTGAGGACTTGCATGCTTTTGGAGTGTCAACTGGATGGCCAGGCAGGATCAGAGGATCTCCCTCCCCTTTCCCCTTCTCCTTTCCCTTCCCCTTCCCCTTCTCCTTCCTTTCCCTTTCCCTTTTTTTCCTCTCTCCATTCCCAATTGATAAAACGACCTTAGCCTCTTCTGCCCTGATTCCTTCATCTCTTTCCTATATGGAGGAAGCCAAAACTGCAACAAGAGTGACAGAATGGATTAATTTTTCTTAGTTTTCTTAGTTTTCAGTGCTGCATTCATTATTTCAACAAAGCTAGTATAAATTCTTGCATAAATCTCTCTTCCTTTTCTCCAAAATACTGTGAAGTAATTTAGCACTCTGCTTTTAACTCAGATACAAAAAGGGATTTGACACCTACAAAAGCTAAAAGGGATGCATTATTTGACTTTTGAGTGACAGTATTAAGCAATATATTATAGTATGTTGAAAAGAAGAATCCAAAGGCTAAAAGGTCTACTTCAAAAACAATTACTTCTTTACTGTTTTAAAGTCAAGGTTAATATGATGTCGGTTCATTAAAGTGGTTTCTTTTTAGTGAGTATAATAGTTTATTAAATCATTTTAAAACAAGAAGATGAAAACAATTTTCTTTTTTAAGTCACAGAATTTCACAAAAGAGTACAAACCTCAGAAAACGTATTAAAAGAAATCTATGACATTGAAAATGGTGGTTCCCCCTATCTCTTTCAACACTTGAACATTATGTACCCTTTTAGATATGTCTGTCTAAAATATTGTGGGTGCCATTTATCTGAATGTGATGTGTCTTCCAAATAAGAATGACCCTCTGCAGAAAAAGCTCACATTATGTACTGATGCCACATTAGAAGGCTCTGTCTCCAAGCTGTCAGGAAAACTAATAAAACAGCTAATACAGTACACTTTCAGAATTATTGGCTTTGAGTACAAATGTTAAGGACACTTTGGCTTAGTATGTAAAGGAATTTTACTTTTTTTTAATCCTTTCTTTTTTTCTAAAATAGGAAATTGAAGAAAATAATCTAATCAATGGAGATTAGACTAGAAATATATGCTAGAGTAAACTACACCAGACTTCTCTGTATTCAAAGGTAGATTCAACAAATATACTGGTTAGAAGTTTTATAACTTTAACAGATATTTTAAACTGAGTCGACAACTTTAATAACATTGCAGAACAACAAAAGTTCCATACTTTTAAGGCACTGAGTAACTCCGTTTCTTATTGCAGTCAGCAGGAGTTAATGACACTCAAAATATTTGCAAATAATTCCCTTTCTAATATAAAGGTAGCAGTATGAACCCCTAAAAAGATTATTTTTATACCTATAACCACAGAGGTTTCATGCAAGTTCCACATAATTCTGTCTTACACTTTGAATAAATGCATGTAAATCTTAATTTAAATTTGCTTGTTTGGATCTGATTCTGGTTAAAAAACCCAAACCTTTTCTTTAATTCTAGGTTAAAGCTCAACTCTGAAATAATCATGCTAAGCCAGTCAATAACATTAATTATTGGATCAGATTCGCTGATACTCCACAGCAAACTTGTAATGGTTCAGTGCAAAGAAGTCATAAAGCTGATTCATTACGTTCCTGAGGATTCCCTATAGAGCTACTGTAATGGTGTATATTTTGGGCTTATGCCCAGAGAAGGTTCCCTCATAAAATGGGGTTAGTCAAAGTTCTCTTGATGCCAGAATAAGCCTATAGGCTGTGAGCAAAAGCACAAAAATAACCTTAACGTGGGTGACATTATATTCATGACTGGACTGAACTACAGCCAAATCTCTTCTGAGAAAATGAGACAGGCATCCAGTTACCCCTCGGGCTCAGCAAAACAAGGCTAGCAGATCCTGTCACGTAAGTAGATGTGATCATTTTATGTATTCTTTTAAATTATGTGGGAACTTAAAAGAATTGAAATGGCAAAACATGCTTGTCATGATGAATCTAAGGTCTAATTTATAAAATTTTACTAAGGCATCCAAAATGCTTATAACTCTTAATAGTGCAGTAGCTGCTGCTAGTACTTTATCCTCAAAACTAAAAGATCAGTAAATTAATTCACTAATGTCTTAAAGAACAATCTTATTATTTTCTTTGAAATATAAGTATAAAAGCTATTATCACTTCTTCTGGCTTCATTGATTTACATTTTCACTTCATAGATTTCAAAGAGCTTTTTTACCTGGTTTTATTTCCTTCTTTGTCCTTCAATATTTTCATTAGCAGATCTGAGAACATTAGTCTGGTGGGTTTTATTTTCTTTTTTTCCAGTGCTTTAATTTTTGTAATGTTACTTTTTGTTTGGGTTTTTGTCCCCTGTCCCATTTCAGACTGTCTGAAGTTTATTGAACATTGACTATATTTTTAGCTTTTTTTTTTTAGTTTATGAATCATTCCTGCTCCTAACATTTTATACATGTACACACAAATTTACGCACAAACATAAACACAGAAATAAATTTATAATCATTTCCATAGATTTGAATTAGATTCTACTTGTCATATATATGAGATGGCAGACTGACTATCTTAATTTCTGTGGTATATCTAAGCTAAATCTTTAAATTCCATCTCTAATAATGGAGAAAGATAAACACTTCCATAAAATTACTGTTTAATTTAAGTTAAATTGTCAAGGAATAACACTCAAAACAAGGAAAAATCAGGTTTTTAAAGTTTTGTTAATTTCTCTTCCTTGCAAAATTAGCCTTGTGATTAATTTCCCCAATTTATAAGGAATCTATTTATATCTGACAAGAATTTTTCTTTCTGAACTGGAACACATTCACTTGTTTCCTTAATAGAGCAGCCCATTTCCAGAGAGACTGGAAATTTCTTCTGAGTAAACGAACATTTTATTGCTTTGAAGTGTTATTTGCAATTGGTGCCTGATGCTTCTTTTTATGAGTTTTTGGTTGTTTGTTTTGTTTTGTTTTTTGTTTTCCAGATGTTAAACTGGGTTTTGATTCAGCTTTCACTGGTCTATACTTTGAATGAAAGTTCTAATTACTGTGAATTTTAAAAAGCCTTCTTGTGTCAGTGTCAAAGCCATGAAGCACAGAAAAAGTGTTATCATCTTCCTTGGTTCTTGTTCTTGTTCTTTTCTTTTTCAAAAGGGAAATTGTTTAGAAGAGGGAAAACTAGAGGATTCAAAGTAGCTTCAGATGGTGGCATAGTCGATACCAAGAACCAAGTGCATGGAAGAGATGTATTGCCAAATCAGATGTTTTGTTCTTAGAATACTGATAAAATCTGCTGAAAGCATTGCAATAGTATTGATAATACTTTGGGGAACTGGAAAGTTCCACTAACCATGAAAACTTCTGTAGGCATACAGAGATCATGCTATTAAATCAAACCATTGAATCTGTAGCCCAACAGTAACAGATGACAGCAAATATGAAGTGGACTAAAATCAAGCAACCATATATGCAAATTTCAAAAATAAATTTATTTCTTAATACTGGATAGAATTTGTTATTGTTAATACTGGATAGCTGTAACTTGTCCACATTAACACAACCAGGCTTGCTATTTCACTTGTTTAACAAGAGATGAAGGTTGTATGCTTGAGACAGAGATGCCCAGCCTCAGAACAGCAAGGGGCTCTGGGCTCAGCCTTTTGCTTTCCTCTTGAAGGACTGTGAATGGTAATTTTTAAGAACTGGAGCACAAAATGGAGAAAAAGGAAACAATTTTCCTCTTTGATTAAATAATGATGTATGTATTCCTCTGGGATAGATAATTATATATTTTTTCCTCTGAAAAGACATACAGTGTTGAAATATTCTGGATAAACTAGTATTCTCAAAACTCAAATCTATCTGTCCTTTTTAATTTTACTGTTCAGAAATATGGAACAAGCTTGGAACTGCAGTGGTATGATTTTTTCACAGTACTGTGGCTACTTTGTTCTGTATCTTGTCAATATCATGTGGTTCATTAAGTTATAGTCCCTATTTCTGAACCAGTCTGTTGGACTCTACTAAATAATTTCTCAATTTCTCCCTGTAAAAACTGAACTGAAAATACATATTTTCATTACCTTGGAAAGAAATTTGATGTTGAAGAAATAACTGATTGGGAAATTGGTAAGCCTCCTTGATTATACAAAGAACAAACCCCTCCTTATGTCCAAAATAAACTGGTCTCTACCTGACAGTGATGAAGACAGTGTCTTTCCCTCTTTACCCTCTCACAGTAGTGATATACTGTTATTAACTGTTAGTTAAAAATGGTTTTACTCTGAAACAGGTGGGACTCAGAGGTACTTTCTGCTTTTGGTAATGTTGCTTCATAATTATTCAATTAAGATTTTTTGCAGTTGTTGAGGAATACATTCCTCTGAGTTCCTGCTGCAGGTTGAGCTCTGGGTGTTGGAGCCCCAGGCAAGAGGCTGTGAACTGTCGACCCTTTGCAGAACAAAGGGCACAGGGACCTGTGGCCCTGCCAGGTGACCGGGGACTCAGAGACACGGCAGGAGCCGAGAACTCAGCTGGAAGACCCCAGACTTTACCACGCACAGAGTGTGAGGGTATGAAAACCCAGGGAGTCCTTTGTTCAGGGTCTGTCCTCAGAGACACTAGCTTGGCCTGTTATTCTGTGATTGTACCATGATTAAATTATTTTAAGGATCCACATGTCTGAGGGTTTGCTGTGGAAATCCTAGGGTTGAGCCAGTATGGAAACCCGGTCTGACTGCGTGAGAGTGGGATGCATAGGGTGTCAAGATGGTCACTTGTCATCTCCCTGAAGCTGCCCACTGTGAACAGTCTTTGGTCCCAGCAGTGACAGTCTCAGGTGGTGGGAGTGGGATGACCAAAATGGCTCCTGGATGGTCAGACAGGGAAACTTCCTTAACATAGTGTCATCTAAAATTACAGTAAGCTTTTATGACCCACATAATTTATGACCTACACGCTTTCTTTGTCAGGAAGCTTGGCAGGCAGAAATAGGATTTCCAACACAACGCAATGAATCTGCTGGTAGAGTTGGTCTGTTCCCATTCTATATAGGTGCTCTCAGACTGCCCTATTTGTTACTAAATATGTGAGCTGGTCTAGGATCCTTATTATTTTCACTTCATTTATAAACCTTAAGCCAATCTGCAGATCCCCTGCTCTTTGAGGTAAAAATGCTTCCTGCTAGTCCTCTTGGTGGTCTTCATTCACATTGTAGTGGATTTGTTATCACATTTTCTAATGAACATTTATAGAATGACAGGCACTGTCTCAACAATTGCAATGATTTTTAGGGAAATTAAACTTTGAATTGATCTTAAATTTACAGCGACATTCAAGCTTTCTTTGTTTTAAGCTTTGTCTTCAAAGAAAGGAGGGAATTAAGTCAGGTCGCTGCTTTTAACTCACAAATAGCACTTACCTCCTGTAGCTGAAGAAAAATCAGCAGGTATTTTGAAGACTGTGCCTTTGACTAAAGGAGGAATTGAAATTTTGTTGATTGTGCCTCACTGGTAAGTTCAGCACTTGGAAGCCAGAGCTGTCTTGCAAATGTGAAACTAGGCAACATGTGTCATGGTATGTCTCATTCTAGTTTAATTTGTTTTGTTTCAACATTATACATCACCGTAGATGATTTTGAGCTACAAAGTAATGCACAATGATTTGAAATTATTTGGGAAGGGATTTTACAGTAAAAACATGTTTCCTTCTGTCATACAGTGTTACACAATATGATAATGTGAAGTACATTAATGATGAAAAACCAGCATTGTATTTTCTGCTGCTCAGGCATACACTGGTTTTCCAGGTAGAGCAGAGCCTTAGGCTGACTTCAAGGAATATTTGCCTCAAGCGTTTCTCATGTTATTGTCTTCTGTTTGACAGTGAGCAGAACAAAGCCTGAATGTCATGAAAATTATAAATATTGTAACTATTTACAATTTTTATATCCTTTGTTTTGCACTTGAAAGGCATTACTGAATTTATTATAGGTTGTGAACTGAAAAGCAATGACTAAAGCAGATACTAACAAAACCAAAATATAAAGCTCAGGTATTCACCTAAACTGTTTCTGGAACTAAACACTCAACCAATCTTTAATGAAAGCATTAACAGTTTGTCTGCTTTAAAAATCATAGGAAGATAAAGGTAAAACTGTTCCTTAACAGTGCTCAGACAGGCAGGAAAATTTTCTGTCATATTTTCATCCTAAAAAAAAGTTTATTGGAAAACATACATTTATATACAGCAATAACAAAACAAACTAGACCATTGCTGATTATTTCTCAGAGAGAAAAGCTAAATCAGTATTGCATACGCTTCAGATAACATGTGATAGACTATTTTGACCTGTTATTTTAAAAAAGGAAGGTAAACAACTTCCAATTTAAGAAAAGAACATCCTTTACATTTTCACTCAATCTGAATGTAAATGGCCTGCTTTGCTGGATGCTATGATATGGTAAAGGTCTCTAGTTTCATATACCTTTTTAAAATTAAGCATAATTTCAAATGCTGTATACCATTTTGAATATAATTATAAAATTGGGGAATGTAGATTTGGAATAACATCATAACCTTAAAACACAAGAGGATTGATTTGCATATTGTGCTGTCAAAGGAACTCAAAAAATAACTGGTTGTAAAGAAAACATAGATGTATTTAATTAAAAGATTAATCTGTTGGGATAGTAAAGGAATATATGATTTTTTTAGGATTATTTAGTATATTGGATTTTGAGAAAACAAATTAGGAAAATAATGAGGGTTTTTTTTGTTTATTTGGATTTTTCTAAATTGAGAGATAGTGAAAATATTACCTAAGACAGAAAAAATAATGCAAACCCACAAATTAGAAGGAATTACTTATTACACTAGGGAGAAAAAGTCCTGAATGATATTGCATCTTTATTTGAAGCACTGGTATTCAATTTAAAGAGAAAATCTGGAGAATATAAAGACTAAAAGAGAATAAGAGATGACAGTTTGCTGAAAACTTGACTACAAATCTGCAGTCAGGCCTATATCACATAACCAGTAATGTTCCTTATAAAACTAGCAATGAAAAATTGTTTTGCATACAGCATTTTGTTACCATACAACTAAAATCCGGAGCAAAAAATACTGCTGTGGATCCTATGACTGTTGCAAACAGAATAATAGTGATAAATCAAAAGGAATCAAGAAATAAATTGCAAAATGGTCATGAATTTGTGCAGAGATATAATTGAACATAGGCAAGAAGGAGACATGAATAGCCCAATATTTATAATTAATTAAGGTTACCGATTAATACTTCTTCCATGACTCCATGAAAGTGTAAAGACAATTTTTTCTCTATGAAGACATGATTATCATATCAAACAGCTTAATAGAGAAGAGGCTAGTCATCGCATGGACACAGATGGTGGAAGAAGAGAAGCTTTCAGAAATGAAAGACACGTACTTAGTGTCTTAATGATAAGATACATTTCTGGAAGTAATGATATTGCATTAAAAAAAAAAAAAGGTACAGAAATTTTTTATGACTGGTTGGTGTCTTTGAAGTGGTAAAGACTCCAAAAGAAAACTGCAGCATGTATTTGGAGAATCTCTATACAGACTGCTCAAAATTCCAATAACAGGAGGGATGAAAGAGAAATTGAATATTATTAGGAAGATGAAATGAATGAATGATTAGATTATTATCATACAAATGGCTAGGTATCTCTATAATACTTGTAGGTGGTTTTAAAAATCCAATACCTCATATCCAATCAGTATTTCAAACATTAATCAGAGGAAGGACCTGTAACTGATTCCCTTTCACTCAAGAAGGCTCATTACAGAGCTTGATTGTAATATTAGAACTGCCACTGAGATGTACCAGACTAAAATCTGAAGTATCTTGTCTGCTACAGCAAGAAATCAAAGAATGTGATTTCATTAATTCACATTATTAACTTTTTGTTCTAATTGCAAGTGGTTTTGCACTAGAAATATAAACATGGAGGGGAATATTTTAATGTTAGAAGCAGATTTCATAAAAATATACTTCCTCTCACATATGATTTAAACATTTTAAATAATTTTTACAAATATTTGAAGGAATTAACAGCTTGCTATGAGGTAGACTTACTCTTTTGGAAACTTGGTAAAAGAGACTGGAAGGGTTGGTGACTCAAAACATTTCTGGTGTGAGTATGGGGGAAGGGACATGTCAGGCCCTGCACTGGTGAGGCAATGACCTGCTCTGCACACCCCACCTGCCCAAGCCTGTATCCCAACCCTGCAGTGACCACCAATCCCTGGCACACCGGAGGCAATGCTCCAGACCTGCCCCTGAAGCCCCTATCCCAGCTCCTCAGTGGCCAAATGACCAGAAGTCCCACCTGGGGGCAGGGCCCAGGAAAGAAAAAGGGTACTTAAGCCAAAGCGTGAAGTGAATATGTCTCAATCCCACCTCCTCCTGGAATTTCTATCAGCTGAACACCGCTGGAACCAGGAGTGGTAGCTATACTTTTTCTTTTCTATATATTTTCTCTCTTTCTTCTTCTAATTCCCTCTTCTTAGAGTTCTGAGTAACTTAAAATTGGACAGGCTTGAAGTTTACTAAGTGGAATGGGCCAAATTAATGCTTTGTGAAATTCTTTATGTTGCCTTAATGCTGCTCTAAACTTTTGCCAAGATTCTCTGATTTTCTGAAGTTGCCCATAAAGTTTTTGTTTGTTTGTTTGTTTTAACCTTTTGAGAATATCTTGTTGCTATTTCTCCTGTGCATCTAACTCAGAGTACATGAAAAACCATAAGCCTTTTTAAGAGACTTCTCAAGTGAGGTTTTGGGGCCTTACAGCCATCCTTGGCACAAGACAAGAAAACAGGTGGGGTTTTGTTATATTTTATGTGTATTTTGTTCAATGTTTTATACAATATAGTATATAAGGATTCCTAGAAATAGAGAGGATTCCACTCTCCTTGTCAAATTCCACAATAACAAGGGCACAGCTAATTTTCTTTTTATCTTCTTTCATCCCAATTTCAACTCCTTTTCAGAATAATGTCTTGTCTGAATAGGAAGACTAGACAACTGTTCAAATAAAAATTTATCTTTGCTATAACCTGAATGCTGGAATGTGAGGTAGGGCTGGGATGGAATTAACTTTCCCCATAGCAACACTTATAATGCTGTGCTTTGTAGCCAGGATGGTATTGATATCATATCTCTGTTTCAGTTATTCCTGAGCAGTGCTCATAATGCATCAAAGTTGTCTCTCCTGTTACTCCTCACTCCTGCTCTAAAGGCCAGTAGGCTGGGGGTGAGCCAGAGCTTGGAAGGAGACATAGCCAAGATTGCTGGTTCAAACTGACCAAAAGCTTATTCTGTGTCATATGATGTTGATTTCCAAAACAAAAGCTAAGTGAAAGGAGGCGAAGGGAGGTATTTGTAATTAAGGTGTTCATATTCAGAAGCAACTGCTACACATCCTGAGGCCCTACTTCCCAAGAGGTGACTGGATATCAACTGCTGTTTGCAAGTAGAAAATACATATTTTTTTGTTTTCCTTTGCTTCCATGTGTGTCCTTTGCTTTTCTTCATTAATCTGACTTTATTTTGATGCACAAACATTTTTTGTTTTTTTCTCCTGTCGTACAGAGGAGGGAAGTCATAAATTGGATTTGTGGACACCTGGTGGCCATCCAAGATCAGCCCGCCACAGTCCTTTTTGGTGACTGAGGTGAGGCACTTGAAAATTTGAGAGAAGGACAGTGATTGGGAGAGGTAACAGGAACAGTATGGATTAGCCATTGCCAGAGAGCAGAATAGTTGCAATTTTCTATGCTTATATGTGATTATGATGAAGAGGCAAAGGGTGAAATGTGTGTAACTAGTCCGTCTTTGTTGGTGTTATGATGTCACTTTGACTTAGGTGTAGGAAACTATTTTTGCTAAATATATAGAATTTCCATGGCAAAGTTTTTGGTAGTGCAGAGGCTACAAGAGTGGCTTTTGTGAAAAGACACCAGAAGCTTCTCCCATGTCAGAGTAAGTTCCATGTAGCTCCCAGACAGCTATGCTGTTGGCAAAAGATGAGCCCATCAACAGTGTTGGTAGTGCCTCTGTGATAATATATTTAGAAAGGGTAAAAATCAGGGGAGAGCATTGATAAAATTTGAGAGAAATGGTTCTGCTGTCACCAAGATCAGGGAAGAAGTATGGGGAAGAGATGCTACAGGAGCCAGAGCAGAAATTCCCCTGCAGCCCATGGAGCAGCCCGTGGTGAGTCAGGCTGTTCACCTGCCAGCCATGGAGGTCCATGGTGGAGCAGGATGATCACACTTGGAGCAGGTGTGTGTGCCCAAAGGACACGGTGACCCCATGGAGCTCTCACACCAGAGCAGGTTTTCATGCAGCACTTTGGAGCCCACCGAGGACCCACACTAGAACAGTCTGTTCCTGAAGGACCCTACCCCATGGAAAGAATCCATGCTGGCGTGGTTCATGAAGGACTGCATCCTGTGGGAAGGATTTATGTTGGCAAAGTTTGTGGATAACTGTCTCCCATGGGTGGGATGCCATGCTGGAGCAGGGAAGGGGCATGAAGAGGAAGAAGCAGCAAAAAAAAAGTGTGATGAATTGATCATAACCCCCATTCCCAG